>JAYKXP010000061.1:0-334744 GCA_037176845.1 Paramarasmius palmivorus | reverse complement strand
ACAGGTCATGGCACGACGAATACAAGGATTCTGCCCGGATCTTCGTTGGAGGACTTCATTTCGAGCTGACTGAGGGGGATGTTATAACAATATTTTCCCAGTAAGCTTTGTTGTTATACGCTCAAACGGTTGATGTGTATGCTCGTATTACAGATATGGTGAAATCATGGACATACATATGCCTCGAGATAAAGAAACGGGCAAGCCAAAGGGCTTTGCGTTCCTCATGTATGAAGACCAACGTTCTACAATCCTGGCTGTCGACAATCTCAACGGAGCCAAGGTATTAGAGAGGACACTACGTGTTGATCATGTCAAGCAATACCGACAGCCACGAACCAAGGGTGAAGATGGAGAATGGATCGAACCCGAAGAAGAAAACTTCAATGCACGCCCCGAGATGGTTATAGGTCTGTTATGGTTACATTAATTTTCGTCTGTCCCCTTACTGAAGCTGAAATAGATGAGGGTGAAGCATCAGATGACTCTTCAGCATCGTCTGGCCCGGAGATTGACCCAGAGGACCCTATGCGGGATTACCTCCTCGAAAAACGTAGGGAGGAGAAGGCAAAGAAGAAGTCGAAGAAGTCGAAGTCGAAGGGCAAACATAAAGACGAGACCCCAGAGGAAAGACGGGCTAGGAAGGAAAGAAAACGAGAGAAGAAGGCGAAAAAGGAAAAGAAGAAGTCTGAGGGTGTAAAGGGTGTTGAAGCACTTTTGGCTTCTATTGGCGGACGAGAAGGTGCAGGACCTAGCGAATCACGTAGGAAAGACGAGCGTTCTCTCAGCAGATCGCCGAGACGTTCAGTGAGCCCCAGGAGAAGGCACTATTCTCGGAGCAGGTCGCCTCCACCTAGGAGAGATTATAATGCTCGTAGTAGGTCTCCGCAAAGGAGACCCAGCGAATATCCTCGCGGACGACCACCGTCTGATGTTGATGACAGGTATAGGCGCCACTCAGCTGACGACAGAGACGACCGGAGAGCAGATAGGCATAGAAATTGAATGTGTAACTGTTCGGTATCAGGGATTTTTTCGACGTTATGCGACGAGTAATGCTATATACTTATGACGAGTAGGCCTGTGGTGCGCCTCTACGTGAGAAACGTGTGGCCATAAATAAGGTAACGGCGATCCCCAATTCTCTTCTTTCAACCACCATCACTAGTTCTGCTACTACTAAGGCTTCTGTCTCGGTGAGCATACCTGTCTATTTCTCCGTCTCTTCGTTAGCTCATTCATATCTTAGGCGGCTCGTACTCACTACGAGTTCACGACAAGCGACGCGTTTACAGTCTTTACACACGCTCTTTCATCCAAAACACCTATCCTCGAGATCTTATCGATTTCTTTGCTAGAAAGTCGATCATGAGCCAATCTTACAAGGCGAGGTGTGTTGTACAACTTGACCATTGATTTACAAGGCTTTACACCTTCCAGTAGAAAAGTTCTAGCAAACGACGATTGCATACCTGCCGAACCACAGAACACCGTTACCGATCGTCTTAACGACCTTCTTCGTTCTTCTGGGACTGGATACGTCCTCAAGCTCTGTCAGAACACGCGTTACGTGATACAGGCTCCCATTCGTTTTACGGCTCCTGGTCAAGAAATCAGTACTGTCGGCTATCCCGTTGATGATGCTAGAGCAACTCTCGTAGTCTCTGGGCCAGTCGTGAATGGAACTGGACACACAGCAGCTGTTGAAGGAAACTGCAATGAATGCGATGGCATCAAGTTGCGTAACATCCAAGTGAGATAATCTCGTTACACCCACTGGTAATATTGCTCATCTTTGCCATAGATCGAAGGCAATCGTGCTGGTTCCCCAATAGCTCAAGGTGGTGCGAACATCGAGATGGGTGGGCCCAATTCGGATCAGCTTATCGAATATGTCAAGTCGCACGATCCTCGAGGGTGGTCTTGTCTACATGTCACCCAGGGTCCACTCACATGCAACAATGCTACAGTTCAGAACAACGAGATTGGACCGTGCGGAACCGACCAGCGCTCGAACTGGGCAGACGGCATCAGTCTGAGTTGTGCGAACAGCGTTGTGCGTAACAACGTTATTAGGGGCGCCACGGACGGCGGGATCGTGGTATTTGGTGCTCCTGGATCCCAAATATACAACAATACCGTTGAAGTCGGCAATGTGGGTGCAGCACTCACTGCATTATGTTCTCGCACTTACCGATCATTGTGCAGTACACGCAGCTGGGAGGGATCAATCTGGTCGATTACTCTCCATACCACGGCAATTATACCGGCACGGTTGTCCGAAACAACACTGTCTTGGGCGCATATGCCGATACTGAGCAACGATCTTTTGACCTAAGGAAGGGTGAAAATAGGGATCACGTCTTCATCAAGTATGTGTACCAAACACGCGGTTCTTTCCCTTCATTGACATTGGCACTTCTTCAGGGTTGGCATCGCCATAGGCCCTCGAGTGTGGTTTGGCAACAAGTATGGGAGCAACGTTAGTTCATCCGGACTTGTCGAAGGAAATCGCCTTTCAGGAGGCTTCGGATATGGCATCGCTGTCACCTCTGCCCACAACTTCACCGTCCGAGACAACGTGCTCTTTGGAAATACGTCATTCTTCGCAGAACGCGGTCCCAACTGCAGCCATTTCGACACCATTCCTTCTCCGGCACCGTTCGTCATTGACTACAACATCACCTCTAAGACGACCGTTCAACCCGAGTTCGAGCCGGTCACCGATGGTGATCTGCTCATCTGCGTCGTTCCACCACAGAGAGGAAACTACTGGCCGATTCGCAGCTTGGCAGAGGCACCCTTCTCGCAGAGATGTTCGTTCTTCGAAGCACTAGTCAAGGAACATCCCCGCGCTTGCCTCGGTACCGTCGCAGGGCTTTTTGGTCTTCTCTTCTTTGTTGGAGTCGTGCTCTGGGTCATTCGAAAGTGGTATCTGAAAAGGGCAGAAGAACAAGGCCGGTACCTTTCTTTGCCTCACTCCCCGGTGAACTCGCCTCTCATAAGAGAAGAATATTTCAAGGACCTTTAGGCGGTACCAAGGACCGTCATACCTCTCGGGGACACTACATCTTACTACGAATATTTTCATCCAACCGCCTTACTATTCTTCTAGAACCACAGAGACTGTTACACTCAAGGATTCGCTAGCATTGTACACTACTGCACGGACTATCACATCGCATATCATATCTACTCACACAGCCAACTATAGGCTATAGCTGTAACACTATCGT
Source organism: Paramarasmius palmivorus (assembly GCA_037176845.1). NCBI lineage: Eukaryota > Fungi > Basidiomycota > Agaricomycetes > Agaricales > Marasmiaceae > Paramarasmius > Paramarasmius palmivorus. The sequence goes on along the minus strand of JAYKXP010000061.1, from coordinate 331,508 downwards.
ACCTGTATTTTCGAATCATGATTACCCTAGGATTGGGCAACATAGTTCCGATTTGTGACTGGGAAAGAACATGCCAACCTGTTCTAGCCTCGCAGTTTATACCAGCAACCGTCTGGGTGACACTTTGCTGTACAATGAGGCACGTCCGCCTTGAGCTTGAGCGCAGCGGTAATAGCGGTCCGAGTGCTGTACTGTCTGCAGTCTAGCTTCTACCCTTCGACGAATATGGGAAGGAGATATAGGGTCAATTCAGAACTGGAATATCGCTTCTATGCCTTCGTCTAAAAGAACATCATAAGGTCACAGAGACACGGGAAGTGAATCCGAAGCGATCGGCCAGCCCTTTCAACTAGAGTGATTCGAAGAAGCAAAGTACCATAACCCCAGGTGTCATGTTGAGCTTCGTATGTGAAAACAAAAGAGCGTACCTTATAGCAGGTATGGTAATCAAACCATGTATAGAATCTCCGAATCGTGGTTCAGAACGGAATGAAGTTGTGAACCGACAGGCTGTATGGTAGAACGATCCGGAAGCCAAAACCTCCGACTCGGGCTCGGGAGCATCCTCGACTTGACTGCATGCAAGAGAACTTTGAATGATATTCTGAATGTTCAGCAAAAGGAGACATTCTCCGCCGTTCCTCTCGTCTTATGCTATAGATCGCTAGGAAGACTCCCTTTCTTAGAAATGCTTCGGGCCCAGAGCCTCGAGAACTGGATTCGTGCAACGAAGAGCCAAACTATTGTCATATGCGGCTAAGAAAATGAAGAAAATTGTCAGTGTTGGTAGTTATTGAAGGGAGAAACTCAACTCACTTCGCCATTGAACATGCTAACTTGCTGGAGTGGGCCACCGTGGGAACGGCGGCATGCACGAGTCCGGAATAATGGGAGAATTGCGTGACCATCTTGCCTCATCCTATTCTTCATCAGTTAGACAAGTCTTGAAAAATACAAGAATGCTTCGACGTGAAGCTTGGCTGAAGAGACCAATACATGTCGTTTCAAGTGTTCACACAAGGTTGCTAGCTGGACACAGTTACTCGTTGCACCGGACATATATTGCTATGGACGCTGTTTTACCACGACACATCGTTAGATCAAGGTTGCGTACGGTAAGGTCTCCATTATATTGGCACTGTCCGTTGTCTAACATTCCATCGTAGAACCATACTCTGGATTCTGCATCGAGAATTCGCACATTGAAGTGGCTATCACCAAAGTAAACCACGCCAATCAGTCGATATTCCAGCAAGCTAGCCGCTACATGGACCCGAATTGCCTCGTCAATATATGGCCTATCGCTGTTATGCAAGTCAAATGCTATGAGGGGTGGAGAGGCCACGAATGAGAGATGAAGCTGAAGAGGTCGAGCGCATAACGGGGCATCGCATCTGTGGGCAGTTGGGTTGGTAATGTTTCTGCACCACTGGGATATAGATCTAATTGATTGATCCCGAGGAACGTATAGGAATGGAACATCGTTGCTGACATGAAGCCCGCGACGAGCATGGTGACCAACTTCGCATCTGTATTCGGTTTGCATGACTGGGCTGTTCAAATGAAGGATTTTCTCAAGGACGTCGTGAGCGGATGCGTAACTTCCTATCCTGAACGTCATTGGGCTGAGAAGCGACAGCCGCATCCGCAAGTTGTCTCTGACTTTGTTAATATCCATCTCTCCGGAGTCGATGCTCAAGAAGTCCGCCATCAATGTTTCAAGCAGCGTATTGCCAATGCTGCCCGAATAGAGCAGGAAGTCCCGAGGGTTATGTTTTTGCTTCCATACCGCATACAGGATGGTCAATATAGCATCATAGGCGCAACTATTGTTGTTCCATGTGGGACCATACAGTGCCGCATGGCCATGTTGTTCTGTCCTTATCCGTTTCGACGGTGCATTGGAATCATCGTCCCTCTTTCTTTTAACGGATAGCCGATCGTGTCCTTGGAGGTGAGTTTTCACTTTATTGGATATGTGTCCCATAGTCCTAGCGTCATTTAGTCGCTCTGTTGGACTTTCTTGACTCTTTCGTTTACTGCTCACTTTTGTTTTATCGTTTTCGGTACGTGTCAAGGTTGAAAGCTCGTGGTCAAGAAGCTTATATCTGACTTCCTCCAGATCTAATGAAGTGTATGGATCCTTCTTTGACCACCGGATTGATGGGTGTAATCCAGGTGGCATGAAATCGTTCCCAGCAGCATCTCTAAAACTCCTAATCAAGTTCTCCCTTCGATCCCCCTGTACGGTATCCGGAAGAGTCTGTTCAAATCGTCGCTTTGTAATCTCGTCCAATAGTTCCAGTTCTCGGTATTCTTGCCGTATTGCGCCTTGAAGACCCCCGGTAATCTTCGTTGGATCGAATCCTTGAAGGATGATTGTACCTTTCGCAGTCGAGCCTCTAGAAAGCGCGGTATACACGCCATGATAATCTTTGCAATTGTTTATATCAGCCGCGTTGTAATCTCGGGTTTTACCTTGCGAAGAGTAGTCCGTCATGGCAAAGCAAGGCACGACTTCGACCTGAGTACGGTTTATGTACAATTCATCATCGCTAGGAAGTCTGATATATGTCGGATTTGTGGTGGGGGTAATCGGTACAACATTCAGTGGCAGGCCATCAAGTTGGATATCGTTTGGTGGATTTTTAAGTTTCACGAATAGTACATCGAGACACGAAACACCAAGAGGACCAGGACGAGCTACCCAGTGATATACCGTTGCTTCTTGGCCTCTAGTCACGCTACATTCGGTAGCTATGTTATATCTGATCATCACCGGCATCCCAATACACAGTGAGAGCCTGGCCGGTATATGATTATCCGCAGTGCTACCCGGAAGTGTCCACAAGTATTGCTGCCATTCCTTAGTGACTTGTGGAATGCGTATGATTTTTCTACTCTTTGACGAAAGCCTATCGGTATCTGTGTCCTGGCTCAATTTGTCCTTCCTTGACGCTACGTCGTCTTGAGAGTAAAAATGACACAGTTCCTGGCCAGTTTCTTGGGCGAAACGCTGGCATCCTAATTCATTGATGACATCTTTATCGGAGTTGTGAGCAGTGATTATCGGAACATTCCGAAATGTGTCGTCACACACAGAGGGCTGCCCGGGTATGTTGGTAGATACTAAAGAATTGAGGAATGAAATATCAGCTGGAGTGCATCTCTTGAACCTCATGTTTTCCAGAGCAGTGCGAAACCTTTTATCGTCCGGCGTTTGTTCTCTCTGCCGCATGTTTTGTCGTAGGACTACGACTGTCGTAATATGATGCCATGCTGCCTTTCCCATCGCTTGTTCCTGCTTCCATCGAGATGATCCCTCCAATCCGATGGTTCTACTATACAGCGCCCCTGATTCGTGTCCTATCACTGGAGGCAGCTGTGCAAAGTCTCCCGCAAAGATAATGTTCATACCACCAAAGGGGAGCTCCGGTTGATTCAAGACCTGACTTAGTCGAGAGGAAATCTTGTACATTTCCCTTGCCGATATCATTGATACTTCGTCAATAAAAACGTAATGGACTCCGCGTAGTCGCTGTCTTATTTTTGGCAGCAGACTTCTCGTATTTCGTTCATTTATTCCCAGAACTGAGTGGTATGTAGAGCCGCCTAAAAGTGAGGCTGCAGTGCCAGTAGGGGCCAATATCATGAACCTTGACGATTCTCTACGATGCCGGAAAAGAGCGATTACTGCTTTGAGGACCTGAGACTTGCCCGTTCCCCCCATGCCGGCTATGTACATCCCGAGCGGTACCGAAGCCTTGGTAATGATATGATTGGCTATCAATAAGAAAGCACGTTCTTGTTCTTGGTTGAGGGTGAACCTGTTCATGACCTGTTCGATCTGTTCTTTATCTCGCATCCTTCGCAGGACCTTGCTAGGCTGATTTTCGAAGTACTGTTTGTCCACGACGCGAACCGAATCCGACCAGTAGGACTTGTTCAATTGAAGCAAATTTTCGGCCGACTGATTGACTTGACCTTCCATTCGTTCATCTATAATTCGCTGCCTCTTTTCAAGCAGCAGTGTTTTCCATTCGGAACACGTCCTCGACGGCAATGGCTCTATTTCTACTGTGCGTCTTGTGTCTGTGCCTATTTGCGGAGTACTCCACTTTGTATTGATAACTAACCTCTCCATGTTCTTTCGTTCTCTAGTCTTTAGGAAATAGTTCTTTGAAGGTATGATGTCTCCAGGCTGCGTGATAGTCTCATTAAGCTGACGTGGCTCTTCAAGGGTATCCCATTGAAGGTCGCCATCAGGTGCTTGCAATTCATGTTCCCATACGTTGTCCTCGAATTGCATATGATTAAGTTGGTCCCCATCCGCAGCATTGCATCTCATTCGTGCGTTATAATCATCTCTGGAATCGAGGCATTCATATCTAATATTGAAGTTGGTCATCAGGCTTTGCTGACGCTCGGTGAAGTTGTATCGTTGAAATGCCGTTCGCCAGTCTGGGGTGTCCTTGTCTCGAAGATCTATACTATTGCGCCAGGGTTTGAAGAAAGCGAGCATCGCGGAGCAATAGTACTCATAATCACCTTTGTCGCTCCTAGGCGGATGTGCCCCAAGGAAGTTCACAACAAGGAACTCGGATTCTTGGCGGATTCTTATCGCATGTGAATCGATTAAAGGGTGTCCGGTTATGAAGGTAAGCTTCGAACTACTGAAACTACTTTGGCCATAATTCTTATGATCGCTTTCGAAGCTGTCTCTAGCATCAGGCAGTTCAACCGATCGTTCCCAGTCATCGTTATCTGATTCATCCTCAATTTCCTCGGCGCTAGTATTTTGTCTCTTACTTCTTAACTTGACTCGTTCTGCCAACCTGATGAAATCATACAGATTCATTGATTCTAGTGCTTTCGGTCGATAGATATAATCATATACCGGCGATAATCCCACTATACGTTTACGACGCCTGACAACGACGATTTTATCGGTCTCTTCTTCGGTCTCTTCGGGATGCCATAGCCTGCGTGCCTCGCGGACAAATTGTTGCCAGTAAAACGGGAAGAAATGGTGGTCCGTGTAGTGATCGGGGTTGCCCAAGAGATACATGGCTATCATTGGAGAACCCATCTCCATTTTTGTAGAAAGAAGGTTCACCGTTTGCGTCAGGATTTTCCTTGCTTTTTCACGCGTGCTGGAGGTTCCGCATAAAAGTTCTGGCGACTTAGTATACGTAGAAGTGATGGCGTCAAACAGTACGTTTGTCTTTAGTGGTGTCTTTGTAATGTAGTCAGTAATATACATGATTACTGCCTTAATCGCTGTTCCGGAAGTGAGGTTTGTAACGTCGGTATTGCATCGAAGAAGGTAGGTCAGAGGATAACTAAATGTGTTCATCATTGGTTCCCTTTTCTTTAAGTATATACCACCTGTGTCGGGGTCTACCGTTGTATCACGGAAAGTTGGACGGGGAAAACGCCCTTTGCATATCTTGAGTCTGTTCTGTCTACACTTCGGAATGGTGGCATCTTTCTTCAGGTATGCATCACGGCAATCCCAGTGCACGTTGGATTTCAGTAACAGGTCGTCGGTTGTATTACGATAGTAATTTAGCCATATACGATACTGTACACACCCTTCGCACTTATCTGAAAAGTCGAGCATGTCGAACTTGTGTTTAACGCAGTAGGGAGGAGGACATATGGGCATAGTAAGGGTAGGGTCACTGTATTCTGCTGACTCTCGGGAAACTTGGTCGACACGTGCTTGTACTTCATCGTGACTACCGGTATAATAATCACCAGAGTGAACACTTTCGAGATAATCGATAATCTTTCGCTGAAAGTCGGAGTTGGGATCCAACAAGCGACGTCGGATTTCTTGGAGACTAAGGATGCCCTTGAGCCAAAGTACAAGATGAAGATGCAGGCTCAATCTACCTTGTTGCTCGACGGTGCCATAGTGGGCTGCGTGTTCTCCGTATAGTCCACGAGTCGATGAACCACTGCCGAGGACACACTCCAGGAATATGTTTACCATGAAATGAAAGAAACGTGCAGCAGATACTGGGTTTCTGTTAATGAGGTTTAGACGTGCGTTTGAATCACGAATGGTTGGATGGAACGACTCGTTGTTGTCTGCATAGTAAATTGCGATCGGATGCTTATTATCAGCAGGGGCAAAGGTGATATACCAAGATGGCGCACCTCTATGAGCTATCAACGACCAAATTTCATTTCTCATGTTCTTTTTGGAGGTGAGGGAACCTTCAACTCGCCCGGCCACAAGATCCAGATCATGAATAACCTTATAACAAGCCACCTCTTCGGGGGTTTGTGGTTTGACCTTTTCGCCTTGAACTATCCGTTGTGTCAGCGTTCTCAGGGTAGTCTGGTTCAGGTTCACCAATCTGTCCGCAATTTCGTCGAATTTGCGCTTTTCGACGAGGAGCCATGCTGAGGTTGTGGCGGCCTTTACTTGAGAATGACTGAATGCCACGAACGGGAACTGGACATCTGTCTGGAAACGCTTGTCATGATACAGCATGAGGAACTTTGTATGACGAGCATGTGACATACCTTCTGCAGTACCCACTCCCCCAAGACCGTACGGGAACAACCAAGGAAACAACCTCGGATATAATTCTGGATTATGCCAGATGGACTCAGCACTTTCCGATTGGCCGACATGCAAGACCTTACCTCCATTGTTGAAGTGCTCCAGTGCGATTTTTCGTAGGTCATCGACATTCATTGAATTGAGTTCTTCCCCGGTGATCCCATGTACAGTGAACTCCACGTCACCTTCTACTCCATCTTCCTCGATGGTGTCGTTGACGTTGGTGTCTTCAGGTGTCTTGTTGGTATCCGAGTGCTTCCATTCTACCGTGCAAGGAGGGACATCTTCAGGATATGTGAGGAGGTTTTCCTCTGAAATGTTAATGTCAACATAATCAGGGTGATTTAGTCTTAGCCAGTGTAAAGCATCACGTACCGCTTTTCGGCGCACCAGAAACGGTGTTCGCTGGTAATCAGTAATTGTAGGATGGGCAGGCCCACTCCATAGTATAGCAAATATGTCATCAAGATCGTCGCGAGGAGGGGGTAAAGAGGAATATATCTTCGAGACTGGGGATTTGAAGGCCATGGCGTGAGCTTTCATTTTGCATCGGCCACCTTTAATTCGGAAGAAAGTAGATGTGTGTCTTACCCTCGATATCAACACTCGTTCCATGTATCGTAGTCTAGCCAGTTGTTCAGGTACTTCTCCCAGCCACAATCCTCTTGCAAGCGCCATAGGTGGGACTGATCCTTTATACAACGATTGTCGGCACGTGTCGCATATGTTATCGCATCGATGGTCTAGTACCGGTCCCGGAATATCAGTGACAGGTTCTTCTAGAGAGAATCTTTCCTTACGCGTGACACCATCTGCTTGAAGTAAATGCAGCAGATGAGTGACATGTCGAAGCTTCGATAACCTTGTCTTCAACGAGAGCTGACCACACACAGCACACCCCGCCTCTTCGAATTGCGAAGGTGACATCTTCCCGCACGCATGCCTGATGATATGATCTGTTAGCTCTAGGTCGGCGGGCTCGGGGGGGAAAGATGCTGTACTAACTGGCGCTGGAATATTATCGTTACCACTGAGCATCGGAACCTCTTTGTCTTTTGCACAAAGACTATCGGTGGTCCTAAACATGGAGATTGCCGTGAAAAAGGTTTCCCCTAAACAACCATTCTGCTCACAGTTATGCTTGCGAAACCACTCGGTAATAAGGTCCATCGACGGACGATAACAGCTCATTCCATGAGCCCTCGCGATTTTCCTTGCATCCGTGGCTGTGATGTAACAAAGGAGGACATGAATTGGGATATTAGTTCGGAGATGAGTCTTTGAGTCATACCTGGAACGTTCTGCATTAATAGAATGACCAGCGTATTTAAACAGGTTACTGTTACCATGCACGTGAAGATCATTCCCATACGGTAAAATGTATGGGTCTAGTATCTCAAAGGCGATAACTCGCTTCTGAGGACCCTTGCCGCCCCCTAGTGGTGCATCGAGGCGACGGTAAGGACGCCGAGTTGCTTGGAGTTCCCGTTCGTGGGTTCCTATTGCATGGGTGAGAGTTTGAGGAGGTGGGCACCGAAAAATGGCAGGACATTCACCTACACATAGCGTCACCGTAGTCATGCGGTCCTTGATCTGGATAAAGCTATACTGCACTGGACCTATAAAACTATGGCCATAGTGTAAAGCATTATGCACACAAGGTATCTGGAACGTAGATAATAAACGATACTGCAGTGTCAATCTCTCGACTGAATGGTGTTCATACTGCATCGTTGGCAGCGTGTCACGATGGACAGCTATACCCCGCAGGGCAGCGACGTCGTTGTCGCTATCAATACCCCGAAGGGCGGCAAGATCGCCAGAGCATACCGTAGACTCTGATGCACAATGTTGAGCAACAAGCAAGCAAGTAAAAGAATACGACTCACTATGGTTGAAAGCAAGCTTTTCGGTGCGTCGAACAGAGTACAAGTGAGAAGGACAATCTCCTACAGCTGTCTGAGCCGGTGAACATAGCGCCAGTAACAGCGAAGCGTACTAGTCAAGAACCATAGTTCTGGGTGGTCAATCCAAAGGGAGGCGGTGTTTCTTAGATTGCAGGTTAGAATGGGGTCGAGAAGAAGCATGGTATGGCTGGAGTATGGGATTCACTGCGTCAGCTTATATTCGAGTATGCAAAGACCACCCAAGAATAACCGCGCCGACGCCGCGGGGTTTATAGGTACCCTTCTGCTCGAAAAATATCAAATACATCTTGCGAATATGCGGCTGCTGAGAGGAAGCAGGGAGGATCCCTGTAAGATGGTGTTAATTATGGAATCGGAAAGCTAAATTTTGCTACCTTGTGTCGATTGTCCCTTTGACCTGCTCCTCCAAGTTCACATTCTCAATCCCTCAAATAACAGCCCCTGGTACTGAAAAAAGTGCAGCGTGGTGGTGGTGGTGTGGATGATGACGATTCAAGTCACAATAGTCACAGACGTGACGTTCTTGCTCCGCTCCGCGATGTCCATGGATGAAATGCCTCTAGGTCATTTAAAAGGACCAATAAAAAGGCAACTGTCAACTTCTCGTGTTCGGTAGGTGTTGACCGTTCATCCCTTATGACTTCGCATTCAACCCTATTTACAGAAGACAGTGCTGGCCCTTCGTTCCACAGCACAGCACACCTCCAAAGCCCTCTCGACAGTCCAGAGTTATTAGACCAGATTTTCGACCACTTGGATCGCCCAGACTGGCACAGACTTTCCTTCGTCTCCCACTTCTTCCGCAACGTGGCCAGAAGACGAATCATGAACATGCTCATTATTCGACGACCCTCTATCCAGGTGTGCAGAGACTACATCACCACTCTGGTTCACTTCCGGACGACAGCGTTGATTCGTCATGTTGACATTGATGTCACCGTATCCATGTGGGAGATTGCATACCACTTGCTGGCTGCATGCTCCCCTGACATCACATTATCGTTGGCCATTCGCGCAACGACTCATACTGCCCCTTGGGAGTCATTGGCTACCGATTTTGTTCCGGAATTACGGTCCATCCTTCCTAATATCACGACACTCGTCTTAAAACCGGTCGATCCCGCAGTTCAGTTTGCACTACTGGAAGGTTATTCCGCGAAACTGGTGCAATTGACCCTTCATTCCTCGATCACCCAGTCAGCGTCGTGGGAGGGAATTTCTTTTCCATCGTTGGAGGACGTGGAGCTAATTGAGGACTATGCCGTTGACGCTGTGCCAGAAAGCTTACCTCTACTATTTGCTAAATACGCCCAGGCGCCTCGGTTAACGAATGCCTCACTTATCGGGGTAACGGAGATGAATGTATTTGCTGTGAGGGCGTTCTTGTCGATTTTTGGGAGAAAGCTGGAGACCGTCAAGGTCGTTGGGAGTATTGCTATGTATGGTATGCTTGTCATCTTTTTTGGCCGAATTCTTCCTGATGTTCCTTCATAGGCGACGAATCTGCCAGCTTACCGCCGTTACCTAACGTCCACACTGCACATTTTGAGATGGTGCTTGTCCCAGACTTCCTTTCCAATGGACACGACGCTATACTTCGTTTACCGTCAGTCAAAACCATTGTGCTTCAGTGTGACTGGGTTACAATGGAAACTGATCTGGCGGAAGAGGTCGAATGGACTAATCTGAAACGCAGTTTGGAAGGGTTGTTACCACTATCTCCTCGTCCCACCTTGATTTGTGGGTACCGTGCGGTGACGCCGGTTTTTACGGATGCATACCGGCGTTTGTTCATAGACAGGATGCGTAGGGGAACCGGAGGTTGGAACATTTCCAGCACGTTCACTATTGGTCAGGAGTTGTGTTCGCCACTATATCAAACAACTTTCGATGAAGTAGCGATTGTATGATAATCACGCCTCTCGGTCTATGTCAACTATGGTTCATTTTTTGACTTCTACATAACTTGTGCGCTACATAAAAAAAGAACGATATCATAGGCGATCATCCGCAACATCAGGCCAACTTATGATCTCATTGCGTGAGAGGTATCCTTGGAATGCGTCAAATGCCTTTGCGACGGAACATCTATATCGAGCAATTTTCCCGCCACGAAATCTTAAGCCTTTACTTAAAAGATCCTTCCTTTGAGCGGGTTAACAAGACATTAACCGACGAACGATGATGCGCTTACTTGTTGCTGTACACTCCAGGTTGAACCCCCTCTATGACGACGTAGTATACGGGGCCTTCAATGGGTTCACATAACAAATCAAAAATGTCCTGGTTAGCCTTGTACTCTTCCCAGTACTTTGTCGCAAGAGCTGGGTCAAAAAAACCTTTCCAAAGCGCCTGGTCGTTATTCACGAAGCCATATGCGCCTTCCCAAGGACTCTCGTCGTGCCTATGCATATTGATAATTCAGATCCACAATTCGTAAGAAAAAATCAGAGGTAACAACGTACCATCTCGAAAACATTCCATGGATATAATTGTTCGTGAGAGGATCTATACCCAGGTACACGATGTAACGCGTGTAACAGCCAGCAGGCACCGAAAATATGGGTGACGGGCAGGACCGGTCAATGATGGTTATGTTCTGTTGAGCATGGGCAGCTGCCTCTTCAGGGCCGAGAAGCTGAAGGGTTTCCAGAGCGTCGGTTTGAGTGCCAGTGACAGTATTGAGAGGCCCTTGGACGATGACGGTCACATCTTCTGTACCCCCGAGCCATGCAAACTGTGATTGAAGATCTACTGTCGCATCCCCGATGCTATTATCACTGACACCGTTACTGTCATAGCTTGCAAAACGGCCTAGAGCTGTGTTCGAATGTGATGTATAATCCAGAGCAACGTTTCCATCTATATTCAAAATTAGCGATGAGGCTAAGGTTGGGCACGCTGAGCAATACCGGGTTCATAGACACTGTTAACCGCATCGGCAACGATGAAAGACTGGAAGGATGTCGTGTAGGGTTGCGTGTCGCTTTTGAAGAGGGGGCCTTGCTGAGGAAGTGCCGTACTAGAATCATCTTGGGTTCCCACCAGGGTGCCAAACCCTTGTTCTTCGGCATTGAGAGCGTTCTCTGTGCAAGTGGGCGACATAGTGGGCGACATGGGTGCACTGAAAGCCTCATTAATCAAGCTATAATGAAGCTGGACTGGATGTTCGTCGTAAATGACATTTTCAAAATAGGGTTTGCGACGAAGCATACCTAATGTCTCTATCGGGGCCCCACTGTAGTCATCACACATCAGATCCAACAATCCATTGAGCAAGTTTTTAGCCTGTTGTGGTAGGGTATCACCGCTGGAAGACTCTCCGTCAAAATGACTATAAATGTATGCGTAGTTGAGAAGATCTGCATTGGACCAATGATCAGACTCAGCATCCACCACCACCACGACGGCTATTACTTACTGTCGCATCTGAGAGAATGTTGTTTTGCTCTTGTTGAGATCTGAAGAAGAGTGCGGAGTGGAATATTTTGGGATTGGGTTGAAGACATAGTGGCGGTCGCAGAAGAAACTAGATTCAATGTGGCGTCGGACCAGGTAAATAAATGTTTGCGGCGAATTTCTTTGCCCCTGTTCGACTTGGTCCTGAATGAGAAACGACATCAATGTTCGCTAATGACTACAGCAAAAGGTACTCATGAGTCATTCGGTGAAAGAGGAATAAGGAAAGAGTGGCAACTCGGAAGGTGCTGGTAACGATTCCGAACACGTTTTCAATGTCGCAACGTGGTAGAGTACTTCTTTTGGATACTGTTACCCTATTACATGGCTCGTCGCAACAGAGATCTAGCAGATCTTGCAAGCGTCAGATGCCTCATTATGTACGACGGAAGCGAGGGTGCAGACGCCGATGTTTTACTTGGCCTATCATCACCCACATCTCCGACCCCCTGGCACCGTCATGACCATATATTCCATATTCAGCAAAACACGAGAAGACCGATCAAGAACAAGTAAACCTAACAAATTCGAACAGGCGACAAGAAGACCCTGAACCCCGCTCGTGTAACAGTTCATGCAACGAACCTATAGACCTTTGCACTAAATTCTTCCCAATAGCCATCTGTCTGTGGCTACTCAGTCAGAATTGGGAACGAGATGCCTTGTGCTTACCTTGGGCAGTTCCAAATTTGCTTTCATCTTCAGAATGGCTTGACAGGTTGAGCGATGATCCCTCCAATCTCTTATATAGTACCTTCTTTTTCTGTCCAAAACAACTTCGAGCAGGCAACCACCACATACTGCGCTGTGAGGCTTCAGAGAATCCTTAACGATCCACGGATCGTTTTCCAGAGCTTTACGGCGTTGAGCTTCTGAGGCGTAACCCAGGCGCCTGATATGCTATAGCACGTTCGTGAATATTAGCCAAAACAATTTGGATAGAACGTATACCAGGTGCTGCGAGGAAACCGTCGAGTCATCTTCTCCGTCGTGATTGTTATTATCATCATCATTAGACGCAGTTGTTGGTGATATCTACAAATGATGAGGACATCATGACCTGCAAACAAAATTGCAACTTACTGCTTCCAAAACAGGGTCGTATAGTGGCTCAAGAAATATGGGACAAGATAGCGGTGGATCGGGGATTCGGATTGGTGGCCTTAGCTCGATGGGCAAAGGACGCGACTCTTTCTGTGACAAAGCAGTCGAGGATAGCCCACGTCGCGAGCTATATGTCGATTTTCGTTTGACGGTATGGTTGATAGTATCGCCAGACTGCGATCGTGGTCGTTGGCTGCGTGCTTTCCTTTGAATGACGGGAGACGTGGTATGAATAATGGTAGCGATGGAAAGTCGACGTTGGTAGGAAGTATGATCACTTTGTTGCATGTTTAACCTATAATTTGACAGATTGTTGGCGCTTTGGCGGAAACAGAAAAAGTGAATCACACTGGCAAGATGGCTAAGAGAAGGAAGAGAATAACTCAGTGGACGGACGAGGTACAGAGACAGTCACGCACCAAAGGCATTTTGTTCCCAACGTAACTCGCTTGTTTTTGTGGGCTTATTTCCTCGGACCCTTGTCAAGAAAGTCACTTCGTAGTGGAAAAAAAAGACTCGTTACGACTTGCACGGAACACGGAGAAGGGGATTGACAATGCATGCTGCGTGTTAGTGAAACAGCCGATGTCGATACATGATGTAGGACGGGTTGAATACGCTTCAGTTTCCTTCCCAAGGAGAACGAGGACCACCATAATCGACATCATTCTCTATGATGCACTCCTCATTGAGGAAATCCAAGTTCGATCCTGATTTTGAGGTGCTTCGGACTTCAGACAGCGGTACGTGTTCGGAACATGAGACCTGGCATACAGGTAAAAGGCCAGGTGGTCTTGCAGAATAGCTCTTTTTCGTTCATCTATCATCAGTCTCCATCAGAGGGTGTATACAGTGTACCGGGACCCGACAACTTGAAACTGTTGCTCACACACTGTGCTTGTTGTACTCTATACTCTTTTTCGTGTTTGCTTCGCGTTTCGGGTCTCGGTGCTCACTGGTGGGCTGTTAGGCATACGTCTTCAACTTTGAAAGGTCCTACACACCTCCTTTACTTGCGATTGTGACGTATTTTGTTCTTGTCGTAGTTATGAGTACGCCTGCTAGTAGCCTTTGCGTAGATTCGACCCTCTTAGAGACATGACAAATCACCGACGGGACGTCGCAAATTGAAGGTCAAGAAAACCGGTCATCGCAGCGGGGAATGCAAGGGAACTTCCCCGAAGCGCGGTCACAGTATGAAAGATCGAAGATGAGAATAATAGTAGGTGCTGAATTTGCAGTCACAGAGTCAAGGTGATTGAAAAGATGGTATGCTCCTCTATAGGAAGAAGGCCGAGGCTAGAAGTCTGACATGATGAACGAGTATGAGTCTGTATCAAGTGTGGCAGGGAGTTCCTGAAGGCTGAAGTCGACCGAACAAACTCGTAACTCCGCTCAAATGCCACGTGACAGTGTGAGGGAATCGAAAATTCTTTCGATTTGAGTTCATACAAACATCCTCTGTTCAGTCTCTCTTGCCTTGAAGTTGGTACCACAGTCCCCAATTCAAAGCTATGGCAACTTGAATTCAGGTATTGGCACTCTAGGTGCAATGCAACCGGCAAAAAGACAGGAAAGAATATGGCATCTGCCTTGAACGTTGAACATCACAAGATACTATACAGGAAATACTGGGATCGTTAAGTATCTTGATCCAACTGCAAGACAAATTGAACTCACCAGCTCTGAAAGATACTATAAAACATCTGAATCGATGCAGATTGCCCGAGCTCGAATAATGTAAGCGCAACGAGCGACCGAGCGCATTAGCAAACGCCGAAGCCAAAACACCCAACGATTCAAAACGTTTATCCAGCCCGGTCCCCTCCTTATATCTGTATTTATCCCAACATCGTGCTTGACTTGGATCACCAATCTCGAAGTGGCCACGTAGTCGTCTGACTCGAGACGCACCGTGACCGGGTGGAGAGTTAACCAATAATGCGACTACTAAAACCAGTGAGTTACATTACACCCAATGAAACGATATACGTCCATGTTCTAACCTTTTGACAGGTAGAAAAAGTGACCAGCTGTAGACGATTGTGATGTACGTGTAGTACTTCGTGGCTACTACGATTCGTTATCCTGAGGTTAGAAACGACCGTCACGGTGACGATGATTCTTGCAGTACGTGCTGGCAACTGGAAGTTTTGATCTGTCCCCTCGAACCTTCGGACGAACTGGGACGAAGTATATTTCACATAGCGTTTGTGGAATATGTGTTGGTCCTATATATGACGCTCAGCAACTTGAAGTAACCGCTTTCCATAGAAGCTAGTGGCTCACGGATGTTAAAGGATGAACTCTTGCTAAGTGGCGACGAAGCAGACGATTTCTGGTCATTGTGTGGTGTACGAAATCGAGGACCGTCTGACACGGTCACCGAAACAGACTGACTATGTAAGTTCCAGGACTAACCAACACAATATGGCCATGCTTATCAGAAGGACGGTGAGTGACATTACTCTGAGCACTGTAAGTTACCACTCACGTATTTTCGACTGATTGAGTCCATTGGATCGTCAAGGAGGTATGCGCTCCAGGGTATATTTGAGCGGCCTGGTGCGATTTAAGAGACGTGCCCGAGAGAAGATTCGGTGGTGTGGGGCATACGATCGCGTCAGACTGTTAAATGGGCATCGTGGATAGTATGGAAACATGTAAACCGGTAAAGGAGTGACCGTCACGTTTACTCCTTCCTATTCCGAACCCTCACCATGTTTTTCAAAATTCAACTCAGCTTGACAAACTCCGCAGACTGTGAAGACGAAGGAATCGAAATCAAAGGATTATTGGTTGCTCAGGTAAAAAACTTGCCTTCTTTTTACTCCCGACGCCACCCACGACTGACGCGACACCTGTTATTGTTTCTTTTGCGGCTTCTTGTGTCCAGAAAGACATGGTCGCCGTGGGGGCTCGTCTCAAAGCTCAGTCAACAGTACTACAACAGGATTCAAGGAGCCACCCTACGAAGATTTCCACACTGGATCCCGCCTCGACCGACATGGCACCTCCATCTCTGCGTCCGCCTTCGTTCTGAATATCTTCAGCCTCCACAAGCTAATTTTCTGGGACATGCTGGACGCCATCACATTATGCAGACTCAGCCGCACCGATACTGTCCTCCATAAGATGCAGTGTACCGGACAAAGTTGAAGCCACTACTGGGAAGCCTCATCCTCATGCCCCGCCGTGTAGAGCGTTGCCGAACTAATGGTTCTTTGCAGTGACAGAACTACCCATCGTCGGACACAGGCTCAAATTTTCCGGGACCGTGACCCATCATATTCGAGCTGGTATGGCTGAGTCTTTGAACTTGATGCCACACCATGTCAGCCACATCATTAATCATGCTTTTTTATGATCCATTGCGTACGCAATGGGTTCGTGTGGCAGCTCAGGAAGCTCTCAGTATCATTCGATGAAGCCAATGACAAGTCCATCGGTTTGGGGTGTTCATAGATTTTTCTCGTGTACATACAAACAAGTCGTCTAATTACAAGAAGTTATCTAAGGTAGTACAAATCCGAAAGCACGAGAAACGACAATAGTGATCAGATATTAAGCAACTCGGGACCGTACCGAACTTGTCTCCTAAGGCTACCTTCCTCTCTCCTCTTTTCAACATACGCATCCGTAAATGTGGTGCGAGTAGGTAGATGATCGTACCGTCTCTGCTCCAGTCGACCGTATACAGCAGCGATGTTCCAATGGTCATGTGTCGCTTCGAGCATTCGGTTGCTGAAAGAGCGAACGAAAAGGTCGTGATGCACGACTTGCGGACCTCTGTAGCCGCATACGAGTAATGGTAACGGCCGAATGACAGACATCGACACTAACGCCTCTTGCAATTCATCCCAGTCGATGTCGGGAAGACCGGTCTCGATTGTCTTCCAGTCACTCTCAAGAACAAGAGTTCTGAGGCTGGGAAAGCATTCTCGGACGGGGAAACCTTCAGGGATGACTCGATGAACATATTTGACCTCTATGTGGATACATGAAACTCGTGGCAATGCCGGCAAAGGGATTTCATCGAAATCTGTTCGGCGATTGAGTAAAAGAATAGAAAGGCACATAAGTCATATCACATACCACTAAAGACGAAACTTCCAAGAATTTTCGCGGTCTCCAGCGTGTTAGCGTAGGAATTTAAAAATTCCTGGACACCAATCATACGGCCATCGGTAACGCCAACGATCGAGGCGACCTTCAGATGAGGTGCCTTGACATACTTGGCCATGAGCATCGGTAGAGATTCCTGGCCCGCACCTAATACAGTGTCCAGGACCAGATTCACTTCCTCCAGGCAAGGGAAGACGTGTGGTTTCCAGCCATCAGGCATAGCGGTAGTAATGGCGGAGTGAAGCGTCATGCGGACTACGCTCGGCGAATACGCTGAGAGAATAGCATGCTGAAAAACGCGATCCACCGGCTTGAGAACAAGTGTCGTAACATTGGGTATCATGGCGGCTAGATGGAGTGTGAAGGTGGCCGCCAATTCCTCCCAATCTGCGGTGTGAACGGAACTGCCAATGGACAGCGATTGACATTGACCCGTGGTGTGGCACGCGACTGCAATATGATGAAGAAGTTCCCATTGGGATAGAGCGACATCAAATGTGATATGACGAACGATTGGTCGAGGAGACATTTGCCTGATTCTTGTGATTCGTCGACGAGCGAATTCAATGTTGGCTGGCTCCAGGGTAAGGGACTCCATGATGAGCTTGATGGATATTCGACGAAAGTCGCGGGAAACGAAGGTCAAAGAGGGCCAATCCCTAGGTCTCGAATGTCGAAAAATACGTTCGAGGACTTCTGGACCGAGCACGGTACGTTTCGGGCTCATCAGTTCTGAAGTTATACAGAGTCAGTCAACATTTATATACAAACCATCAGGTTCGATTACTCACCTATTGTTGATACTCCTGAACTCTGGGGATGTGGCTATTAAGTCTTCGTGATTTTTAGGACCACGACTTTGAGAACTAAGCCCTAAATCTATCGGACAGCAATAGTTTGTTTCCTAAAAAATAGCAGAAATGTGGCAGGTTGGTGGGCGGAGCTCGCTAAGAAACCTGTTTGCGTCACGGTAAATGAACGTCCTGGCTTACCATTCGGTAGCGCCGAGGGCTTGGACGCTGGTCACTGATTTCGTGGGCTTTTTCGTCCTCGGGGAATGCAAACCCTTCTCATGCCTAGGCGAACATGCACCTTCGGTGCGTTCCCGAGGCAGGATTATGGTCTGTAAAAGAAGAGACAGTCAGAAATTGATCTTGGCATCTGAGGAAGCAACTCGAACCAGATTTGTCACTGCGGATTTTCTTCATAGGTCTTCGTCCATCTATTCTGGGTGCAACAAAAATGAACATTGTTTCTAAGTACCTCATATGTCGGAAATTAACGATGATCATGAAAGTGTCCAAGAAGCGTGTATAATGAATGGTTCATACGTTTCGGGATTCTATCCACCGCCGACAAAAAACTACATGCTGTGATCTTACTTGGAGTCATCGAGTCTCATTTTGCGCAACTGCTTCGAGGTCAGCTCTTCGGTTTCCCTCCAGTTCCCAGCGTCTCTCTTCAAAGTCATTTTGACTTTGGGCGCGAGAATCTTATCGACAGCGGCTTTCTAACGAAAAATGAGATTTATCGAGGTTATATTCGTGGCAGCCATACCTTGCTGTACGTATCATCAAGCATCGTGATGGTTCTCAAGACAGGGAATGTCTTGTAAGGAGGACGACCGCCTTTTCCGATTGGAACGACCATAAGTGTAAACTGGGCCTCGACTATATCTCCGGAACGAAAGATGGTGGGAGAAACAGCTTCGAATCTGTATGAATAATTAGTGCATGATTCAGACAAGATGAATAGGAACCTACGTGATGTCTTCAGCACTAACTCGCTTGATTCGTTCATACTTGACAACATTTTCCTTCGTATGAACGAACTCTGACCCCGCGATCTTTCGGAGGATGCCATAGGGATCGACGTTGTCAGGAAAATCTACGCTCTCTTCCCCTTCTACCAGTCGACGAGGGAGAAAGTACCGATTGCTGACATGAAAGGTTGTGTATCCGTTGAGGTCGCTAAAACAGCCGAGCGGTTCGGCAGCTTGTTGAGGCACACTTCTCTTCAAGACATGGTCCGCCACTTTGATACCGTCAAGAGATTTCTCAAAGCTCTCCGTTCCGAGGCCGGTGATAGCGATACCTTGACGCAGAAAACCAGCACGGGTTCTCCTACATAGATAACTTTTAGTGATACTTGATAAGTGCACATGCGAAATATTATATACTTTCCGGGATGCTTCGTGAACGGTGGAAGCTCAATAAACGATAGTACACCTTGTATCTTGAAAACAATCTCTTCCGGGCTTTCTAAGTCCGTCACGAGTCGCCAGGCGTCTGGCACGCCGCCTTGCATTGTTTCCATCCGGAAGGAGTCCTAACACATCGCTCAGTGATTCATTTAGACGGGCAGCAAACTGTGGACTTACTTCGAGGGCTCGTGACACGTTTGGCTTGGAATATTCAGCTGATGTTCGTGAGTCGGACCATTGGATTAGCTTGGCTTCTATGAACCGAAGTTAGCATCTCCCTCGAGGAAGAGAGAAAACAACACATACTGGCACCATCTAGGTCATAGTTATCGAACATGTCGGGGTTGAAAGCAAAGTCAGATTGGGGTTGGGATGATATCGAGAAAGCTGAGGGGAAGAGGCAAAAGCGTATGCTGTAGACGTGTTATATCTATTGCAATACGCGTGTTCAGGATGATTACAAGCCCGCACCAACATCCCAAATATCCTTGGAAATTGGAGTTGGAGTGTCATCGCGGAACTTGAGGTATTTGATTCACCCACGGTATAGTGCTAACACTGCACTCAAAAATAGGCTTCTATGAATAGCCTTAGCTTGAGAAGGATGCATGAGGATAAGAGATGGAGGACGCGATGATGAGGGTCTGATCAGAGGCCCGCAGTGGCAGTCACATCTAGTCACTCAAGCACGCTGTGACACGCCATAACATGATGTCACCATCCAACAGGTCTTTTTACATCAACTTCAAACCGCCGACTCCTTCCTTCATTCATTTCCGCATCCCAGTACTTCGTTCTCCGAACAGCCCAGGAAGGGTCTCAGGTGAAGAGGATAATCTAGTCTCGGGTAGAAATGCCTTGAATACAGCGGGTCGAACATTTGGAACTCCTAGGAATTAGTGGGGTTCGTTTTCTTACTGGTGTCTTACAACTATATAAAATGCTAATACATTATCAAGGATGATCAGTATACCGACTTCCAAAAACTGCCCCCTGCCTCAATCTCTCTTGCCAAACTCACACCGACTGCACGATGAATACACAAGTTCAGACACAGTTCAAACTCTCTCTGCCGGCACCTTCATTTCAGCAGCCTGTTCCTCAGGCGTCTGGTAGTTCGCAAAGTGACAGAATCGTGAACTCAGCCGCTACTCAGGCACCTCAAGAAGGCGTTACCATCAGGTATGTTTCTTTTCATTACTTTTGTTGACGTTCTTTGACACTTTCCATAGTCCAAAGTTGATCACTTCTGTGCCTCGCGCATCTTCCCCTCTCCAGTTCATGTGTCAAGACATGGTCAACTCTTCGGATAAGAAGGACCAACAGCAGCAGAAAAAACAGGTTCTTCCCGGATCGCACGCTGAAAGGTGAGTGAAACAATATCGAACCAACATGTTCATCATGACTTAAAGATATCATCTCTTTATTCCACCTGAATAGATCCACTGCACTACGCAAACACGCAAACACGCCTGCTGACGCCTCCATTCTCGCCCCGTCGATTCACTTCGGAGGACTCTTTACTGAAACTCCTTCCGCATGTGGATCAGCCGACGTAGCTCCGTCTCTTGTTGCTGAAGGTCAAGGTCGGGGCAACAAAAAACGGGCTCCAAAAGTTGGCCAGGCGAATGAGCTTCGCCGCACCAGTGAAAGACTGTAAGACCTATGCTTTCACCCCCTCATGTCATGCTAATGTCATAAAGCAGGCGTAAGCTCAACGAGCGCTCCCAGAATAGCGATGAATCGCAAGAGTGAGTGATTATATTCTAAGAACATCCCTTTGTGCTCACAGATATGCGTTAGATACTTTGAGGACTTCTCATCTGTATCGGACTACAATCAATCCAAAGCTTCTGAAGCGTCGACATCGAAACCCAAAGTTCCGTTGATCACTTTACAAGCCTTGCCCACCGAAAACATTGTAACACAGTCGGCCAATACTGAGAAACCCGTAGAGCATGGTCCGTCAACACGGTAAGCCAACTACTTGAGTGATCTCAATATTATCGACATCACGCCGTTGTAGCCTCGAATCCGGATTTGAACCAACTTCACCCGATCCAGACAGTAATACCAGTTCCAAACGCAGGCATGAAAGGTGAGTCTATACTTGTGCTTACACTTGACGATTGACGACTTTATTGCAGCCCTAGATCAGAGACTGAGCACCCGCGCCAACGCAGAAAGCTAGATATCGAAGCAGAGACGGAAGGACTGTCTACGAAGACCGATGAACAAAAATCAAACAGCGAGAACAGCAACCAAAGGTGCGTTTTGATACATTACGATACAATACACTGACCGTTTCTTCGTAGTTGTGTATTGCAAGTTCCCAGTAGCAGCCAATCGGCGCCCATCACAACAGAATCAAAAGATCCCGGTACGGCGAACCACACAGACGAAGACAAGCCGAGTCAAGCTACAGGCGCCGAATCTTCTATTCGTTCTGAAGAGGACCCAGATACGAAACCCAGAACGTCGAAACAAAATCTTGACTCGAAGTACGTGATTATCATTCCTCCCCTTTGAAAAATCAATACCAGCTTGCGCTATTAGGTCCATTCCATCGATCGAGTTACACCCAACTGCGAAACAGATCTTCAAAGAGAGGCTTCAGCACAGGGTTCTTCGCCCGTTCTATTTGGATTTTGCCACTCAGCATTGGATCTCTCAGTAAGAGTCACTGGTTCTCGTCTGGGTTCTATTGACACGGAGCCCAGGATGCGGTTTGGCAAGCTTGTTCCGTATATCACAAAAAGAGACATGATGGCACGAGAAGTATATACTGCCCGATACGGGCTGGTAATGCAAGATCTAGACGTCTTAGAAAGAACGTTAGTAGCTTCCTTACTTTATTTGAGAGTCTTTCTGATGGGCCAAGCCTTTTTCAGCTCCTTGGTGCGGATCATGTCGTTCGTTAGCCACAGCAACTACATCAACATTACACGCGCGCCTCCACTAAACATTCGTACTGGAAACAATCTCGACGCATGTCTCATAGATCAAGGGCCAAATGCCGATCGTCCGGCCATATTCGTTGCCCCAGCCATGGTGACGTCCTCAGAGCTGGTTAGGGGGAGCGGAGAATTCAACAAGAAATCTCGAAAAATTCATATACAGCTGTTGTCTCAAGACTATGAGTATGCAAGTTCTTTCATCTGCACACTTATGGAGGACGAGACCGTCCACTGTCCCATATATGCTGGATCTCTATGTTTGCAGTCAAAGAAGCAGGGGTCTACCGGCAGTCCTTCCAAGAACCGTAAGTTCTCCGTTCATTTTCATTTAGATGGACAACACTGACGGCGGTTTAGAGGCTCCTGACCAGAAGGATCTCCAACGTTTCCGTAAAACCAAGTCCAAGAAGAACGTCGTGGATTCTCCACTCCCTGACGCACCCTTCAGGCTATATCACCACAACAGTGAGATTGTTTTTTTTTTCTTCACGTACCTTATTCGACGATAACCACCCTGTTACTCAGTACCGATTTACGACGGTAGACCGGATGGAACATCTGCCAATGATGGATTCCGGGCTGACCCTACGGCCTGGGACAACATGTCTTCCATGCCACGACTTCGGGGAGAGATACCTGCGTGTTCTCTTGTGATTCCTGGATTTACACTCTCCGGCCCGTGGAGCGTGCCATCCAATCCCAATCATCCTACTGTGCACTTTAACCTCATGTTCGTTATACTCCTTTCTACGCCTACTGCAAACGCAAAGCAAAAATATGAAGACCCGGATGATTCAGGCATAGAAACGGATAATTCCCATCACGAATACAACGAGAATGATATGGTTGTGGAGGACGATTGATATTCTGCATATTTCTTGTATGGAACACTTAAAGCTGATAGATGTATCTAGAACTCCGTATACACACGATTCTCCAGTGTATTACCACGTGACTCGTCAGAATACAACTTTGTTCTCGCCCTGTTTGTTTCCACCGCGCCTTTTTTTCGCGGACCAGGTGTTCAGGTGCGAGCGCAATCAACCTTTCCACTGCTCGGTGATTGACAGTGTTATTCTAGATGAGATTAATCTACTTATGTTTCCATGGAACCCTTGCATTCACGCAGCTACTAACGTCTCTGCAAGCGTCTCGGATGTATCAGACTGTACTTTGCAGACGCGTAAGTCACCCCGTGGATCGCCGTGGATCATGACGTCTCCAGGTCAGAAAATATTCTCGTTGCGAACTTGGCCATGCTCAATTAATGCGACCCCAGTGTCTGGCGCTTCGCTACAGATCCAACACGATCTAGACAACATGACTCTTTTTAAGCGTTTGGGACCCTGAAGAACCATGTGTACGTTACATAGATTTCATCTGCAAATTCGGACGAGAAGAATTAGGAGCCTGCTCTTCAAGTTCACCAGTCAATCTCGCAGATTAGTAGGTGATTTTGTTTCACTCGGTTATAGACTAAACATGACGACAAGAAGGGAACACCAAATGCTCACCTGTACCAAACTCATCGGAGTCGCGACAACGGTGGCTCGCCGAATCTGCCAGTATGATTGCCACTAACAAATTGGACTTCGCCGCTTAACCTCACCGCTCTTCCGCCATCCAGGGTCTTTGAAGAAGATCCTTTGACTGATGGAAGCATCCACGGCTAGCGACCACGTTACAGAGGCCTTCAAATCGAGCAGCTGGTAAACGGTGAATATTAGAAATTTTCCAGGAACACCGGTGCCGCTCCATTGGTCCTGTGTAATTGGCGGATCAACAGTTTCCTGGCGTATAAAAAGGGCGACCTACCCAATTTCGCTCATTGTCTTGCCTTACCACCTTGCCATCACTGTCTCTACGTATATCATGGAGTCCCTCGACGCTACAGCACCCCTCGGTATTGATGCCACAGTAAGTGCTACATGTCAAATCCCAAAAACCAGTACTACTAATAGTCTTCAGATGGGGTCTCTATTCGTAGGGATGTCGGCGGCATCAGCGTAAGCTCATCCTATCGCATCGTGTATTTCAACGCCACTGATCATCCTTCTTTTTTTTTTACAGCCTTTGGGGCGTAGTTTGTGTCCAAACATGGACCTACTATCAGCTGTACAGACTGAGCGATCCGTGGGTTTTACAAGTTTTGGTACGCATTGCCCTACTTCTCTTCTTCCATACAGTAAGTGACCCATATATGCCAGGTCGGACTAATCTTGTATGGTTCATAATATGATTCCATCCGACGGTTCGGCCTAACACTAGCCATGACAGTCTGCTGGATACGTTGCATGAAA
Source organism: Paramarasmius palmivorus (assembly GCA_037176845.1). Lineage (NCBI taxonomy): Eukaryota > Fungi > Basidiomycota > Agaricomycetes > Agaricales > Marasmiaceae > Paramarasmius > Paramarasmius palmivorus. Next base: position 306,855 of record JAYKXP010000061.1, on the reverse strand, counting down.
CAGCAATAGTGCACGTACTGTATACTTATCTAATATCAGACTATAGCGACGCGGCAGCTCTCGAAGAAATTGTTTGGTAAGTACTAACAGGCCCTTCTACGCTGGCAACGGCTTACCTGATAATGTCTGTCAATTCAGGAGCATTTTGGTCTGTGTACATTGTTTGTCGCTTCTGGAAATTGACTAAGCTTGAACGCAGCTCATGGTGGTCTTTACGGTACAAACCTTGTTGAGAATAGAAGCGGTCGACACTAACTAAATTGCCAGGCCTTCATCGCGCTCATCGTGCAACTGTAAGTCATCGGACGTCTGTATTGCTATTTATCCTTACCTCCTTGACAGAAAGATGATATGGCGCATCTGGATTCGTACGTCTTGCCGTAGCGTCATATTCGTAGCATTGACTGGTGTCCACAGTCAGCAAGAAGATTGTGTTGCCCGTATTCGTTTTGGTCAGTAAATGGCTCGTCAATATATCGCTACCGAGTTCATTCAGAGCTAATAATTTCACAGGTTCTTCCCGTATCGGCAGCCTTTGCTTTGACATTGTGTGAGTCAATCCCTAGCTGTATGGTTTCGGCAAGAACCCTGATGAGGCATTACGCAAGACTACTTTGGATGAGCGTAAGTGTATTAAGCAAAACCAGTTCACTGTGGATCTCAGCCAGTCAATCTAGATGGGGAATGGAGACCTACGAGGAGCTCAGAAGTCTATCCGTATGTTTCACTCAACGCTGGTCATGGCATAGTCGTCACTGAACACTATCTGAATATCCAGGTTGTTTCTCGGATCGTGAATGCTCTGAACGCCGTCAGCGACATTGGGATCACTCTATCGTCGATCTACTATCTCTGGACTTCTAAATCCGGCATGCCAAAGTATGTGCTTTGTGCGTTGTAACGGACAACTCTCTAACTGTTTATCGGTAGAACGGATGCAATCATGGATAAATTGATTCATTTTTGCGTCAGAACAGGACTCCTCACGACGTAAGTCTTCATGTCTCAAGATTTCGAAGATCACAAAGCCGCCATCCGTACTCTGCCTATCTCTGAGAACTGTTTACCAGAACATGCGCCATCGCGTCTTTGATAACGGTAAGCTTCATCGATCCTATTCTACCCTTCGTTAATCGGTTTATAGATCTCTGTTATTCCAACGACATTCGTTTACATAGCCTTTTACCTGACCCTTGCTCGGTGTGAGTTGCCTTTATTTCATGATTGGTATCTCGAACATCGGTTTGATCAATCAACTTTCAGTCTATTCCACCTCGTTCTTGTCTATGTATGAACCATCACTATCATCGAATTTGATCATCAATACTCAATACTTCAGCAGCCTGATCGCTCGTCGGGAGCTTCGCGAATCTAACACGAGTGGTGATGGGAGCAATTTCATTCAAGGATCGCCATCGATCAGCTTTCAGTCCCCTAGTTCTACCAGTACCATCGAGCCGCACCCCAATGAAGACATTCCAATGGCTCCTGTCGTGACTGTAAGTATTGTTGCTACTCGTCGAATTCATCATTTAACAGTCTCACAAAGCATCGCATAAGCTTCAAGGAAGAAGAAGGATCCAACCAGAGCGATCATTCAACTGAACCAACTTGCGACGTCGACATCACGGAACTGCAATCGCAAGTAAGCAATGCTGTATTCCTATCTTTAATTGTATTCATTCCGATTGTCGATAGCCAACTGGAGCGTATGCAGTCTAGGAAGCATCTGGAGTTCGGTCGCAGTCGTCAAGTTACTTTTTTGCACAATATTCTGATACCCGCCTTTCTTGATTAACCAGGCCATCGACCTGTCTTTCGTTTAACTGTACATTAATACAATAAACATTCGCTCCTTATCCAATGGTAACCAGTCTGCCCCGGAACCTCGTTCAAGTGTGATTAGTACAGTTAAAACCTGTAGTACGTTCGAATGTCACTGCGCAACTCGGAGCTACGAAAGAGGTAAACAATTCGCACACTGAAACGTCCCAGAAAGGAAATTTTTGGCACAGAAAGACGAGACCTCGTAAACTCGGACTCGTAAAACAATCAAACTCAAACCTCAAGCCTCCGAGGCTCCGACCGGCAATTTCCCGAATGTCACATGACTATTGCCGCATATCCTCCTTGTCACTGTCAGAGTCCTTGTTGCTTTACTCTCACCTCCGACATACCGTATCGCGCCGCGTCATATTTCTTTTCTGTTTTCGAGGGTATAGGAATTTCAGCAACTGTCGTCTAAAATCATGTCGACAGAAAATAGGTTATTTCCGTTCCTAGTCCTTCTGTATTCCATGCTCAAAGAGTTTCATTGTCAGTTATCTGGGCGTTACTCCTCCCATATCAACAGCAGAATCTAATGAAAGGGAGAAAGAGGTCACACTAACTCTAATGGAGGAATTACGGAAACAGGGAACATTTGAGTCCGAAGAAGAGGCACAGACCAGGTGCGTTTTCTCCCTCTGACTGCCATATTATTTCTCGATGCATGCCAAATATCCAGTGGCGAGATTATTGCAACTATCCCCAATTCCATATCTATGAAATTTCTGTTCTTGAGATTGAAATGTTACTTCTCGTCTTGTACTTCTGGCATCTCATCTCTGTATTCACGGTGCTAATGATTTCCTCTTTCCTCTACAGAGAACTTGTGCTCGGACGAGTTTCCGCTCTCGTGAAAAAATTCGTACAGAAAGTTGGGATTGCAAGAGGTCTTTCGGAAGCTGCTGCAACTGCTGCCGGTGGAAAAATATTCACATTTGGCTCGTATCGCTTGGGAGTACACGGTCCTGGCTCGGACATAGATACCCTTTGTGTGGTTCCCAAGCATGTACAGAGAGAGGATTTTTTTGAGGTCTTCGAGCCAATGCTGAGGGAGTTTGAGGGAGCTACTGAGGTCGCCGTACGTCTTCTCCAGTTCTTGATGTCGTTCATGCTGAGTCACAATGTTGATAGGGCGTTCCGGAGGCCTATGTACCTATCATAACTGCAAATATCTCTGGAATACCACTTGACTTCCTCATGGCAAGACTGGCGTTGTCAACAATACCAGAAGACCTATCATTACAGGACGATAATTTACTGCGGGGTATAGATGAACGTTGCGTTCGGAGTCTAGGAGGTAGTTCATATCCACACGCTCTGTTTGGTCTAGGCTCACGGCACTTTTAGGTTCGCGTGTAGCCAATGAAATTCTGCGGCTAGTACCAAATGTCCAAGTGTTTCGAGATTCATTACGATGTATAAAATTGTGGGCGCAGCGTACGTCATCGTCATCAATCTATATTGCTGTCCTGCTCAAAAATAATAGGGAGAGCTATTTACTCGAATGTGAACGGGTTTTTTGGCGGTGTCGCTTGGGCCATGGTTGTTGCCCGAATATGTCAGCTATATCCTAATGCCATTGCTGGAGCAATCGTCAGTCGATTCTTTATCATAATGTACCAATGGTGTGTACTACCCTTCAACCAAGTAATCATGGTCCTCATTTTCCCTGTTCAGGACATGGCCGCAGCCTGTATTATTGAAACAAATCGAAGAAGGGCCATTACAAGTTCGCGTGTGGAATCCAAAAGTGCGTGTAAACCTTCTGTGTGGTGCGATATCTTTTCAATCCATCGTCTAGCTTTACCAAGCGGATCGATTGCATCGAATGCCTATTATAACGCCTACCTATCCTGCAATGTGTGCTACTCACAATGTCACACAGTCGACTCAAATGATAACGACGGAGGAATTCAAAAGAGGTATATCTCTACCCAGTCATAATCAGCCTCCATTCTTACTGTGTACAGGAGCCGATATCGTCGACAGGGTTATTGTTGGAACTGCAAGCTGGTCCGAACTCTTCGCTAAACACGACTTCTTCCACAAATATCGGTATTACTTACAGATCATTGCCTCGACGGGCGATTCGGACTTGCAAATCAAGTGGTATGTCTGAAAAGCACTGTTTACTCACCTGTGTTCACAGGCATTCTTAGGTCGGGCACGGTGGAATCGCGTATACGTCAGCTAGTGAAACAGCTAGAGTTTGTTGATACCCTGATATTAGCGCACCCTTTCGTGAAAGGATTTGAGCAAGTATCTTATTGTATCTCAGACGAAGAGGTTCGCGCTGTTGCTCAAGGTGACATTTCCGAAACTATCGCGAAACGGAAAAAGGAAGACATCGAAGGCAAAGAAGGAGCCGGTCCTGTATACACTACGTCGTTCTACGTGGGACTTGCTATTGAACCAAAACAACGTGAAGTTGCTTTTTCTCGGTACGATCTGGAAACTGACTCTTGGCTTTCAAGCTGGTTCGGTAGGGCCACGGCGACTTGACATCTCGTATCCCACGATAGAATTTACCAACGGGGTCAAATTGTGGGAACAGTTTGACGAGCGAAAAATGGGAATTGTTGTTCGGAATATCAAAAAGTGCGTGGTTCTCTCTCCATTCTAGCGTGGATCTGAAGGTCAATTCGCCAGATCGGCGCTACCGGACAATGTTTTCGACCCGGGTGAACGGCAACCCAAACCAGCACAGAAAAGACCTAAGGTGCGAAAGTCCCAAAAAGAGATGTAACGTCCAGCTGATGACTCAACGCAATAGGGCCAGGGCAAGTCAAACAACAACTTGTCAGATACGCACAGCAATAAACGAATCAGAACGTTGGTCGCATATTCATTGCTCGTCACCATTTCTGATCTCGTATAACACCCTCTTCACCAGGTCAACAAATCCGCCAGAATCGAATGGTAGTGAAGCTCCAATCAAGTCCAATGAAAATGGTGCAATGCCTCCGATACCACTCACTCCTGTCGTCGACAACGCCGGAACAGCCACCCAAAAAGAAAAGTCGGACATCAAGTCCCCTCAACTCCCGATTGGTGAAAACGTCACTATTGCCACTGGCGTCGCCCAATAGAACCCTAGAGTGAAGAGTCTTGGACCAGTGGTCTTGTGGCTCTCTAATCTTGGCTGAAGATCCCTCCGCGAGGCTATAATCTTTCCTGCGATTCAAATGATTGGTTTACAGTATCCTTTTTCAGAAACCATTGGTGCGCAATTTCCTCTAGCTTACAGGAAAACATCTCAGCCATACTTTTTCCCGAGCCGATACTCCGAACTGTCGACCTGACGGGGTACGGTAACTTGTACTTTCGACGCTTTCTTTGGAACTTCTTGTCATTCCTTATTCCTCCTCGCACTATCTGTCAGTATCAATTTACGTTGTATCACTCTGGTATATCACCCGAACATGTATTTTACCCTAAACTACACAACATAGTCGTGCTTCTAGTAACTGCTCAACAGTGGGAACGGGCGTAATAAAGATAAAATTACAGGATTTCTATTGAGGAAAATAAGTACTAAATTGACAGCAGTGCTTCTACATATGGTTACAGACAAGCTGAAAACTCAACATCAGACTCAGAGAGGTATACCGCTTCGACCACCCGTTAGCTTACTACGCGCGAAGACCGAGCTAAGAAGGTTAGAATGAATATACCGTCGTGCAAGTCAAGCTGTAAACTCACAACCGGGAACCACCGCCGCGGATATTCGATAGTAGCGCACTTTCGAGCGCAGAACCCGAAATACTGGCATCTAGAGGGTTCTTAGCCTATCTACCGGCGGAATCTGGATGTGCAGAGTACTCACCACTTATATCGCTAAAGCTCGTAGAAGTTTCCGAACCATTTACGCTGCCTTGCTCGCTTGAGCTTCGCCCGATAAGGTGACCATACCGCCGATGAGATTGGCCTAGAGCACTTCTGGGAGAAAGAGCAGGCGGACTGGAAGATTTCCCCGGTGACATGTGTCTACCTACCGGGGAGTGAGGTTGTGAGTCCATGGGTGAACTGGGTATCTCCGGTATAGAACCTTGTGGAGAACTAGCACTCGAGACACTATGACTCGCACTAGCACTGGATAAGGCATCTTGTCGAAAACTGGACTTGGGCGAGAAGACACGACCTCGGTCAACAGACTTGCGCTTGCTACGATTGGAGCTAACCAGACCCAACGCCTCATTCGTCATCATTCTGTGCAAATCCTTCAACTTCTTGTCCAATGCTTCCTGTTCTTCAGCATGCCTCTCAGCCTCTTCTTCCTTTATCATCTCTTCGTCCTCCGAGTCAGTTTCTTCTGAGGACGCGGGTGATCGTGGTCGGAAATGATTCACAGGTCTTGAAGGTTGTTGAAGGGTAAGAGTGGAAGATGATGTTGCCTTCTTTGGTCGAGGACTGTCGTGCGACCGCGAATTGTGCCCGAGTGAGTTGAGTCTAGCTCGTATACCGAGTGGGGTACTGGTCCGTGCCGAAGAGGAAGATAGTCGAATGCTTCCAGACAATCTGCTCTTTCCGTGTAGGTGACTGGGCTGGTCGTTATGGAGGGGGAATTCCTCGAGTGCGCTAGTCGGGGGTTGTGTCGCTGACGGGCTAGTCACGGATATGTCTTGCAATCCACGAAGATCTTCCTGAAATCTTGCCTGGGCTCTGTAGAGCAAGTATGGGAGAGGAACTTCTAAGTGTCCCGCTAGACCTTTCCCTGTGGGACATTCAGCTCAGAACGCGAAGTAAATCAGATGCAACGCACAGTCGGTTCCAGCGTTACCATTAGATCTCGAGCGTTCAATAACTTTCCACAAAATATCAGCCTTTTCCTGGTTCCATTCTATCTAGACAGCCTATTATCAAATGAAACGTCCGGGAATGACAGTCTGTCACATACCTGTGGAGGATCTGAAAGGGGCATTTCTGGTCGATTCTCGGGAAGGCGAACTACTACCCGTACATTAGGGAGAGCTGCAGAGGCCATGTTGACGGCTGTAGGATCGTCGTCGTAAGGTAACTAGCCGTCGTTGTGGTTCATGGCCAAATGATGGGCGGCTATTTAGCGCCTTACAGCAATTTACATGAGTCACTTATACGCTCTTACGATTCGTATGGTTCAGAATTTAGAATACAACAATAGACTCTAATCGTACAATAGGCTTCGAAAATATATGAATATATAATATACTGTCCGTGTATCTGCTGTCCGAAACTAGAAGCGAATGTAAGCTGGGGAAAACGATGGTGCAATGTTCTACTCACTTATCATTGGTGGGTCCTAGGTAGATTATAAGGGTTGTTGTTGGCGGGGTTAAGGACGTCATTCCAGAATGGATCATTCAACCAGCTCCAATCCATCCCCGAACCGTTCTGTACCGGATCTATAGGCGACGGTGCTGCGTTCGAGGGGTCTAGGAACCCTCTGAACGCACCAGGTCCAGTTCCAGCGTACCCATCATGCGTAGCCGGTACAGGTAAAGGCCTCTTCTGTAACGTGACTGCTTCCCTGTCCTCCCAAAGCGAGACGAGCTCACTAATAGCATTAGCGCACAAGTTCGCTGCATGGTCAGGACTATAAGCAGCACGACGAAGATGGGCAATGGTCATTGAAAGGACGGTGTCTGTGCACCCAGGTAGCATCTTCCCGATGCCTTGGTACATCATGAATTTGACTCCAACTAGGAAACTCGCCGCGAAGGAGATCATAAGAAAGAAATGGTCGGGGGCAGTTCCTAGACGACGGGCGTCCAGCTCGAGCAAACCGACGAGGACAGCCTCGGCAATTATGAGACTCTCCTTTCCCCAAGCCAGAAGAACGTTGTTGTTGTGAGGACGCACGGCTCTGAACCAATAAATAGCGTCTTGGATGTGAGGATTCGAGTGGAAGTATATCCGTGCTGCGACCATAACATGGTATAGCACCAAGAGACGGCAAGACTTGAGGATAGTGTCCATGATCCTAAAGTAGAACCTGTTGGTCTCCGCCACAACTGAAGATCATCGGTAAAAAGGCTATCAGGAATTGAGTTTTAGTTCTTACCTCCGAGTGGTAAAATCAATCTTCCAAGACGCGATAGTTCAGTTCGAATGTGCTCCGTTTCATGGTACCAACTGTTCATATCCTGCTCTGAATGTGACGCGAATTTGATAGAAAATGCTTTTCCTGTGAAGTCGTATAGATCGGCGAAAATTTTTAGACGGACATCTCGTCCGCCCAGTTCATCCGTCGGGAATTCTGAAGGCAGTTTAAAGACTGCAGGGAGACAATCCAGGTCCCACTTGGATAGTGCCTCTCGACCACTACCTATGCATAGTCTGCGAAGAACATTCAGTTATTGTAAGAAACTGAGAAATACTGTGGCCTACAGGGCTTCGGTGCTTGATATCGCGATCCACTGTGTATGAGGTTGAGTTGCGAATTAACACGAGAGGAACATCAAATTTACCAGTCTACTTCTGTGAAGCATGGTTGCTAATGCCTGGTCGTCTATCTGTTCGCCTTCTTCCTGGGCTTTGCGCATCTGTTGCACCTTCCCAGGTGCCTCATTCAGCCGAAGGTTGAGAGCCATGCTAACAGCGGAGACAATCAACACTTTCCCATCTCGATCCTCTGAAACTCCAGATATGGGGGCCCATAATGATAGGATAAGAAGGCATTGTATTGCCTCTAACGATTCGGACCGTCGGGACTGGAAAATAAGCTTGGCAGTGCTGTCTTGTGTCAAGGCGTGTAGTCTTCTCGCGATAAAACTTCGCTCATATTCATCGGCATGTCGTGAAGCAATCGTGCAACACACCAGATCAAGGAGCGGGCTCTGTTCGCCGCGGATTAGGTCAAAGTTGAGCCAGGGAAGATAGTTATCATGGAAGCTATGGAAACAACGCGTGAACAATGTGGTCAAAGGTGAATTAGAGACCTCGTACATCTGGAGCAGCTTGGTTTTTTGGACCGGCGAGAGAATTGATTCAAGTGTGTCGCCTGCACTGGATGGAAGAGGAGGAGGAGGGGACGTGTTATGGGGGTTCTTGATGAGAGTTTGCATTGCTTCCAGTGGCGCCGTCCAATCTAAAGGACCAAATTGTTCTTCAGAAATGTAGTTCCAAATTGTGTGAGGACCGGGTCGTGTAGAAGGATGTGGAGTGTATTGTTCTGGCGGTGTCGACCCGTCATTCGCGACACTGCTGGGAGATATGCGACCTCTACTTGTTGATGCACCTGCCGAATCTTGACCAGCTGGGTTACTCGGCCCAATACCGAGAGCCCACCTGTCGAACTCGTACTCCTTGGAACTTGTATTAACAGGAAGAGCTGTCTGGTTTTGTGCCTTGGCGGTGTTGACCAAAAGAATGTTCCTATCCATATCCTCGTATGAGCATTGGATATCGAGGGTTTTACACCGGTGACACCGGATGGCCTTTGGGGTCACGTCCAAAACCTCGCATCGTGTTTTGTGTTTTCGACAGGAAAGACAGGCTTGAACAGACTTTGGCCTTTTTGCGCTTCGGGTGCTACTAGAGGACGCGCTGGACTCCCTTGAGCGTTTCATTGTATGTGGAGGAAAGAAAGAATGGGTTACATTCTCGGAGTCGTTGTTTCTGATTGAATAAGAAATTTGTCGGCGCAGTGATGCCATGGTTTCCCCAACCTTTGGCAGTGTAGCGCTCATAATCTGATGTCTCCATCTTCCTCTCCTCCACCATCCGCAGGCGATGGATATTACTCCCCTCAAGAAGCTGATGAACTTGTGGGAAGTTTATTGTCTGATACTGAACGAGAAGCCGTAGGGTCGGAAATTGAAGGTATGTTCTGCTCGTAAGTTATCATGGCCGTGAATCTCAGTTTCTCTTAACAGTCCTCAAGTCTATCTATGGAGACGATGCAATAAGGATATGGAGGCCTTCAAAATCAAATGACGAAAAGACTCGGTATGAGGTCGAAGTAGGGTGAGGAAGGCGCAGTACAAGGCTATACGCTGCATCGATGAGAATGCGCAGTTCACTATTCATTCAACAGCTTTCCATCACCGTACGAGGACGTGATGATCAAGGTCCTGGCATCGCTTCCACCTTCTTACCCCTCAACGTCAGCTCCGCAACTTCAGTTACTTTCGAGGTATATAGGCGCCTTTGGTGTCGATTCAAATCTTTTCGGTGCCATATTACGGACCTTCATCTCTTCCAATGGCGTGGAGTGGACACCTGATGTTGTCTGCGTATTTGATGGAATACAGAATGTCTTGGAGCGCTGTGTAAAGTGGTACGAAGAACGACTCAGTGCTGAAAAGGCAGGAGAACTGTTACGTGAAGATGAAAAGGAGGCTACACATTCAAACCATCAGCAAGCCCCACCGCCATCCCAAAATCATCGTGAACAAGACTTTGAGCCGCCTCTGGCACATCTACCAGAGGGTATCGAAATCTTCGAGGCTGAACCTATCGTAGATCGAAAAAGCAGCTTCGTTGGGCGGGCTTGCGCAATTTCTGATCCATCTCAGGTATGCTGCGGTTCATTTCGGATGCAACATGGAATGCTCAAGATGCTTTCAAAGGTCCCGTTGATTTTGTCGCATTTTTCCTCCGATAGGCGTATTGCGCGAGCAGCTCATCCCATTATAAACGCCTGGCGATGTCAGGTTGGTACTATCCTGCATCAAGGTGAGCTAGCCCTTCTCAGCCGTTTCTATGTGTGTTTAAGTTTACTTCCAGATAATGACGACGACGGTGAAACGGCTGCAGGAGGACGCCTTGCTCACCTACTTCAAATACTCGTGAGTCTCCGAGGTCGGCACCTAAGTAACGTTTCTAAGGGATTATATCAGGAAATAAACAACGTTCTAGTTGTCGTCACTCGCTACTTTGGCGGAATACATCTGGGCCCAGATAGATTTAAACATATCAACCAAGCAGCACGAAACGCATTAGAATTAGGAGGATTCTTGGATACCGGCGATTCAAAGGCAAAAGGCAACTCTCGAGGGAGAAAGCGGTAATATAAGCTGTAGATTACCCTCAACTCGTGTAATATAGAACACATCCTACACAACGAGCACACTACTCGCCACCACCATCCTCCTCGTCGTCGCCAGCTGTCCATTTCCTATTGTCTCGCCTAAATCCTTTCCCTAATCTCCAGCGCTCATTGATAGTCTCGACAGTATCCAACCGATTTCGTTTCAATAACGGAACATACTGAGCAAGTTTTCTTGAAGCACCTCCACCCAAAGGCACTTCCCAAGCCACTGTCTCACCATTACGAACGCCAATTTGACCGTTTGAAGTTGGCGCCCACGGAGGACCAAAGAATTGGGAAGCGGCGTCAAGAAAGTGCCGATGGAGAGTGGTGAAGATTTGTGAGCGAGCGTGGATAGAGTGCAACAAGTGATATAGGCCTCGGCCCGAGTCGTTGGACCCTGACGATGCCTGAGTAGCCTCTACGGCGTCTATGTCATGTCCACTCGTCTGCCAATTGACATCTTCATTGGAGTAACCACAATCCCAGAGTACTAACGGTAGAGCATCAGCCATTTGGTACTCTGGTTTCCTGTCAACGACTTCAAGGTGCTCGCCAGGACGTACTTGTTCGGCGCCTTCGTGAACATTGAGCAAAGACGTGACGATAGAGGGCTCCTCCAGTCCCCTGCCAACCAAGAGCAATACAGCCATGATATGTCGAACCTGGTGGTACAGGAACGCTGTACCAACCAGATTCAGCACATACATCCCTGTTGTAGTGTCATCGCCTTCAACGGGCACGATCTCTGCTGTGAGGATCTTCCGCACGAAAATTGTAATCTGTTTCCCTGCATCAATCTTGCATAGGTTACGAAAATCGTGGTCTCCCAAAAGTCTCGATGCCGCATCTTGCATTTTGGGAATGTCAAGGTGTTCGGAAGAGAAGAAATATTTGTAATGTCGGAATTTGCACGCGAAGCGAGCAGAGAAGGAAGGTGAAACGGGTGACCATGCAATGACGCGAATAGAGTCGGGGAGTATTCGATTGAGGATGGCGACATAGTCATGTTCTGGGCGCGAACATGGTTCCGTGGTGGTGGGATGGGGTGGCGTATCTTTATCGTCTATATCTAGTGAACCAAATCCATCTTCTAGTTCTCCGACATCCTCGTCTACTGCCTCTGCTCGAGTAACTTCCGTGGATGTTGATGCAGTGGTAGATTCCTTCTCCAGAGGGGCATCTACCGAACCGTCCTGCGCATTTAACAACGCGCTCCTGACCCAGAGGGACACAACCTGTCCTGCCGCACTAACTCCTCTATCTGTTCTTCCACACTTCTCCCATTCGCATCCGTCATATCCAGCAGCCGGGTCAATAAGCCTGGCTTTTGCTAGTGCATCAAATAGGACCTCTTCCACCGTGGGCAATGGTGTCGGAGACAACTGATATGCTAATCCATTGTATTTCCATCCCGAATAACAAAATTTCAGTGCGATTTTCCTCCGAGGATGCGACGAAAAATGAAAGGCTCGATGGGAAGGTGATGGATTTCGGTGACGCGCTGAAGATTTTGACAGAGATCTTTTCTTCTCCGGTGATGCTTTTGGTTGAGATGAGGCGCTGCTCTTGGATTCTAGAAGCCGTATATGGTTGATCAGGTCTTCTTTAGACCAATCTTCGTAACGAAGTGATGTCCTGGTAGCCATGTTGCTTGATTTCCTGAGATTGTGATGGCGGTAGATATCTCGAGGAATATAGTGATGCTTTGCGATAAAACGAAGCAAATAGACCATATACGGGTTTAGCAAAGGCGTAGAAGCATGACTTGCAACCACCAGCTACTCAGCTGAGGTTGAGTCAAGAGCAGAAAGTGGATTCTGTTTTTGGAAATACTCTTTTCAATTCAGACCACCATCACCGTACACCATAACTCAATGCTCATGCAATTCATCGCACGTTGCCGAGATGGTCCCGCTGTTGGGCAGTGTATTTTCTTGGGGAATGCGTATAAAGAGCTTCTGGCCTTACAACAGGCCCCTTGTTGAACAATGATCAAATTCCCGAACGAGCTTGTGCAGGAAATTGCTCTGCAAGTGAGTTCTGTCAATGTTCGTTCAGTGAGCTTCAATTGACAACATCACAGCTCGACACAGGCAAGGACATCAAAAACCTTCGTCTCGTCAATAAGACTATCAACAGTGCTGCAGAGCGAGTACTATGGACTACACGACATGTCATGATACGTCTCAGCAGAGACAGTACGGACGCAGGAATGGCTATACTTGATGAATGCAAGAGAGGATGGCCGGCCGCGCCTCTTATTCGAAAGTTGCGCATTGTTTCGCTATCGCCCGAGTGGTCGCCAAAATACCCCTGGAACACTCCAACGGAGCCTGAAGACGCTGATGTGGTGAAGAGTGCATCAAGCCGATTACCAGAGGTTCTCCCTGATGCTTTACGAGTATTGAAGGGACTCGTCTCTGTGCAGTAAGTTTTCCCAACTGCATTCCGAAGTTGGCCTGGACTTATATGTGATAGATGGTCATCCACTCCGAATGACGAATGCTGGATTTACGATGCTGTCGTGGAAGCATTGGCATCGTTGCCTCTTTTAGCTATAATCGTGTTAGGGAGCGGCCACCGGATTCCATTTCCACCGCTCCATAAACTGCGCAACGGAAACATCAGGAAATTTTGTATGAGGGGTCTCCGTCCGGATGTAGAATTCCAGCGACCTTTCAAGTACTCCATGTCGGAGCTCCTCCACCACAACCCGAATATCGTCGAATTGGATCTGGGAGGAAACTCCTCGGTCACTTCGTTGCATTTCAGTTCACTATTTGACGAGGTTCACGGTAACTCGATACATCTGCAGACGCTCACTTTGGGTGAGGTTTCTATCGAGCCTACCCCGAAGATGATGTCCCATTTGCGGTCCCTCCACACTCTTCATTTGAGCGGTCGACATACATCCTACTCCGAGCTGTGGAAAGCTTTGGGCTTAGCAGGCATCGCACTTCGATGTCTCACAGTCTATGTCACAACTACTTCTGGACTACCTCGAATCCTTCTCTGGCTTACACGAACTGTCACTGTTCCGGACAGATAGAGACGAAGGGGAGTCTCTCATCCTTGCACAACGATTCTATGAAGACGTGTTGCCGAAACATTCAAGCACTCTCCGGAGCCTTTCGGTGCGTCCAGAGTATGACAGTCCCTGGGGCATCGGGGCATCCAATATGGCTGCACTCGACTGCTGCCAGAAGTTGGAGAACCTCGAGTTGAGTCTGAGATCTGGCGATATCCAGCCAGAGAAAAAGGAAGCTGACGTTGTGGTAAGACTAGTCACGTTCTTCTCCTAATTCGTGAGACTAAGACTCTGCAGATGCGTTTGATAACACATTTATCCAATTTCCCATGCCTGGACACCCTTTCGTTATGTCCACTGATACCAAATTCATGGAGACGTGCCCGGTGCGGAACGGGTCCTGTCAGCTCTCGGGATCACCATACTCGAAAAATCAAGCAGGCGATACTGAATCTTCGCCCACGAAAGAGTCCATCTAGCCTTGCGAGACGCAAGCTTAAAATCACTGTGCAAGATACGTTTCCGAAATTCGTTACAATGATGAAGTAACCCCTTATTATACACTGTCATCGTCAGCGTCAGAGCAAACGTGAATTCTCGGTCACGCTGGAACCAGGTATACCAACATGTACTTCCAAATGTCCTAGTGTTATCAGTATATTGTCATCCATGTCTAAATATGTACATGCACTCCTCATTACAGTGGCGACTTAGTCGTTACAATATCCCCTTATCATCAATGCAAATACTAGTTTCAAACGATATCAAGATAGCACTTCCCATCTCTTGGGTTGAGGCGCCTCCAAGCAAGTTTTGATACCAAGTTTACCAACACTCCAGTGCCAAACGATTGCACTATAGTCCTGTGTCATCGTAGTGATTCCCCGAGAGAAGTTGAACGTCATCTTCTGGAATCTCCACCTATTCCTTACATGAACGTCATCCTTTCTCAAAAACATGATGAGGTAGGCACGCCAGTCATATTCTTGATACAGGTCAAACTTCAAGGGTGAAAGCTCTTGGGGCCATTCTCGCCAATCTGCCGGCATACATGGCAGCATCCATCCAAAATTATGGGCTGCTCGAAGGTATAAGCCTTGCCGCTCTTGAACAATTGCATGGTAGAACCAACGATCTACTTGTGCGAGGGAAATCAATGTACGCGCGGCGAGAATCGCTGATGGCGATTCAAGATTACGGCGATCTTCTAGAAGTTCCTTTGCGATTGTTTCAGACGAAACAAAAACAATCGCCTCGAGGATGGCATCAAGGAGCTCGGGTATGTCCAATGGCCCCACCGAACATCGATGAGACGGCGATACCTTGCTCGGTACGAGTAGGACTGGTGCAGGAAGGAGGTTAGGGCGAGCTAGAATCCACGATGTCTGATTCATGCTTCCCGTGTCGTAGTAAAACTGCTGGCGAACAAAGTCGGGCTTCCTGACCGCGTAGCCAAAGAATTGTTCATTTCGTCCATCCATGTCGTAGTAATGAAAACGTGCAAGTAACCTTTCACCCGGAATGTTGTAGTTGAGAAGATATATGGAATCGGGTGCATAGAGGGATTCCCACATCTCGCGAGGGGTGATTGAAAGACGTCTGCAAACAAATGATAGGCATATCCGGTGAATGCGAAGGAACTGTTGCCGCTGGGGGTTCCAGTTTTCTATCCCGTCAATCTCTATTGCTCCGTAGGCATCGCCGAATCTAAGAGAGTATGAGTTTTACGGTAGGTTGAAAATACATCTACGTAGACATACGCAGGAGGGGACACCCAATCTTCGCCCCACATTGGCGCTACGACGACCCAGTCTTCCCATGCCTGACCATCTTTGTGCGTTATTGTCAAAACCTCGTTTAATGGCTTTGTAGGCGTTGGTAGCCAGGTCCATTCGCTGTCGTCTTTAGGTGGCCATGTGTCAGGTCCATCGGAGATTAGAAACGACTCCCAGGCCCGATATGCGTCTTCTAACGGACCCGCACTGTTTGAGAGATGAGGAACAATGCAATGTCAGAAGATCTTCCTACGCACCAGAAACAACAATAAAAATCCTGACAGCCCATGCTAGTGGGGGGTTAATGACCTCCAAAAAATCTGGTGGATTTTCTGGGAAAGCTCGTCGTTTGGCGCATCGTGAACGCGAGGATTGCATGGAGATTCTGATGGTGTGGGTCCAAACATGTGATGTGTTCAGACGCGTCGCGACGGCTGCTCTTGTTCTCAAACCATGATGGGACCTACATTGGACACACAAAACCTCGGGTCGGACGGTCTACACGGATACTGATTGCTTTTTGATGAACACCGGACACTCATTTCCATTGGATTATCCCCGCTGAATGGATAGACTCGAACATGCTAGTTGCGGCGCTGGCTCGCAGTAGGACTTGTTCCGAACAGCGGACTGCCAACTCATACGATCTTGTAGCTGCTCTTCTGTTTGCTAGCTTAATCTCAGGTCTGATGGTGCTCAGTATAAAATGGGTGTTCAACATCCAGGATCCTTGCCTGGCGCCATCATCTTGGTTCTACATATCCCTTGCATCCTTGTCATGGTCTTGCTCTCTTCCTTTTCGCTTCTCTTCTGTCTTATGACGCTCCTGGTACGGTCGGTTGCTTCGCTCCCCCTTCAATCACTTGAGCGTCGCGCTTCGGGAGGTTGCAAGGATAAAAAGGGACCTCCTTGCGTTTGCAACGACCAATTTGGTCTGCGCAGAAAAAACATAGAATGTCCGGGCCTCACATTCTCGTTCATCGACCCACTCAGTACTACAGACGGTACACTGAAAAGATTGACTGTGCGCACTCAAGTCTCAATCATGTTCTCTTCAGTAAGCTAATATATCCTCAGAGTAACCTGGGCATTTCCGATCTCCAATGCGGTAAGTCTAGTCTAAAAAGAAAAAGAAAAAGGGAGACTGTGCCCTAATATTACTCTTATAGACCACATCGTCGAGTTGCAGTTTGTCGCAGCACGTATCACACCAGATATGTGTGGTCATTTCGAAAAATCGCCCCAAGACCTATCGAGCTTCTTCGCTGTTTTAAACGGCAAGAAGAACTTGGTAGATCTTCCGGCAAGAGTCAACGGTGCAAAAGGTGTTTTGTTCGGTGGAAAGAGCTTCGACATTGGGACCACACGCAAGGATGCAGTACGTATTGTCGGTTCGTACAGTTTGTGAGTCGATGGCTGACTTTTTACTGCTCAGGCTGGAGTGGCTAGCTTCTTTGGTCTGATCACGACTGACGCGGAGGCTTCTGCGATCAAGATCAACGAAGAGATGGAAAAGATTATGGGTAAGGGGAAGGGATTCACCAATTTCGTCAAGGAATACATGAACAAGGTGAAGGTCGACTTTCCAACCAAGTAAGCACACGAATATTCTCAGTCATCACCAACTTGACACTTCTTCATAAGGATTCAGAAGTCGCTGCCTCAACTCAGCCCTGCGAGTATTCCTCCAGCTCCTGGCTCAAACGACCTGCCCGTCATTAATGAAACCGACGCTGTGATCGAGAGATGCAAAGCTGGAAAGCGTTCTTTTCAAGTTTGGCCTATGGTTCGTAACCTCGCCCGGCAGGTTTCGGGGAAGAAAATCTCCCCCGAAGATTGCAAACAGGTGAGTGGGCACATCTGCTATCGTTTAATATAGGACTCTGAATAGACTTGTGTGGTGACCACTCCTAAGACTTCTACAAACAAGTCAACTGCAAAGGCATCGACCAAGGAAGCCGCGAAGCCGCCCACTTCCGACAGAAACGCCAAACCACCACAGGCCAAACCAGCGACAAAGCCGCCCCCCAGATCCCCTGTGAAACCGGCCGCAAAAGCTCCGGTGAAGAAACTGGCTCCCAAGGCGAGGAGAGGATCAATTACTAGCTTGGACTAGTATCAGCAACAATGGCAGTGAGCCCATTATGCGAGGTGGTTCCAAGATACTTCTATCCTTATCGGTATTTAGCAACTTTGTACCCCGGCGGTTATCTATAAAGTTATTCTACATTGAGCGAGCTTACAATCAGTCGCTAGCCATTTCAATGAATCCGCTTTCTGGGGATGAGTATTATTTCACGCTAGGTCAGTCCCTCTGCGAACATTTAAGGGTATGGTTCTCATGTCTCCGGACGGTGCGCCTTCGGCGTTGGTCTCCCACTAACTCTCCAGTGTACAGGATGGGATTTTGAACATGAGCACTTTCCTGTCGCAAAGATACTATAATCTTGGGCTAGAGAAGTCTTGATAGGCGAAAGCTTTTCAATCCATCCACAAAAAGGTGTTAACAACCGCTCAGATAAGAGCAGACGTGCCGATTTCACTCGCTCGCTGTGGTTCATAAAATGTATTGCAACAGACTACAATCAGGCGTAAGCGTTAAGTGATGCAATAAAAAGTGGCACAGCTTCGTATAAGTCGTATTCGTAACATTGAAATCTAACCCCCAACCCTCAGTCCATTCAGAAAGAGCTACCAGTTCCATTCGTCATCGTCGTCAACTTTCGTTTCCTTCTGTGTCTTCTTCGAATTTCTGTCCTTGGCACTCGCTCGTCGCGTTAGACTTGGCTTGAGTGTTAAACTCGCAGAATTTGACGTTTTCGCAGGCAATGAGGGCGCAGGCTTAGGTTTCAGGATCATTGAGGAAGAAGGGGAAGGAGATGGGGAAAGCATAGGTTTCAGAGTCGTAGTAGATAACGAGGGAATCTCCTCATCTAATAACGAGGTAGTCTGGGGCGATGAAGTGGAGTCAGGCGACGTCAATGCCTGCACGACGTCTGACAATAGAATAGAAGCCCGTTTGGCAGTTGGATGCTTGCTTATTCTAGTGCGCGAATTAACATACTGCTTGTGTATAGGTTGGAGAGAATGACTTACGTCTTGCCAACGGTGCCAACCCAAGACGAGACATTGCTCATGTCGTTAGGCGTAATGACGGGTAGAGACATACGTTTAGAACTCTTCCTGCTGTTCCAATCCGTTGACTTGGTTTCGGGCTGGTTAAGTTTCTCCACCTTCCCACTCTGAAAGTCGCCAAATTCTTCTTCTAGAGACTTCCTGCTACCCTCGGCTGATGTTCGTCTTCTACACCTGCCATCTCCAAAGTATGCCGTGAACTCTGAGTTTGGTGACACAAGTGGTGTTGCACCTGTATCATTCACTATGAGTATATCTTCTGGTCTCCTTCTCTTCGGAGCCGAGGGAGGCTCGAGTTCCTCGGGTACATCTCCAATGGACGACTGAGAAGACTGCGAGTATCGTGCACTGGACCTAGATGTGGACGTTGAGGTAGAAGATGAAGGCGTATGTGCATTTGCTTTAGACTGGACGGAAAAGGTATTCGAGCGAGGTGTCGATTGGTCCAGGTCGGCAGCGGATGGTGGAACGGGTGACGTTGGTGTAGCCAGCCCAAAGAAGCCCTTTATACCGTCCAGTACTGCTGCTGGGTTGTTTGGGTCTATGAGTGACGGGTTTGGAGATCCAGAGAGGGATTGGGATTTTTGGAATCCACGCGAGACGATACGCTCCCATTTCTTCTTCACTGAATGACAATTAGCGAGAGCACGGAATTCTGACAAAGAACGCACATTCTGCCAGTTCCTTCTCATGAGCCTCTAGCTGTGTCCGTAGCTCAAGACATTTGGACTCTTTCTGGGCGATAAAATGAAGCAGATCACGATGTCTATATCCAAGAGCTCAGCGCCTAATAATACCTTTCGGTAAGTGGAATACGCACTTTTCTGCCAGAGTCAGAACATCTGATGCTGGCCCCGTGGTGCTTCTTTCCCTATCCTTCAATTGAGTGACTGGTGTCTTTGTACCACTGCTGGAAGCTGGAGAAACACCGGGAAAACTATGCCGGTGACTGTTGGCTCCCAGAGAAGCACTGCGTGTGAGAGGAGACGAGGGTGTATTGTACGAAATTGAGGACTGTCTGCGAGAATTGTTTGGTCGACTCGAGTTCGACAATGCCGGGGAAATAGGACTTCGAGGAATCGGCGAGGTTGGACTCGCTGTACCGTCAAGAAGGTGCAGTGGTCGAGGGCCTTGGTATGATGCACGTTTGCTGGTATTTATAGGTTTTGCATTGGGGGTATAAGAAGACGTGGGCGGAGTCGAATTTGAGAGCATTTCTAGCCTGGACGCATAGAATTTTGGTGGTGGTGGTATCGGTCTAACCGAGCTTAGTTACCACTTTACAAGTCTAGGCGCGGCACCCCGCACCTTGATCTCGAACCATCACCATTGTTGTCAAGGCTCAACGCTACTCCAAACAATGAGCACACCTGGGTAATTCTCACTCGCAACGAGGGAATTAAGAACGAGGGTAGTTCTACGAGGGCTACTTACGTGCTGACGGCTCACATGGTACAGATGCTCAGATCGTATGGGCTTTTTTTGTTTCAGTAAGCGCTACTCATTTGCTGTACAGAACAGGAATGTTGATGAGAAGTGTTCAATAGCAACTCAGCCATACGATTTAGAGTTCTGTCTATTCAGAATCTGCTCCACTTCTATGAGTGACTCATTCACACTAGGGCAAAAACTAGATGAATGCTGTCGAATGTATCTTTTGACCGGAGAGAACGAGAAGCCATAGCCTATCTAGATCTTTACGAAACAAGGTACGTAGTCTGTCAACGAAGTTGGCGGAGAATGCATGAACTGACTCCATCTGTTGGACCTGCCAGTTTTACCGCGGTTATAGTCGATGAAAGCATATGCTTCAGGTCGAATTGAATCAACTTTAGACGCCCATATCTCCCATATCTCTGCATGCAAGCTGCTATTTCTCTTTAATATAACGAATTACAATGCAGATCACCATCTCAGATTTCGAGAACGAACCGGCTTGGACCTCACGATTGTCTTCATGACCGGACTGTACCTACCACGTCAAGACCACCACGGATGAATGAACTTGGAATGTTGCAGTTACGCGGCGAACCAAGATCCGTTTGCCTATCTTGAGAGCAGCAAACGACATAATACTCACGCCTAGTGATCTCTAGTTACCTACGGTTCGTCTTTCATGACAATATCGTTCCATGGCAGCCATCTGCACCATTTCATATTCACTACATACTCCCTTTGCAGATGATCCTTTCTGCGATCAAGGTCCATCGAGATGTTCAATTCATCTTGTCCACAAAGCAAGCGATCGAGGAGAATTATTCCACTGGCATGGATTCCCCGCAATCCTACTATTGCACATGGTCGCACAAGCTAATCATACCAAATTACACACACCGACTCTTGGTTCCCCAATCTGAAACACTGGAGAACAAGTCGGACAGATACGAATTACGAAACACTACCCACGCCGTCTTGGTCGTCCCTAGAGGATTGTGCAATCATCCACTAGGGTTACGTTCCATCTTACCCCTCGTGAAACACCACCACTGCCACCGTCGTCATAACCCGCGCTGTGGCACTCTATCCTAGAAACGATACCTGGGGGGTATTGAGCTGCAGTCTATCGGTATGTGACCTAATTCATATCGAGTAACGCAGATTACCTACTTACACGCTTAAGCTACAGGCCGGTCATGTATCAGTACAGAAGACTTTGAGTACAGGTCAAACTCCCGGATGGCACTTACAGTCGTGGTTAATCACACTTTCTAGGAGATCTGAATGCATGGGGTATAAAGGAACAGGACATGATTGCAAAGTTGTACCCTTCGTGTCTGCTTCGATATCCAAGTTTTGGTTCAAATGCAAATGGAGAAGATTCTCCTCGCTGACATAGGAGTGGCATTGTGCGCTGGTTGCCACTGCAAATTCGGCGATAATTTCACGCCGGGCAAGTTCGCTCACGGGCCCAAAGTGGGTGACCATGTTGACCTGCTTCGTCATTTCATACGTTTCGCTGTCCTGTATTTCTAGCAACGCGAGACTTTCTCCAATTCCCGGCACCGATAATGTGAATCAAGAGTATGTAATCAGAAAGCTATGGCTTTCTCTACTTGCTTTTTGCATGCCATATTCGGATTCCGCTGAAACGGTGAACTGGCCGTTTACCGCAGGACTTTGTTATTAACAATGTCTTGATGGTAATGGATAGTGCCCGCGCACACCGTACTGTCCTTTCACTGATCAAAATGTGGTCTACGTGTCTCCGGTCTCACCGACTACACCAAGTTCCACCATCCGGCTTTATTGAATCATTTAGCGTATAAAAAGGTACGCCAAAGTACAATGAATCCTTGCCCGGTGCCATTCGTTCTCTTGACTATTTCAGTCTTTTCACAGACGCTTTCTTCATCTACCTCGATATGTTTGCTTCTCATCTCGTATCTTTCATTTTGGCTGCAGCCGTGCTGTTTCCTCTTGCTACACCCGCTCCTTTATCAGAGGCTCACCTTCAAAACCGTATTACAAAAAGGAAGGCGTGTGGCGATGGCGGAGATGGGCCATGCATCTGTAACGATGCGTTGAGTATTCGATCCAAGAACCTCAAGTGCCCGGGGAAGACATTCAAGTTCGTCAACCCCAACAGCCCGTCTGATGGAAAAATGGAGGAAGTTACGGTGCGTGATTTCTTGACGATGCTCGGCCACTGAACGAAAGGCTGTTGCGTACAGTCGAGCTTTGGATTGAATACACAGTGTGGTACGTGTCTTTATCGGACTGCCTCAGCTCTTGTACTCATACTTAACATCAGATCACATCGTCGAACTCCAATTCGTGGCGAAAGAAATCAACGCCAACCCGGCGATATGCACCAAGTTTCAGACTCCCGGGAACACGGATTTCAGGGACTTCTTCGATACAATCAACAAGATACCCAATCTGGTAAACATTCATCCTTACCTAGCCATCCAGCTCTAGTTTCACATCTGCGTAGGTGAACGTTGAGGGCTCAGTCAATTTGGCCAAGGGTGTCATGTTTTCGGGTAAAAATTTCGGTACTGGAACCACGAAGAAAGCTGCTGTAAGTGGTAATCACTTTCTCATCTATGTTCATCGTTTTGACGCGTTCCTCAGACCGGTTTGGCGAGCTACCTTGGCTTGATCAAGAATGACGCTCAGACAGTGGCCACCACGATTAATGCCAAGATGGATTCCATTATGGGTGCCGGTAATGGATTCACCAACTTTGCCTCGTCTTATGTCTCTGAGCTCAACTCGATCATCACTAAGTATGACCTGCTCCCCGATTCTGAATGAGAAGGTCACTAACATATGCACTCAGGGCTAACTCGCAAGCAAAGAAGCTCGCAGACGCACCTGTTGCTCAGCAGGGTGGTGCCAGTGGTATCCAAATCATTGACGAAACACAAGCCACGATCAACCGATGCAGGCGTGAACTAGAGGAGGAAGAGGCAGCAAGGCCCTTCTGGCGTAGGGCTTCAGAGTTTGTTGCTAGGCAGGTTATTGGAAAGAACAAGGCAACCCCAGCACAGGTCTGCTCTATCGTGAGTGTTTATCTCGTCTAATTCGTGAAAGAGTTCTAATGTCTGACCATTTCGTAGAGCTCCAAGACCGCCGGTACCAGGACCCCCGCTAAGGCTCCGGCCAAGGCACCTGCCAAAGCGCCGGCTAGGCCTGCTACCAAGACCGCAGTAAAGAAGCCTGCAACCAAAACTGCTGCGAAGACTGTTGTGAAGAAACCCGCTGTGAAGAAGCCGAGAAGCCTTCGGCTGTAGTAGATTATCAACCTTCGTTACCTCGTAGTTGTTGTAGCACGACTGTTAGTGTCTAATTGACGATGTGTTACTATTACTTAGTGCCTCTCAGACTCTGAGTAAACGCCGCCCATACTGGACAGCGGACGGCCTCCTTCAAGTTATGCCGCGACACCTCATGCTGAAGTACTTGAACTTCTTCACTGTAATACTCATTGACAGTGCAATGCGCATGGATTAAGATGCCGACCCTTGAAATTAACGTGCATTTCTCGGTATCCGAGTGCTGGTGACTGTAACGCAAACAAAACTGATCATTGTACCCTGAGTTGCGTCCCTGTCAATGATGGCGGCAGTACTACCCACAACATAACAATCCCCTCGCCTTTTACTAGGGGATTCCGTGGGGGTAGTACACTCAACGCCGCTTTGATAATCTTTGGGCACTTATCTCCTCGCGAGATCCAGTTCTTTATTATTACTTTTTTCACTTTTGGTGTTTACGATTTCAGCCCAACGAATCCCTAGTCTCTGTTGATACAAATATATAGCACATGTGTTGAAAGCGTTTTATCTATCTAAAGTAGCCCATTACCACTATACAGTACTATATCCAAACGTATATCAGCGTAACACGTCGTAATGCAGTGAAACAATAAGTTATCCGCCATCCCGTTCAGATGTCACCCTATCTGTGTCGTTCCTCCCTTCCCTTCATATCTCGTATCCCTCGAATGCGACATAGTAAATGTTTTTGGCGGGCCAGCCGCATAGCCCATAATCACCTTGGAGCTGACAGTGCCAAAGTCCAAACATGACCCAATCTTCAAACTGTCTGACTTGAATATCCGCTGATAGATGTAAGAATCGTTGAAAGGGAGTGAAAAAGCATCGGAGCCGGATTCCGAAGGGAGAGGTAGGAACGTTTTGAGCCAGACGCGAAGGCGGTGCGAGGCGCCTGCTGGTATAGAATTCATAGGTACGGTACTAGGAACCGATGTCAGACTTGTTGGGGAGATTGAAAGGCGCTGACACTCACTATATGAGAAAGGTGACTGACCGGGGGTCACCTTGCAGTATTAGACGAAAGTCGTCGATAAGCACACCGCCAACGCCTGCGGCCTCGTACTCTAACGTGTATTTATACAGCCCTTCGCCGATGTGCTGCCACCTTTCATTTCCAGATGATGTCAGGAATGACCCGGATAATAAAGTTCGGCCTTGTACTCACTTGGCAATGAATTGAACACGAGCGCCGCCCACTATGGCATCGTATTCCTGCGTGTTCGATCCGACGGACTTCAGCCGTGCATACGACGCATCCGATATTGATGAGAAATCTGGATCCTTAGCCACCCATAATTCGTCGTCCCCCCATAATCGATGGTCTACGCCGTTCACACGTAGCCACACACGATATGACCATAAGCATCCTACAGGCAAACTAGACTTTCCTGGGAAGACACTGTACATGTGTAAATGAAACATGACGCAGGGTCAAGGTCAGAGTTCTGTCACGTTCAAAGTTGAAGGGCCGCGCTCACAAAACAACGAATTGTAGCTGCCGTGGGTCAACGGAGAGGTTAAGTGATATGGGTTCGTCGAGCGGTCGTTCGGTTTTGTCGACTTTTAATGAGAGGCGAAATGTGTATTTTCCTGGGAGCGCTTTCCCGCCGGAAGGCTCAACGCTGATAAACGGTGACAGGCCATCATCAGCAACATCCGATGTGTGAGGTCGGATCGAACACTCACGATATCACAAATTGGAGAGGGGCGGCTCCAGCGATCAGGCAATATGTGTATTGATATCGTTCTGTTCTTGTATGTGCACGAGATGCTGGCCGTCGGGGGGTATTGGGTAGCTGTCTTCTTAAGCATAAGAACGCAAATCAAACAAGATCCAGCTGCTTCCTACTCACTTGACGAGAGATGGCTGTTCATCGAATGGGAGTTGCCAACGAATGCTACTACTTCCAGAGCTGCTTGATGCCGTAGTATTACTGGGAAAGTCGAAAAAAAAAATCATGTTGAGCCAATACACGTGCAGAAAATGCCATGTAACACACCTTCGAGCCACACTAGCAACTTCATCGTACGCAGGGGAAGGATCGTCTAAGGAACTGTTGAGGCTGGGACTGTACAGTGGCATTATCGTAGCGTAGAGAGGGCGGTTCACCATGGCCAGGACCCAGGGCGGATTCTAACCATATGTGGTGGATAGAGAACAAGTTTGCCGGAAATTGCCACGGATGACAGCTGTGACCTTGATCGCTTGTTTGCCGCGAGCGCCTACAGTTGTTTACCCTGCTTCCTTCTCAGTTGTAGGGCAGTGAAGACTGCGTTCTGGCTGTGTCTATTCGATCAACATCGTGATTCATCATTGTTCTAGTGTTTTGAAATGATGGGTTGTGCAGGGATGGTTTTACTACGTCTACTCTACAGCGGGAACTTTGCTATGTTCTCCGTCTTGTCCCCGTTCAATCCTTGGGAAGTTCGATTTCTCCGATACTGTAAATCTGGCATCTCTAGTCGGCAAGCAGATGCCATGTCTCCGGTCGTCCCGGAGTTCTTGTTGATCCATGGTCTTCTGACGATTTTTCCTGAGAACGGATAGCACGCGAAAGGTCTGTCGATGCTGTCGGAAGGTTCCTGGTCTAGGAGAAGCGTTCCGGGAGTCTGGCGGTCAATACGAGGCCTGCGTGCCGAAGAAATTGTTTGCTTGCGGTAATTTACAAAGATACCGGTAGTGCATGGAAGTAACTCTTCCCTGAGTCATAGTGGCTTAAAAAAGATGACATGGCTCGTAGTAATCACGCTCCAGCTTCCGTCCCCCTGCACTCGAGCTCTAAGAAGCAGATAGCTATTGCGTGAGATACCAGCAGACTGCTATGACCTACCTTTGACGCAAGCTATCCGCCACTAACAGATCACAGATGTAGCATCGTGATATGATGCTGTACCATGAGGTGTTTGCCTACTCTTGGGAAGCTACCGAGCCGAACAGGATAATCTGAAGTGTACTACCTGATAACAGCAGAATACGATGTTCTCGACCACAGCCCTAAATACTACACGCTAACCGAATTGGTATAACTGGCGTGGTGTTCAGTTTCACAAGAGTAGTTTATAACAATGAAGGACACATTACCGTGCTCGCTCGTTGTACTTCTCTATTAGTATGTAGTTTCCCGTCAGCACAAGATGTTCCGGGCCCATGCAAAAGGCTA
Organism: Paramarasmius palmivorus; assembly: GCA_037176845.1. Classification (NCBI taxonomy): domain Eukaryota; kingdom Fungi; phylum Basidiomycota; class Agaricomycetes; order Agaricales; family Marasmiaceae; genus Paramarasmius; species Paramarasmius palmivorus. The sequence goes on along the minus strand of JAYKXP010000061.1, from coordinate 280,135 downwards.
AATTCAAAGATTGACGTGAGCAAACCGGAAAATAAAGAGCGGTTAGAGAGCGCAGCTGACCATTGCCTTCCTAGTTGTAATATCATTCTATAGCACTGTTCGATAACTGCGCCGAGTCATAAAGGATAATCGGAAATCACTGTTGGTTCTGTACATTCCACTTCCTTCTCGTCAGTTTTTGTGGCGTGCGCTTTGAATCGATACTTGATGAAACAGGAGATGGCGATAGGCTAACACGTAGAGCGATATTCTAGGCAATACCCAGATTCGGGAATGCGAGGATTGTTGGGAATGATTCAGTTGTCCGAGGAATCGAGGAAGGACTATAACGGGACGACTTCTGCCTATGCACATATCGGATAAAAGAAGATTGTGTTCCGTTCAGGGTTCGCCTTATGACTACGAAGGCTGGTAAATATAAGAGGTGTAGCAAACAAGGACAACTTACGGCTCAGCCTCCCACTATCAGTATATCATCACAAGTCCCGTTCTCCCGCTGTTGCATGATTCGAAGGCAAAGGATGCGATACTATCGCAGTTCGTGAGCGGTGTGAAACGGAACAATGATTATTTGGTGAACTAGCTGCGCATGATGCCTGATGTATCGATCCAAATTTGGGTTTCCATTGAGGCAGACAAGATAATGATTCATGCATAATGCCAGGACACTTCTACGTCACGTGGTAACTAAGTGCCATCCACCATCTACAACGATATGGCTTCCATTCGTGTAGCCACTCATCGGAGAACCAAGGTATACCGCCGTTGCAGCCATCTCTTCTTCGCTAGATTTGGTCCAAACGTCAAAGACCGATGTTGCATTGGAGAGCAGACAACTCACGCTCCGAACCTCCGCATTGGAACGGCACCCGTACCGGCGACATACGGCGTTCCTGAACGAAGCAGGTCGTTGAGCTCTACATATGTCTCTGGTGGAAGTATGTCGGTCCGGAAAAACCCAGGTAGGATGGAATTGACGCGTATTGCGAGGCCATTGTAAGCAAACTCGGCTCCAAGGTGATTCGTCAGGCTTTCGATAGCGGCCTTGCTAGCTGCATAAGCAGGCTTCAAGATCCACAATGGTATGAGCGTGTGATCCTCGAACTAAAGCACGACACTGACCTTGTTATTACAGCACTTGAGTATGGCGCCAACACTTGTGACTAGTATCACACTAGAGGTCTGCCCATCTTTGGCACCTCTTTTTAAGAGATCCACGAATGCCATTGTGACAAAGAACGCGGCAGTCGTATTGACTTTGAATATCTCAGACCAATCCTCGAAATTTCGCAAGTTGAAGAAGAATGAATCGCTCCATCTTTCGTCGCGGACAGAACCGGAATCATCAGAGAAACCAGCCCTCAAGGGATAAATCGCCCCGACACCTCCTGCACTGTGGATGAAATAAGTTCACCACATCGTAGTGATAATTTGGGAGGTATACTTGTTCACAAGGATGTCGAGTTTGCCCTCATTCTCCTCGATAACCTTGACCGCATACAAGATTGAATCTTTGTCGGTGACGTCCATCTTCAGCCTAAGAGTCGTCGTGAGACGAACTATAACCAACTTCAATAACAATGATCACACTCACGGAACCATAGAGGAAGGATATCTTTGGGAGACTTCTTGTAAAACATTTTCTCTGCGTCCAGAAATATAAACCTTGGCCCCATTCGCAGCGAAACCCTTCGCAATCATGAGTCCGCTGTGAATGAGAAATCAGCGTATCGTAGGGTGTTTGTCAGGTGCTTGATACGTACATTCCAGTTCCGCCCCCAGTAACAAGTGCAACTTTGCCAGACAACTGCCCAAGATTAGACAACTTGAGGTGTTCAAGAGACTGTTCAGTCATGTTTAAGATGAGAACTATAGGCTTGAGGGAGAATTCATTGAGCTTCTTATACGTAGGTCAGAATGACCTTGGTTGCTGTGACGCTGTAGCTTGATTTCGGGATGATGGGAATGAGAAGCTGAGTTCGATGAATGCAGAACAAGGATTTCAACTAGCTGAGCAGCTGAGTTCCCCGCTCGACGAGCTACTCTTCTACCGAACATTCAAGCAGAAGTCAGATAGAATTCCTGATAGAAAAGGTTGTGTCACTGACGATTCTCAAATTCGATATGGCTCCCGTATCCACTGCTCCTATTTCCTTAATACTCGATTTTAGACGCGCTTCTGTAGGCATTTCATCTGAAGAATGGGACAGCTCTGGGTGTTGTGTTGCCTGACGTATGTGAGTTTAAATTTCAGCTAGTGAACACGAATTAGAAACCGAGTCACAAGTACCGATATGCCCACGAAATTCGCGTGTCGGAGTGAAGATGTGCGGGGAAATCCGCGCCTCAGAGCATTTTGTGAAGGCTGTATACCTTGTAGTTGACTATTGTAGCGCAAGCACGGAGGAGGAGACTGAGAGACTGAGGTCAAGATGGGTGATGATGTCATGGTTGATTTATTTAGTTCTCTGCAACGTTTAACGCACAGCGCCTAACTGGCGCTGGCGATCCCATCTCTTTTCCAAGCCCTACTTCTAGGTACCTCTAAGTAATGTCTACGCGACTAATTGAACAAGTGCAGGCCGCCATCCACCAGAAAATAGTTTCCTGTAATATATCCACTCATAGAGGATGCCAAGTAAACTGCAATGGATGCCATATCTTCTTCGCTAAGTTTTTGCAGAAGTCAGAAATCCATAGTAGTGGCACCTTGACTTGGAAATAACCTACGTTCCAAATCTGCGCATGGGTACAGGACCTGTACCCTCCACGAAAGGTATTCCTGAGCGAACGGCGTCGTGGACCTTCTCGAAAAATGCTGCTGGCATTATCTCTGACTGGAAAAAACCGGGGGAAATGGAGTTGACCCGTATCGGGATACCATTCATAGCGAACTCGGTCGCGAGATTAGTTGTGAGGTTATCAATAGCCGCTTTGCTTGTATTATATGCTGGCTGCATCATGTAAAGTCAGTACATAACTAATATCGAGGAGCGGCATACTGACGCTGTTGTTCGAGGCTCTTGCTTTCCCCCCAACACTGGAAATCATGATGACGCTAGAAGCGCCCCCCGGCCTCGCACCTTTTTTCAAGAGATCAAGAAACCCCATTGTCACGAAGAAAGGGGCAATAGTGTTGGCTTTCAATATTTCGGACCAGTCCTCGAACGATCGCAGTTTGAAAAGGTACGAATCATTCCATCGTGCCTCTCCGACAGACTCAGAGCCCTCAAGAAGGGATTTTCTGAAAGGGTAGCTGGCGGATCCAGCAATTCCTGCACTATTTGTCTATGAGTTCAACATAGTCCTAAGAGGTAATGAAGCCATACTTGTTCACAAGAACATCTAGCTTCCCTTCCTTCTCTTCAACTACCTTGGCGGCATGTGCGATTGAATCTTTATCACAGACATCCATCTTCAAGCTATAGCAATGATAAGATGGGCAGTGATCACGGTAGTGAATGTCCACACGAACGAGATCATAGAAGGAAACTGTCGACAGACATCCTGGAGAACTTCTTCTCTACGCCCAGAGATATAAACCTTTGCCCCATTTGCGGCAAGACCTTTTGCAATCATAAGACCGCTGTAGGTGTTCCATAAGAATGTGTCTCAGTACAGTGCGCACGACATACTTACATTCCTGTTCCTCCACCAGTAACAAGTGCGATCTTGCCTGACAGCTGTCCGAGGTTGGCTAATTTGAGGTGCTCGAGTGTAGATTCGGCCATGGTATATGAATATCTGGGAGTTCTCTTGGGTGTGATACCCAAGTTATATATGTAGCCAGGAAAATTGGCTTTGTAATAATCGTCTGCTGAGTATTGTCATTCAGCGATATCTCGGGCATTCTGACGCGTTTCGAATGACAAAGTTCACTGACCAATATAATTTCTTTCTCAGATTATAATACTGAAGCCACTTCTCGCTCGCTAACTCTGCGCCATGAGCTAACTAGGGAGCACGATCAATTGCAGTGAACGTGCTATACACCCGTTCTTCCGCCGGTGACCTGGCGTGTTGCGCGACCTTACCAGGTAGCTCGTCAAGATTTGCTACGTGCACATTTTCGAGAAATGTCCAGGGAATGTACAACGATTCCAAAGCAGTTTGTGGTTTTACAACTGCTTGCGCCTTTGGTTGTTTACGAGTTCTGGATGATGGTACCGGAGTCCGTTTCTTCGTGACGCCGGCACTGAGGAAAGAACATTGCATGGGGGACCTCCTGAAGTTTCGAAGGATTGCTCGGAGATTTCGAGGCAATTGTTTTTGGGCGCGAAAAAGAACGACCGACAGTCGATAAGCTGAGGTTGTAGCCTGAGCATTGTATAATAGTTTAGGTTCTTGATCCCGACCGATGTTGACCGGGACCTCTGACAATGATTAAGATGAGCACCGGAAAAGCTGCCAGACGAAATACAACGAGACTTACGAAGCCTGTCAGTCGCGTTAGAAACCTTTAGCTTGAACAATGATGAACGGGTAGAAGGAAGGAAGAGAGTTACGGTTGCATCGCAATGATCCTTGCATTGCCTTTCGCCACGTGAGCGGTCATGGCACTGCAGCTTCAAAAGTCTCCATCGTCTAGGCCCTAGACTCTTTCTACCTGCACCCCCTCATCCTCTCGATCTGAATGTCTTCTCCTCATTACATTGAGCAAGACCGGGATCTTGGCAATGGTGCTGATGAGCTACCGACGTATGATGATCTTGCCGCACAAGCTGGTCCTAATTCCAGGCGTGTAATCACCTGAATCCCGATCCCGGACGTTGATTGACCATACTTATTTAGGTTCGGTAGATGGAGAGAGTGGATAGAGAAGAGGTACTTTGTCCTTCGTGTATTGACAATGACAGCCGGAACTCAATCAATGTTGCAGAGCCGCGGAGCGATATAATGACATTACACCGGAGGAGCGCCTGCGGAGACGGGAGCGTGGATGGGGTAATGAGGGAGTAGTGAGTATTGTCGTGTGCTCCCTGCTTCATTTACTGACAAGACCTCAAGTATGAAGCCGAAGGAAGCAGCGCAAGCGTGTCAAACGGGAGTGTACCCGTCATACTGAATCAACCTCCAACACCAGGAGCAACGACTCTGACAATAAAAACAAGCCATCTATCTCTGTCGGATGCAACTTCTCTGTCAGTACAATCACAAACCCTGTACGAACCTTCGGCCGCACCGTTACCTCCGTTGCCGTCAGTTAGCAACAAACTACGTCCAACCCATTTGAAAATGCATACTTTCGGGTCGCGATTTTTACCACATACGAAGTCACAAATTCGCTGCATACTCCCTTTACCAGGAGACAGGATGCTCCTCATTGGGCATGATGACGGGCTCTCGGTTCTGGATATGTTTCCTCGTGAATGGACGGAGGCCGGTCATATCTCCATGAAAGGGCCTGAGGAAGCACAAGCTTTGCCTATTTGGCAAGGAGAAAGGTAGCTATTTCTCATGCAGTCAATCATATGTCTTGCCCATGTCCACTAACGTAGTACGATGCAGTGTCTTCCAAATGTCTGTCCTTGAGCTCGAAGAGACTACGGAAGGCTCGCCACATGGCGTAATACTGGCTTTAGTTGGTCCAGAACCTGAAACACCTTCGGGGAAGGATTCTGAATCGCTACGGACCCTTCGAATGTACAACCTCGCAAGTCTAACGAGCTTAGCTAAATGGGCTATTTCCCAAAAGGTAAGCCAATATCTTCATGCAACGGCATATAATTAAAGGCAATCCACATTCGTAGGGTGCTCGTCCTCTGGACCTACGCAGACCGTCCAACTGGAATGCTCAGCAAACTCCTACAAAAAAGCATCGGCCGCAGAGTAGTATCACAAAGGGCCTCAAATCCCTTATCGACCCAAACCACCTACCAGACGCGCAATCCTCCTCGTACCAGGCATTACTCTCCCCGAGCTCTACAAATGACGGTCGACGTTCGCCGGCTCCGCTTAGGCAAAACTCGGAAGAATCCTCGTGGGACGTTGTGGACGATTTACCACTAAGATGGGCCACGGATTTTGTCCCCCTAGCAACGAGTGGTTCCCGACTGAGCAGTCTCTCTGTCATCTCATATGCGCTATGGAGCAGCGATGGTCGAACAACGAGCCGAGGTGGCCGAATGTTGGCAATTGCGACCAAGTCCAACATCCTCCTTTATGAAACTCCAAAGGGCGAACGGGCATTCCGTTTCCTAAAGGTAAAGTCACAATGTCTAGCACCATGTTTTTCGTCTGATCATTGCAAAGGAATTCTACACTCCGTTACCACCTCGAAATATAACATTCTTCCACCAAGCAGTCTCAGACGTCTCAAGAAGCCTGTCTGATGCCGGTCCTCGGTTCCATCACAGCTCACATCATAGACGGGCGGAAAGTATCTCAACTGTCCGTGAAACCCGTGCATCCGTTGCATCTGGATCAACACTTAGCGCAGCCTATGGCCCGCAACTCAGCCTGTTCGTTATCTTTGACAAGAGATCAGGGTGGATTCGGCTGGCAGACTCCGCAGTGGGAGAGCTAGAGTTGTACGACGACCATTCTATGCATGCACGGGAATCGACAAGCCCAACAAGTCATCGCAAATCTCGTATATCAGCTTCTTTTGATGGACCCAGTCACTCGGGAAAATGGCTACCGCCTACGACGTTCGACTTACCTGTCCAAACAGCCAATGGACAGACAAAGAGGATTATGATTCTTACTCGTGGCAAACGAACCCACATTCTACCTTCACCACTACCCGTCGGTCTATCACCCTGCCCTCCATATCTCATCATCACCTGGAAGAATACACCAACGACAGTCACACCCCGAGTATGCGAACCACCTGACGACAGCAGTGCGCCCCCGTACCTTCAGATCATCGCACTAGGCGAGATGGGCGTGGAGGTTCAAGAACGCTCATTTGCCTTCCTAGGTGGCAAAGGGAAGGGTAAGATGCGTGCGGATGATGTGATGCACATCGAAGAGGATACTGGTGGCGACTCTGGCTTCCTAGCTGTGGGCGGCCATTGGGATCGACCTCAGTTTGCAATGCAAGCTGCTCGGTATAACGCCGGTCTAAGCCGGTCATACTCTACCGATAGCTATTCATCTGGGTATAGTAGTCTGGAGTCGGAGGAGCTAGCCAATAGGCTGGATAGGGAGCAGGGCTTGTACTGTTGGTGTAGGAAAGGCTTGGAAGATTGGCGCGTATTTTGGTTGGGAGGTGTTCATGAGGTTTCATATGGCGAAGAGGAATAAACGGACTATCTTGGATTTTTTTTAGCAGGCGCAAAACGGACAAGTAACTCTAGTGTAATTGTCAGTTTACTCAACATGAACGTAACCAGGTACTTACCACTCATGCAATCTATTAGTACATATGACACTATCACTGGTACATCCAGGCAATTGTCAACAACCACACTGGGTCTTGCGGCCAACATTCAATTCCGGGGCGAGGTATGTTCAAAAGCCATCGTTACGTCAAACCTAACCTCCAGGGCGGGGCATAAACTACGTATAATGATAGAATAAATATCCTTGAATCCTCTAGCGCGACAGATCCATGCCATCACCGCTAATACTAGTCCAAGCTAGTGATCAATCATCTCGCCTCGTCTTCTTTGAAACAGCTTTCTTCCCGGGTGCCTTTGCGACGGGTTTCTTCGCCGGAGGCTTCGCAGCCGGTTTTGCAGGAAGCTTCGGAGACGCCTTTGTTTCTGTCCTTGCTGGCGGTACCTTGGCTCCTGGCTTGGGATTGGATGGTTTCGCAATTTCCTTGGTTGATGCCTTTGCGGTTGACTTGTTCGTGGAAGCCTTAGGGTCAGTCACCTACATAAAGTCCGATCAGAGTCCTATACAAGATTGTACCAGATGAGCTCACTCACTTGTTTGCAATCTTTGGGTAAGGGTTTCTTCCCTGTCACTTGTCGGACAAACAGATCGCGGGCTGCAAGCCATACAGAAGAGCGCTTTCCGGCTTTGCACCTCGCGATTGTAGCATCAGTGGCATCTACAAAAATTGCACCGCCGTTGGATCCAGGTGCTGGAGGAATTCCCGCCGGGCTCAGTTGAGGTAGCGACCTTTGGATCCTTACGAAGAGGTGTTAAAGTGATAATGATCGAAAAATTCGTGTGCTTACTTATTAGGAAAGTCAACCTTCAATTTTTTCATGAAGTCATCGACAAAGTTCGTGAATCCTTTCCCTTTACCCATGATCCTTTCCATCTCTTCGTTGATCTTGATTGCAGAAGCCTCCGCATCAGCCGCGATGAGACTGAAGTAGCTGTTTAGTCCAGTCTGTGCGATCGCAAATCAAACCACCATGACAATTTGGCATATACAAGGAGATGATACATACTGCATCCTTCTTTGTGGTCTGCGGGCCAAATTCTTTCCCCCCAAACAAGATCCCCTTTGCACCATTGACTTTTTCGGAATGTCGACAAGATTCTTCCCGCTATTGATAACATCAAAAAAGCTCGAAAAATCTTTAGGTGATTTCTCAAAGCGAGTACACATTTCGGGCGTGATTTGTGAAGCAACAACCTGCAGCTCGACGATGTGATCTACAGGTATAACAATATTAGAATATATCCAACGCCCTGATTTCAACTGATCTTACCACATTGAATATCCGGAACACCCGAATTACTCTGAACGAATCACTGATTAGACCACAAATGACTGCATGATCGAAGGAGTGCATAGTACCGTCAATTTCTTCAGCGTTCCATCTGTGGGACTGCTGGGATCAACAAATGTGAAGGTAGTGCCAGGGCATTGTAAGTTGATTTTACGAAAACCGAACTGATCGTTGCAAATGCATGGAGGATCATTCTTATCCTGGCAACTTTTCCGAGCCTGTCGACGTTCGACTCGCGGCTGGAGGGGAATGGCTGCGACCGATTGTAGCAGCATGACTTGAATCAAGCCGAGAAAGAGCAAACGAGAGAAGAAAAGCATAGTTGGGTAGGACGTTGTAGAACGAGAATGCTGGCGCCAGGCAAGGATTCCGAATGTCGAATACTTATTTTATACCGAGTGTTATAATTATTGCCAGCAGACTCGCGGCAATACAAATGAGAATGAGTTGGCAGGCCGTTGTTTGGAACAGTTCTGCTGAGAGCCAGCGCCTCAGCTGCCATAGCCCAAGTCTGCTCATTTGGCAGAGAGCCTGCAGAGGTCCAGAGGTGGTTTGGGAAGATGACACAGGATTGGTGTACCCAGTTAGTAGACTAGTGACCGTGTTGACCATTCGACCCGAGATTTTATGGGTCCAATACGGAATAGAAAGGATGTGCCATATAGAAATGCTTCGAGGTGTGGGTCCAGGGTGGACGTCCATAACATCGTGAGGTAATGAGCATGAACGCAAATGGGCGCCAAGTTCCTGCCAAGTTGCGCTAGCGCTGGTTTCACACGGTGACGGGCCATTTATCATCATGGTTGGACCAACAACATCACCAGGTAATCCTCAAAGGCCGAAGGAGGTCCATTTCATCATATGCATGTACTGAACCCAGCGAAAATTCCACCAGACGACGAGACTCCGTTGAGTCCAATTTACAGACTTTGATCTACACCTCGCATGGGCTGTTGGGACTCTTACTGTTGTTTCTGGTGCGTATGGGTTTCCCTCTGACATTTTATGGACCTTATCCTAAGAGACAGTGCGGGGCCGCTAGAGGATGCGCACCGCGGCTGGGAATCGTTTTTGGTCGGTAATGACCCTGAGTCTTGGCCGCCAAAAGACGATAGCCAATATTCACCAATGCCCACGAAGACACTGAATGAGATTTTGACAATTACACCCAAAGATGGTCAGATATGGGAGGACTGGGTCGTCGTATCACCAATATGGGGCAAGGATTGGGTTTCCCCTCCTGCGTGCGTCGAAGTCATTGTGTTACTCATTCGTGGCTAATTCTCGGGCCTTTTTAGATATTGCGACTCTTATGGAGCGATTGAGATCGACGGGACAGAAGACTGGAATGTTCGAGATGAAAATTTCCTGCGCATCCACCGGATATGTCTCTCTTTTCTTTGCAGGCGTCTCTCGATTACACCGCGCGAACTTTGGGAATCTCTTTACGCCCCTGAATCCATATACTTTCTCCACTACAATCGTCCAGGCGAACAGCTACTGCCATACTTTCACTATCATGACATGGAGGGGCGGAACAAACAATTTTTTGGTTACGCAGTCAAAAAAATTGACACTGCACGCCAAAGATGGGTTAACGATACGGAGAGCATGGATCAAACATCATGGATCCTAGCTCGGCCGAATCTACTCCCTGCTCCAGAACCGCTCCTACCCAGTAGTGTTTCGCTGTCCTGTCAATGCTCAGTCAGAACATTTGACATACCCGAGCTCTTTGACGCCATCCTTGACTCCATTGTCTTCGTTTCATCCGAAACAATTGCCGCAGAGCTTCTGGAAGACCGCCGTAATTTTGACTCCCCATCGGCAATTCTCGCCGCACGTGCATTGCTCTCCCTCGTTCAGGTCGACCGTTGGTTCTACCATGCAATTGTTCAGGAACGGCAAGGCTTGTTTCTTCGAGCAGCCCACAATTTTGGATGGATGCTACCCTGTACGCCAGCAGACTGGTGTGAATGGCCTCGAGAACTGTCACCCATAAAGTTCGACCTCTTACAACAGTACGACTGGCGCGCCTACCTCCTTGCATTCTTGCGGAAGGACAATGCGCATGTTAGGAATCGGTGGAGATTTCAAATGATGACGTCCAACTTCTCTCGGGGAATCACTAGATTCACGCGAGATTACAGCACGGTAATCTGGCGCTGGAATGTTGGTAGACTTGGGGTCAAAACGAGCTTGGAGGCACCTCGAGCAGAGACATGGGAAGTGGAACCGTCCGATGAGGTGGTGGAAGGCTCTTCATAGCACGTTTATACCTTGTTCCGCTGAAACCAAGGTATACTAAAATATTTAAAGGTCCTGTGGTCTATGTATATTATCGCTAGAGATTAAATATAACTGCTTTGACGGCCTGCTCAAAGATAGTTTTCTTTGCCTGTAAAGTGTACATATATAACCTAGAGACCTGGTAACTTACAAAATGTTTACGATATGATATGTACATTCGCCTCTGTCTATGTAGACTAAGAAACGAGTATCAAGCGAGTACATAGTCGAGCGCCGGATGTCTGCTAGGGAAAATCGACGCGAAGGGGCGCGAATTTCGCCCAGATGTCACCTCGCTTCCCAGGCCACTCTGCTAGGAGAAACCCTCACCTAGCACAGCAAATGCCACCCAGGAAACCCGAGTTCCCAACTCACTGCAGTCTGCACCCATTGCGGTTGTACTTTAGGCCATTTATCATCATGATTGGGCCGACAACATCACCGGGTAACCCTCAACAGCCGAAGGAGGTCCTGAGGAGGTCCGATTCATCATGCAGTGACCGCACCGTGAACCAAGCAAAAATTCAATCAAATGACGAGACTTCGTTGGAATTCAATCTGCACACTTTGTTCTACACTTCGCATGGGCTGTTGGGACTCTTACTGTTGTTTCTGGTGCGTATGGGTTTCCCTGTCATCTTATGGTTCTTATCTTAAGAGACAGTGCAGGGCCGCTAGAGGATGCACACTACGCCTGGGAATGTTTTTTGGTGGGCAATAAGCCCGAGTCCTGGCCCCCAAAAGACGACAGCCAATTTTCACCAGTGCCCACGAAATCGCTGAACGAGGTTCTGACAATCACACCCAAAGACGGCCAGATATGGGAGGACTGGGTCGTTGTAGCACCAATATGGGGCGAGGATTGGGTTTCTCCTCCTGCGTGCGTTGAACCGGATCTGTCACTTTTTCGTGGCTAACTCTTGCGCCTATTTTAGAATCTGCGACTCTTACGGAGGGATTGAGATCGACGGGACAGAAGACTGGAATATTCGAGATGAAAATTTCCTGCGCATTCACCGGATATGTCTCTCTTTTCTTTGCAGACGTCTTTCAATCACGCCCCGCGAGTTTTGGGACTTTCTCTACGCACCTGACTCCTTATATTTTCTCAACTGCCATTGTCCTGGTGAACAACTACTGCCATATTTTCAGTATCATGACATGGATGGGCGGAACGAGCAGTATTTTGGGTACGCGGTGAGGAAATGGGAACGTGGAACCTGGTTTTACGATTCAGAGAGCATGGACCAAACTTCTTGGATTCTAGCTCGGCCGAATCTTCTTCCTGCTCCAGACCCACTTCCACCCAGTAGTGCTTCGCTGTCCTGTCAAAGCTCAGTGAGATTATTCGACATACCCGAGCTCTTTGACGCCATCCTTGACTCCATTGTGTTCGTTTCGACCGAAACGATTGCCGCAGAGCTTGTGGAAGACCGTCATAATTTTGACTCCCCATCAGCAATTCTCGCCGCACGTGCATTGCTCTCCCTCGCTCAGGTCGATCGTTGGTTCTACCATGCGATCGTTCAAAAGCGACAAGGCTTGTTCCTTCGAGCAGCACATAACTTTGGGTGGATGCTGCCGTGCATGCCAGCAGATTGGGACGAATGGCCTCGAGAACTGTCACCCATAAAGTTCGACCTCTTTCAACAGTATGACTGGCGCGCCTACCTCCTTGCATTCTTGCGAAAGGATAATGCGCATGTTAGGAATCGATGGAGATTTCAGATGATGACGTCCACCTTTTCACGAGGAATCACTGCTGTGTCGTTGGATCGTAGTCGCGTTATTTGGCACTGGAGAATTGGTGAACTTGGGGTCAAGACCAGCCTGGAGGCGCCTCAGTCAGAGGCATGGGAATTGGGTCCATTTGGTGAAGATGGTTGATTGTTCCCCTGAAACTTAGGGAGTCTGTGAAGGGTATTCTCAGCTAGCTAATTATGCTGTATTGCCTTGACGAATATATAACCTCTTCAAAAACAAGTTCCTTCACCTGTGAAGTTACTATGGCGAAGTGTATACAAGTATATGGACACGAAGAATTACTGTTACTCCGTACTACTAACAGGCGCCTAACAATGTCCGGCTCCTCCAGGACCACCACCTCCCCTTTTCTTGCCTCACTCACGTCTCTAATCGGTCTCCAGCTTACCTCTCGAATACTCACATTTGCACTCAACCAAGCTTTGTTTCGCCTCGCGTCACCCAAGATATATGGAGTCGCAGCAATTCAACTCGAAAGTCTCATGCTGGGAACAATTTTGTTCCTAAGTAGAGAAGGTGTTAGAGGAGCACTGTTGCGTGTTGGTTCGACTGAAGGAAAGGATGGGGCCAAAACAAAAGAGGAGAAAGAGAAAGATGACCGGGGAGAAGGAGTTGGCTACGTTCCTATACTCATCGGTATCCCACTCGCAATATGCACCGCAGCGCTGTACGCGACATATGCCACCCAGGAAACTCGTTCTCAACCCCATTTCACTCAGGCAATCGCTTTGTATGCTTTAGCAGCGATCATGGAGCTTTTAGCTGAACCGATGCATAATATGTACGTGTCGTGTCGTTTTCGCAGTTCCTTTGATTCTGATGTCGTTCAGGGCAATGAAAGAGCTGAAAACGCATATTCGAGTGCGCGCAGAAGGAACAGGGATTACGTTCAAAACCATCGTGACCTTTCTTGTCCTTTTCTACGACGGAGGTGGAGATCTGGCGTTGCTAGGATTCGCATTTGGCCAGCTTGCCTATGGAACTACCGTATTTCTCATTTACATGTGGAGCTATGGAGGCATGCCAGCGATATCTAGGTACGGAAATCTCTGTCGAAAAGATCCCTACCAAGTCTAAGAAACACGACAGGTCTTTCGACAAGGACATCCTGGCACTATCGTTGACTATGACATCTCAATCCGTAGTGAAGCATTTCTTGACGGAGGGAGATAAATTCATTCTATCGTGGTTTAGCCCATTGCAGGATCAAGGAGGTTACGCAGTTGCTGTCAACTATGGTATGTCTTCAACTAGTACATCTGAATGCAGCCTGACCTCTCCATAGGCTCATTAATCGCACGAATCATCTTCCAACCCATTGAGGAAACTCTTCGTCTATACTTCTCCAGAGCCCTTCCTTCCAAGAAACAAGAAGCATCGCGAACTCTCATTGCCCTTCTCAACGTCCAACTTGCGTGTAGTCTGCTCGTCCTAGCTTTTGGCTCGCAATACATCTCTCTAGCACTCCAGATATTCTTACCCCCTGCATATCTGGAAACGAGTGCACCGCGCATTCTGTCTGCGTGGGTATGGTATATACCAGTACTTGCAATCAACGGGGGTCTGGAGGCGTTTCTTTCGAGTGCCGCAGATAAAGCTCAGCTCAATAGACAGAGTCGGTGAGTAAAGGAATCTCAGCGTCGATTAAAAGAGTACTAATACTACGTTTCGCAGATGGATGATTCTCTTCTCCGTCATTTACATTTCTTCCGCAGTGGGACTCTATAGACGGGGCTTTGGCGACGTTTCGCTGGTTTACGCCAACATCATCAACTTGTCTGCTCGTATTGCCTACGTGTTACTCTTTGCTCGGTCTTACTTCCCGAATGCTTCATGGAAAAACATGTTTCCGCCAATAAGCATGGCTGCTGCCGTGTTACTGTCGGCGGATGTCGTTATGCTCAGTGAGGCAAAGCTTCAACCGTTGGACATCTTGAGGGAAAAGGGCAAAGTGGGCGTGTTGAGCGGCGCGGTGTTGATGCACATCGGACTGGGAGGTTTCCTCGCACTGTTTTGCGTCGGGCTATGGTGGAGAGGCTCTAGGGAATTGATCAGGACATTTAGGATGGGAACGGCAAAGACTAAATAATAGTCACCGCACAAGTATGTATATCAGCCTTATACTATAGGAAGCAAGAGTCATTATCTATTTTACAGTCTACTCAAGTCAAATTTCTCTCCGCAGCTAATCTCGACCGAATCGTATTCTACGTCGTCCGTCGGCTGTGAAGAAATGATACCGTTGTTGTACCAAATATAGTGGTAGTCGTTCTTGCCAGATTCCCCAGTGGGATCTGGGTAATTTAAGCGAATCCTGCCGGATTGTTCGTGGTACAAAACACCAGCGACAACAGCACGCTGTTTACCAGCAGGAATCGTGACGGTGATGAGTTGACGCTCTGTCCTCGACTGAGACTCCTCCCATCCCCCTTCGCCACCAATCTTGATACCAGCGAGGTCGATCTCCGCTTTGTTGCTGTGACCCCAGCTTTGAGACACAGTCCTCTCTCCACCGACGGTAGTTTGAATGGCAGGTGCATTTGGCTTATCGCAGTTAGCCACAGGGACCCCGAGAATGAACCAACGACGGCGGTCAGGGAGGTTTGCCTATAGAGCCAACATACGGTCAATGAAGTCTCCCAAGGATAGGAAGGGGAAGCAGACCTGTTTCTCAAAAGTACACCTATCTGCATCGCCAATGGGACGACCAGGACAATAGTCAAGATTGGTAGGGTCAGGTCTGTCTACGTTTTTTCGTGCTTCGAGCTGGTGAGCCGATGGTGCAGCTGATACAGTGGCAATCCCGAGGGCAAGTGCGATGAAAGCGGCGAAGTGCATGATGATGTAGATGCGAGAAGGTTTTGGTGCGTGATTGAATGAAAGAAGCCAGGTCGTGCTTTTATCCTAGACTTTGATGGTAGGCCACCTTGAACGTTTGAAGACTCTTCCCGAGTGCTCCCTTGTAGGGCCTGGCGTCTAACTGATCGGGACTATGCGAACGTTCAACGTTCAAGTGGAGCAGAGCGGAAAATTCCAACGAGCTTCGAGTCAAACCAGAGGGGCCTGGCCCTTATACCTTAAATGTGGCTATCCTTATCGGCCCTGGAGGTTAGCTAGATGTCACTGAAATTGTTGTCATTCTCCTGCCGTAGACAGTGAGGAATTGGGTACTCACCCACCTAATGTGCTTGCCCTGAGTCTTCCTGACACAAACGCAGCCCGAGGACTGTAGCTTTGCCATAAGAACGTGCGCTCGCCCGAAGCTCAGCGCCGTCTTTCACAAAGATTAGCCTCTAACCTCCGGTGGAGACCCAATTCCCAATGCAAAGATTCAAAAACGAGTTCAATGAAACGATTCGTGGAGATTTTGTGATGCGAAAAGCTTTTCCGAACGTGGTGCCATACATAGTGGTTGCGATGCAAAACGAGTGCAACGGCGCTTATTAATATTACCGCTCTCACCTTCAACGTTCAACGTTCAACTCTCATCCTTCCCAATTTCTTTCCCATTGAGGGCTGTTTCGCTTCACCAATTCTATAGCCTTTGCACCCCGGAGCTTTTAGCAAAATCATACCCGGCCAATTTTCTGCTGTCGATTGTTATCCTGGCACTATGTAGCAGAGCACCTGCAAATTCGGACGGATACTCAAAGTAATTAATGATACATCTGGCGAAACTAGTCTGTTCTACCTCCTGGAATTCCAACGTTAGTGGAGCACCGGAGTGCCTTGATGAGGCTGGCTGCTCAGTACTACAGTATCTATCGTAGCGAACATTTGCCTGATCCGCTTCAACATGGTGAATATCATTTTCCTTCTCATCTATTCCAACCGAATTCCAACTCACAATTCGCCCACGTTTGTAGGGGAAATGATACGTATATATGGACGTCAAATACGTGGTGCTCGTTCCCCAGCAAAGTCTTACAATTGGCTTGCCAACCTCTCTATTCTCTACACATCTCACTGGCAGAGTCACTGCCATGCGCTCCCCTCTCTTCATCCTTTTCCTTATCGTCGCCGCTGTCGCCACACCTGATGCTCACATCGAGAAGCGCAAGAACGTCGACCGTCCCGATCCCACCAACCTTAAGCACTGTCCGGGTTATAGCCCCGGCGATGCCGATAGGTGCACCTTTGAGGTGCAGAAGCGAGGCCCAGACATGCGTGTCGCTCATATCGTCGGGAACCCTGTGGATAATTGCAAAGGCGGTACAACCGACCTGAAGACCACCATTGGTGGCGATATCTCCGTGTCCCAGACATGGAAATACAGTGTTAGCGAAGGATTCTCTGCCAGCGGAGGCGAGGAATTGCCTGTGGGCGTTTCTTTCCAGAACTCGGACACTTGGAGCAACACCGAGTCAAGAACTTTCAGGCAGAATATTGACATTACTATCAGGCCCGGAACGAAGGCGAGTTCTACTTTTTATTCTTTCTGTTCTCATTCTAACGCTTATACGCGCAGGCCGTACTCGTTGCCAAAGTCCTTCACAAGACGTACACCGGCAGAATAGTGCTTAACTATCCCGATCCATCAGGAGAGCCCGGCAACTATCATTATATTTGGTATCACTACGGCGTTGGCAGTATCCAGCCTACAGACGATGTTATCTATGACCAAAAAATTGTTGCCTGTAATCAAGATATCTAGACATATAGGTCTTCAAAATTGTTACTTCCACTCGTGGCACCCCTTACAAATGCTAACTAACGCTTGCTGTAAAATTGATGAGCTACATGACTGGACATAATCTCTATGGTCACTCACCCATAATACAAATCTGCGAGTTTCCTTGCGACCAAGCCATGAGAAGGGAACGACTCATAATACTCGACTGGCCCGAACGCGACACCGCCTTTTCTCCAGTGCGGACCAACACTGTTGTGCTGAATGTAGTTCGATATGTCGACAACCATAGGACCGTCACCATCAGTCGTGCTTGGCGCAAAGACAAGTCTTCTACTGGGTGCAGCCAAACGTATGGCGCGTTCACGACCTGGTATCCACAATAGTTTATGCCCGGTAGGACCCTTGAACCATTCTGCATACCCATAACGATCAAGTCGGTGGGCAGCTTGCAACTCATCCGGGAAATTGGAGACGGGATTGTTTTTCGACGGGGCTCTCTCCAAGTCCCAGACTGTGATTGTGTGATCACAAGAGACAGCTAGGACCTTGGTAAGAGTAGGCGACAAGAATAAGGATTTGATAGAGGAGCTGTAGTAGCACCATAGATTCTGACAAAGAACCGATCCTGACTCGAGATCATAAACAACGATATTGTCGTTCCGATCCAAGTGAGCGAAACGGGTCTGGTCAGACGAGAATGAAACATTCGATGGCGTGAAGTGTTGGTGGTATTGATCGGCGAACTGAAGCTTCTTTGTGGGTACCCGCTGAGAAACATCCCAAACTTCAACCTCTCTGTGCCGAGAACCAGGATGCATCAAAAGCTGGTTTGCATCTGGGAAAAAGACGGGATCCCACAAGCGGATATTCTCCATGGCATTTGCACCTATCAAATTCCCTCCAGCGTCCCACACACAAAGTGATATCTGATCCTCGCCTCGTCCTCTCGGTCTCTCTTGTACAATTGCAGCGATCCGATGATCTTCCCCTGAGCCAGCAAAGCCAAAGGATCTAACGGTGACTGGCGGATGTAAGGTGTCATAATCATGTGGATGGTAGATGTTGAAGGTGATGCCAGATGATTGACCGGGGACAATCGCCTCACTGAGCTTTGCACCGGTCAAGACATTCCACGTAAGAATCGAGTGTCTGCAAACTAAACCAACGATTCTGCAATCAACAGAAAATGCCGAATAGTCGACGTTAATCTTGTTGCCGTCATAAGCAAGAGTGGACAAAATTTTCATGCTCGTCGCGTCGAGGATACAAAAGGAAAGTTTGGTGACGGCAGTAGCTGTGAGGGTGCGACCATGATCGGGACTACGTTCAAAATGGCATTGGCGGTCGCTTTGATCATATTCCGCTGCCTTATATAATGGAATAGGCTCAGGAAGGCCTTTATCTGGGTCGGCGAGCAGCACTGGCTCCTTGCTTTCGTCCTCCTTGGTTTTCCACCAGTACCAGCGTAAGCTAGGCTGGTCCTGAGATGTGATACCAATCATCACTCCAGTGTCGGCACTGAAGACTTGCCACTTTGAATATCTCCCTTCACATACGATAAATTTGCCATCCCGCGAAAACATTACAGATTCACAATCTTCGTCTAGAGTTGACCATATGATGGATCCGGTTGACGTTTCGGAGACGCATATCCTGTGATCGCCACCAAGGACTACTAATTTCGAGCTGTCCTCATTGAAGGCAAGCTTGGTTGATCCTAAGAACGCTGCTTGTAATTCCGTGACAAGTGAGTCTGCGACAACATCCCATATGGCGATTACACCATTGTTGTAGGCAATGGCAAGAAGCTTTCCATCGGCGCTGAATTGCATCACGTCCACATCAGCATCGTGTCCGACTTTGGCATCGCCAATAGACCATGAACTGCGGGTATCGTGGTCCTCGATTGTGACGTAGTGTGCCTCGTATCCACAGAGAATGTACCTCCCGTTGAGAGAAAACGACACGTGTAAGACGTGCCTGTGCGGTATTGGCAGCGTCTCCAATCGACTGGTTGGTGTGGCGGTATTGGCATCCCATGACTGGCTCATGCCTGTATTGCTGATAGTTCTGATATCGCTGTTCGAGGTCCAGTGTGCCCAGAAGTAGGGCCTCTGTCTCCACCTTGAGGCATTGTAGGCCTGCAATGAAGCCTTCGGGGAAGAGCCATCAAGCAAGAGAGTTGAACTTGCCCCACTTCCCCCGATAATGCTGTTCCCATCTGGGAAGACGGTTATAACATGAGGAATCAACCTCGTTGATACAAAGGGTAAATTGTGTAGCTGTTCTCCCGACTCGACGCACCAGATCCTAATAAGCGTGTCATCCGAGGCGGTGACTATCTTCTCGCCATCCGGAAAGAAATCCATGGTAATGACTGGTCTCTTGTGGTCCAGCGCTACTGGGCAGGCAAACTCGAATCGCTTCGAGCTCCAAACGCGAGCACTGAAGTCAGAAGACCCTGACGCTAGCAGATCACCCTGACGGGAGAACACTAGGCAGTTTATTTGTTTATTGTGTGCTTTCAATCGTGTTGGTGCGGTGTCGCTAGCATTCAGAGTGCTATTCCAGACCCTGATAGCACCATCTTCATAGCCGATCGCGACGACGTCCTGGGTGTTGGGTTCAATTGCGATGTATGGGCGATATGGAGGATAAGAGTAGCTGCTCGACCATTCTCCACTTGAGTGCTGTTGCAAGAGCTCCACATCCCAGAGCATTAGCCTGGAGTAGTTGGAGGTCAGCAGTAGCTGTAAATTCGAGGAAAGCGCGATTTCATATGGTTTGTCGTCTGCAGTGATGAACCCGAGCATACGTAACTTTGTGTCTCCGTCATGAACCCAGATCGACCGGTCATTGAAGAGTATCACGACCGAGCCACTTCCTTGGATCCTTGACAGAGCTCTGACCTCAGAGTGTGGTAAGGATATTTTGGTGTGTTCCCCTGTGCGTGCTTCAATTACATGGAGTGTCTGTGGTGTCGTACACGCGAGCTGGCCATAGCGTGACCAAATTATATTCCCATACGAGTCGCCTTCGTGGAGCGTAAGAACAGTGAGTATCTCCCCAGCTTTGATCTCCCGCAATGTAAGGCTATCTTCCCCGATACATGCAACGTATCGCCCATCTGGGGAGAACCTGCGCCTCCTGGATGGACCCAAATCTGAAAGGGCCTTGCCTGTCTGGATATCGCATATCAGATGGGTTTCACCGCGTCGAAAACGAGACAGTGTCGTCCCGTCAGGGGAAAATTGAACGTCTAGTTCCCTATCCTCTGGATCACCAAGATTGTACTCGTGCTTGAGACTCCCAGTGACAATGTCAATCACGTATACTGACTCCTTCCACGCGACGAAGAGAGTCATGCCGTCAGGTAAGAGGCAAGGTGAAGTGTCCCCCCTTCTCCTGTTGTAATACGTAGCTACGGTCTCCCCAGACTCAAGATCCCATATCTGAAGCACATCAAAATTGAAGACGGCAACAACTCTCGACGCGGCCAGCGAAACGAGGATATGAGCAGGCTTCACAGACCAGCCGTATCCCATCTCAAATGGACCACATGGGCTGCCAGTCGCTGTACCAGTAGTGGCATCCCAAACCCTGACCATGCCATCAGATCCCGCAGTGACAATATGTGTTCCATTATTGATGAAACAAGCATACGATATGTTTCGATGTGAACGCGCCACAATGGTAGCTTTGACTTCTCCAGTGAGGAAGCTACGAATCTGGATGGTGCAATCCCGAGAGGAGGTGAAGAACAGCGAGCCATCGGGTGACACTGGTAAGTGGGTGCCTGGGAAGCTAAAACTGTGTCGGAATGCGTTCCAATTCCTACTCTTTCCGATTACAACTCGAGGAATGTCGTCGTACCGTTGTGAATAAGCTCGTCCAAGTTGGGTTTCAGAAGGTACGAAAGGGAGAACGGAGATGTAGATATGGGCAGCATTCTCGCTGATAGGAGTATGGAATCGTTGGATCATATTGACAGCATCGTATAGGATCTCGAGTAAAGCTGTGTCAGAAGAAGATTTTTTCTGGAGAGATGTCAGTAGACGAACAACGCGAAGGACCGAGTAACCAACCTGAAGCCAATCCCGAACTTTCTGTAACACCGGAGAAGCTTGATAAGTGAGATTCAAGAGACTCATCACTTCCAACCAGTGAAGGAGATCCTCAAAGAGAAACACCCTCAGTGCGTCCGGCGGTTCCCCTTCTGTTTGACATAGGTGATCTGCCCAATAACGACAAGCATAGGAAAGATGTTCAGGGATATGTTCCCGTATCCGTTCAGCCAGGCCTGGCACGGCGGAATTGGCTACTATCGGATCATTGATATCGCAAATGTCACGTTTCAGCATGGTTTTCATGACTTGAAAACAACGCAATGCAATAACAGCATGTTGTTCCGCGTAATTGATGAAGTAGCGACTATCGGTACATCGCTGGGTGTCCAAGAAGAAGTCGATTAGGGATGGATGTAGTACACGAATGACCATATCATCTTCGACCGTTCCATCGTGTTCGACGCGTAATAGGGACCCTAAAGAGATGATAATCGACTCTGAGCTCGAGAGTTTTACGGGAGGCGGATAAGCTCCCCGATTACTCTTCCCAAGACCCAAAAACATGTCCAGACCCAGACGCGTGAACGGAGCTCGCAAAAGCAAAATTGTCCCAAATACATATCGAAAAGCCGGAGTGGGGATGTTGACACATACTCGCCGGAGAATGTCCAGATAGAGCTTGTCGAGCGCACTCTCGGCTTCTGCCCGTTCAGCAGGTTCTTGAGCGAGAATCTCGTCAAGCCGCTCCTCCGGATCGAAGCTCTGAATGTACCTGCAAACCACAGCAGCCCATTGGAACAACCCGTGCGCCCTTGCAGCTAGTTCCATACGAGCAGCGTATTCCGGCCAACCAGGAGGCAAACTTGGATACCGCGTCTTGATCTGATTCATCCGAAACTCGATGAACGCCTGGATATCTTTCGCCGTATTTGCAGCAACGTCGATACTCTTCGACATGCTAATTCCACGGAGATACGAACGGATATCCGCTTCGTCCCGACTAGTGAGGAAAATCCGAACATATCTGGGAAGATGAACTACTTCGGAAGCTAAAGCTCGCAACAAATCATCCCGAGTGAGTTCATCCCCCGATTCGTCGACGGCATCGATCACAATGACTACAGGACCAGCAAACTGGACTGCGGCCAGTACATCGACGACCAAGATCCGGATTTGGTTCGAAAGAGGTAAACTACCCAGATCCCCATGGTTATCGATAGTCTGAAGGACTTTTTCTTTCAACTGGACGTTAAATCTTGCTAGTTGGTAAGCAAGGTTTCCGAATAGCTTCGTTGGGTCGTTCCGCTCAGCCACGTCTCGACTAAAACGAAAACTGCCAAGGAGACGTTCTAGTCCGTCAAACATGTGTGCAACGCTGTTCGCTACGGTCGATTTTCCAGCGCCAGCGACACCGTGTAGCCAGAAAACGCTGGGTCCTTCAGAATCGTTTGCCCATGAAACGATCTCATCAAGGAGAGCTTCTCGAGTTTTTGGAAGACAGATGTTGCCTAGATCCCATCTGACATTGGTGAGCCTGGCTCCAGGAAGGTTATCCAAGAGACGGCTTTGATCTACCAAAGAAATGAGGACTGGGAACATTGGATTGAGGTATGAAGTTCTTACCCATGCTAGTCATAGCCTCGACGAGTGAACCCAACTGCAAATTATTCTTGCGTATAATCTTCCACGTGCTTAGTGTAGACCGTTCATTAAATCGCTGTCGCAGCATTTTGAATGACTCTGTAAACTCCTTGATCGTATCGTCGACATTCGAAAATGTTCCCTTCGCGGATCTCCCTATGTGATTTGTGAGCAAAGACGCCTAGCCAAAGGATCCCGCAACTCGACTTACGAATGAACCCAGCACCACCATACTCCCTTATGAAATTTGAGCAATCGTATATCTGCTTGAGCATTGCAGATACAATCGGTGACACCGTGTCATCGATGACAGTATCAGCAGTCTTGAGGAAGTCCAGCATGTCGACTGCCGTCGTCCACAGCTCTTCAACTTGTTTGTCGCGTTCCAGCTGAGCTAGTACTCCCTGGTGAAAGGATTCAACACCTAGTTGAGATTGTGCCACGTGTAAAACTCACAGCAGGTATAGAAGTAAAGACTGTCCACGCCAATTTTGCAAATGGATGAACCTACTCAAAGATCAGGAAATGTTACATACCCAGCAGTGAAAAATACACGTACCTCAGCCAACGATTCACCCAATTTAATCGCAAGATCCAGATAGCCCCTCAACTGCTGATACTTTTTCGCCATCTTCTCACTCGGTTGAAGATTCGCAACCGCCGCATCCGCCAACGGAACACTATCTTCAAGCTTCTCTTCCGAGGCATCATCTGCAGATATCTCTGATTCCGTATCGTCCTGACTAGTTGACACTTGTGACTGGGGCACTGCTCCACGTTGCACCTTCACATAGACCGAAGATGGAATTGAGCGATAGTTTGGAGGTATCTCAAGTTTATAATTGCGATCTGAACCAGAATTGGGATCACTGCGTTCTCAAGACAGAGCAAGGACACTGACCGACAGCTGCATCTGAACCTGTCGTCTCATCCAAAAGCGGGCCTAGTGAGATATCAACATGCCCTCTATATTCTTCGGTTTTGCGTGGAAACTGTGTGACGAGGTATACTGTGATTTTGATTTGGGATGACTTGGTAACATTCCTGAACGGTGATGAAGGATGAAGTTGAGGGAACAGCACTTGAAGAAAGAGAACGAAAGACGTACAAATCAACCGTATAGTCCCATGTTGGATCTCTCCTTGCCTTTTTCTCTACACGATACTTCTGTCCTCCGTCCAATACAATCTCAGCAGCCCATACTGATTTAATAGCAAGGTATTTGCGCAGTGCTCCGCCAGAGTCGACTGAAAAGGCGTCAGACCATATTCTCTAGAACTCTAAAGCAAAACATACGCGTAAATAGAATCGGAATAGTATCAGGTCTGTTGGTGTAAGAGTCGTGACAATGCCTGAACGGAGAAAAACCACTCACTGCTCTACACTCGTCATACCTCCCAGCAAGTTCTATCGCGTCTGAAAAGGGTTTGAGGACCCTGTGTTATCGATTTTAGACACCGCATTCGAACGGGCATGACTGTGAATGACAAAGAGGCCATTCAGTTGATATTTACACTCGGCGCTAGCGCTAAAAAGTAATAATAAAGCAGCGCTCTCTCGGCGATCACGGACAACGCTCTCCGCCCATAGTTATCCTAATCCTACACTAATCATACCTCGACTAGCTATACCGCTACAACCCCCAATAAGCCAACAACGTCGTCTCCCTAAACGGCCCCCCATGTCCCCCCGGAAAATCATACGACTCAACCTGTCCATTCCCATAAACATACTTCGTCGTCCCGCTATCCGGTGTATTCCCCGCCGTCGACACAGGATTCTCACTTATCCCATGTATATTCGTCCATTGTTTGACCATCTCCCTACGATTATTCGGATAAATCACATTATCGTATCTTCCTTGCCAGACTTGAACACGCGGGTATGGCCCTGTGTATCCTGGGTATCCTTGACGAGCGAGGGAACCCCATTCAGAGGCGGGACGGTCGACGGTTCCTTGGGTACAGCCGGCGTAGTTGAAGCATTTGTAGGGGACACCGGCGAAGGAGGCTGCGGCGTTGAATAGGTCTGTTTTGGAGTGTGAGTAGCTGTTACTAGATCGGTTGCAGTAAGATGAGGTTACCTGGATAAGCAGCGACCATGACCTAGTGAACCGGTCAGTCCACAAACCGTCTGCAGTTCGACGATTTGGATCATACATACATTCGTCATCATACCACCCGAAGACCAACCCATAATAAACACCTTCTTTGGGTTAACACCCCAATTCGCAATCGCATGTCGGACAAGCTACGCGCCGCCCCACCAAACCACCAAATCACCCAAAGCTCCCAAGAAAACCACCAAAAAATCCACTAACCGAAGCAATCCCAAGACTATCCCCACCCTTATCATGCACCAACGTATTCGCACTACTCATATCCCAACACCCATTCGAAGCAGGCGCCTGTCCATAAATCGCCATAAAATTCTTCCTCTCGTTCGCTAAATCCTTAAACTTGGTATCCTGGAAGAAACCTTGGGCCCAACCACCGCATCCGTGTAGAGCGATGACTAGCCCGCGGTCGGATTGGAGGTTGTTGGGGACCCAGGCGTAGAATTTGACTTTGGTTGGGTTGTTGCCTGTGTGCGCGTGAGGTGAGGTGGTGTGAAAGTGGAGGTGGAGGTGAACTCACTGATACTAGAAGTAACTTCGACGTAAGTGTTGGTAGGTGGTAACGCGCCTGTTCCTGTTGGTGGAGCAGCCGTTGAACTTGTAGGCGTTCCACCTCCACCGCCTGTGCCTGGTATGCACCTAGACTAGAAATTAGAAAGATAACCCCAATACCGGTGTAAAACCGCGGCTTACTGGGAGTAATAATCATTCTGCTTTACACATGTAGATCCAGAATCACAGGTAGTCTGAGCAGATAGCGAGTTTAGACACAAATCCCAGCAAAAGCACACGAAGCAGAACATACCGAGCCCGTCCAACCGATACCTCCACCTATACATACACAATCGACTTGGCTATAATCCCAATATACCGCTTCAAGGTGAAGTACTCACACTGCCCAAAACATCGTTAGCACAACACCAACGCACATAGACCTCAAATCTACTCACCTGTCCCCAAACAGGTACACCCAACGCTTGACGCGCCAAAAAAGCCACGAGCGGAAGAACGATTCCGAGCTGCATCATTGGCACAACCTAGAGCGTCCGTCCAAGTCTCCAGTTTCAAGATTCTTTATACCATTATCCAAGAACCCAGCCAAGGAGCCCAGTAGATGGAGTATAGCCTGAACCGTTCTTCCATCGAGATTTTCCGAGAAAAAAAAAGGTCAAACAGGATGGGAGCACCGAGAAAGAGTAACACGTGTTGGATGGTACGGATGAATTTCGAGTGTGGGTCGTTGGGTATGTAAGATAAACCATCACTAGAGAGAGTTGTTTATAATCATTCCTTTTCCCTACGAGTTTTCGCCGCTGCGGCTTCCGAGAATGTGTGTGAGTAGAGTTAAAACTTTCGGCCGGCGAGTGGTATATCCGAGTCTCGAATTCACCTGTCTCGTTTGTAAGTCTTCATCTTCTCAAAAATCAAAAGTAGGTAGAGCCGAGAGTGGTAACTGACCGTGTTGTAGAAAACAAAAAAGTCTTCATGATCATGATCGTAGTGGTCGAAGTTGAACCAAAACCAACACCTACAAAACTCCCCAAACAACCACGGCCGCCTGGCGAAATGGCATCGCGTCTGACTACGATTGCAAATTTCCTCATAAGTGACGTAATCAGGAGATTGCAGGTTCGACCCCTGCGGTGGTCAATAACGGTATTTGATAGTTTTTTTCTCACTATTTCGTTTCACAGTGCACACTTCAAAACCCCCACAAAAAAAAACATCTCACTCCCAAATCCATACATGGACACACCCGGAATTGAACCGGGGACCTTTCGCAGTACAATCATTATCTCCCAAGATGCAAAGCGAACGCGATAACCCCTACGCTATGTGCCCGGCACAAAAAGGTCGGGAGGTGTTTCCAGGACTGGGTTCATGTCCGCCTAGTAGGTGGTTGCATGTTCGAACTCCTGATCTTTCCTTTCCAGGCCAGAACACCTTGTCAGGGTAATGTAGTGAACCACTTCCACCGGCCTGATGGTCTAGTAGTATGATTCCTTGTTAGGGTTTGCATATATCTCGCTGACTTTCGAGGAGGTCCCGGGTTCAATTCCCGGTCAGGCCCATGCTGCTTTGCGGAGTGGAGTAGACTTTTTTCTTTCTTCCCGTTTGCTCTCAAATACTTTACCCTCGACGAGACGTAGATAAAACGACAACCTTTGTTTTTTCTTGTTCCTTTTTCTGCAAACGACAAACAAGAAGGAAGAAAGACTCGGAACGCTTACACCTACACCTACACCTAAAAAGCAAAAATTTGGTTTCTGTTCACTGGACACACCACTGGACACACCCGGAATTGAACCGGGGACCTTTCGCAGTACATCTATGAAGCAAATATGCAAAGCGAACGCGATAACCCCTACGCTATGTGCCCATACCTTTCCCTCGTCGAGTATACCGCCGCAAGCGCCCACATACTAAAACGGAAACACACCTTCCAAATCAAGATCAAGACTTCGCCGAGGGTACCTTTGTCAAGCCTGAGCTCGAGAAACTCTAAACACCTGTACACCTGAAACAACCCTTACCTCATCTCCAATCCCAGCACAAAACACGAACGACAGCCAAGAAACCACTCCGAAAAAAAAAAAGAATTAAGAACTGCTAACAAAAAGTATGTAACACCGTACTTGACCATGTGGACACACCCGGAATTGAACCGGGGACCTTTCGCAGAAGCACCAGGAAATTTTCGAATGCAAAGCGAACGCGATAACCCCTACGCTATGTGCCCATACCTTCAGGTTCACGTCTAGATTTCAGGCTCCAGGCACGGTGGCGAGGAATTGCGATTGTAATTTGACAAGGATAGCGATGCGAGATAACACTACGATGAACGAGACGAGACGAGCGACATGGGGTATATATAAAGAGTGGAATAATTTATAGAAAGTGCGTGCTTTGTATCGAGAGAATGCATGCGTGAAGGAGAGTACGTGCGTGCGTGATGAAAGAAAATACGTGCGTGCGTGCAAGAATTCGAAAACCAACAAACCAGCTAACTAACACCCCAAATCCCGGCCCTTCTAACACCTTCCACAAGCGCATCGACGTTCCCCAGCATCGTAGATAAATGTGCTGTCTTCTGAGCCGTCGTTTTGATTTGTCCTTGGTGTGGCGTGTAAGAAGGCAGGCGGTTCTCCTTATCCGATGTGAGAGTAAAAGACGCCTTGGTAGGCGATGTAACTGTAGACTGCGGCGGCGATATAAGAGCCGCGGTAGAGTTTGAAGTCGACCGCGGATTCGGCGTCGAGTTGGAGTTCGAATGCGTAGAAGAAGGCGGCGACGACCCCCAAAATCTACATTCATCCTCATCCTCCTCTACCTCCTGCTCATGGTCAGGCGTAACAAAACTCGACCCCAAACTCGACGTTCTCCCCATCCCGGCTCCTACTCCCAGCCTATTCTTCCCAACAACAACACCTTCACTCAACGCCTTCTTAACCTCAACACCTCCAACACTCTTCGCTTTAACATGCCCATGCGTCCTTCTAGGTGCAGGTGCAGGCGTAGTGAGAAGGGGATTCACACCAGCCGGCGACTGTGGTACAAACTCCACATCACGTTTAAGCATCCCTAACGTCCTGGGTTCGGGCGTTTGTGTGCGTTGACGTGGGCGAGGTGTACCTGGGCCGCTGGGTCGACCTAGACCGATAGCGTTCTTTGTCCTAGGTTTTTTGGGTGACGTGGAAGTGGAAGTGGTGGAAGAAGCAGAAGGAACACGACTATCTGGAGGTGTGAGTGTGGATGTGCTAAATGTACCCCCAGACGCTTCAGAGCCAGAGGAGAAAGAGAACGTGGATGAGCCGTAGCGGGATGTTGGTGGTCGAATGGGTGTTGCTGAGATGAATGGTTTGGGTTTAGATGCGGGTTTCGTGGTTGTGCTGGGTGTCTTTGAACTGGTTGGTGTATTAGGCACCGTCGGGACCGGCACCTCCACCTCCACCTCCTTTTCCTTGGTAGAAGCACCCAACATAGGCACCTCCAACGTCTCATCCAACAAATAAAAATACAAAAACTCCAAACACTTCATCCTCACACCTCTTCCCGTGCCGCTTCTCTTCAACAACCTCACAACAGCTTCTACACCTTTGACTTGTTCGAAAGCGCGTATAGCCGGAGGCGAGTCTACGAGGATACATAGAAGGGTATCGAGGATGGTTGAGGAGAGATGGGGGTTCGGGGAGGTGTCTGGGAGGTGGCGAGATGCTAGTAAGAGTTCGACGAGGACGCTTAAAGGGTGTGGACGGCCTAGCCAGGCTTTGGATGGGGAATGGTTGAGGACGATGCCTTGGATGAGGGAGGTGGTGATTGTGAGGTGGGAGATGTGGGATTGGGAGATTGGGAGATGGGTTAAGTAGGGGATTAGACGGGAGACGACTAAGGTGGTAGTTAGTTAGGCGTTGGACAAAGAGATAAGAAAGGCGGGCTCACCGTTACATTCGAATGTACCTTGTAAGGCAGAGAACCATTTGAGATCATCGCCTTTGGATAGACAAGCGTGAACAAAGAGAGATTCGAGGGATTCAAGAGCTTTGAGGTGGTGTGATTCATTGGAAGAGAGAAGAGTGTCGAGTGAATCTTGGATTTGGATATCCATCTGCAGTTCCAGTTCCTGGGGGTCCTTTGGGGTTTTTATAGATTGGAGAAATGAACCGAGGACCGAGGAACCAAGGACGTCACAAACACGCGTTTCAGTCGTGCAAGTTGAAATTTTTGTTTTCCTTCAGCGTCTATTTGCTGCAACAACAACATATCCCTATTTGGTTGTCTTGCATAATCTCTTTCTACGACTGGATGCTCTAGGTGCATTGGGTACAGAGAGTAGGTGGTAGCAGTATTTATACAACCCTACGACTAGAATATCTCCCTTCTGCAAAAAATAGCTCTCATTCCCGAGGCGACTGCACTAGCGTTCTATTCTTATGTCTTTACAGCTGTTATCTCCGCAAGGGTACGCCACCCCAACTCAACGTCCAACAACTCCCTATATGGGCACATAGCGTAGGGGTTATCGCGTTCGCTTTGCATGTAGATGAAACCTCGTCACTGCGAAAGGTCCCCGGTTCAATTCCGGGTGTGTCCAATGGCTGACTGAGTGGACCCAAGTTTTTGGAGATGCTGGCTTCAAAACGTTTTGCCAATTGGGCGTTCAACAGCCAAAAGAAGTTCTGCACTTTCCGGCATAGGGCCTGACCGGGAATTGAACCCGGGACCTCCTCGATGACTTCGATCCCGTAACAGGCGAACCCTAACAAGGAATCATACTACTAGACCATCAGGCCGATGAAGAGAGATGACCACCGGTGACCCAGGTACCGGGGCGTGTTCAAACCGTACACAAATAGAACCAGGTACTAGCCCAGGATCCACAGCAAGAAATCGTGCTACCTGACGTTGGAGACAGAGAAATCGGTAGGTGACAGGCTGGGACTCAGCAAGCACTAAAACCATCTTGTCGTGGAATGTGGAAGGCTGAATTGAATAAGCGTTAGCACTTGATGACCAGAAGTGGTCGGTGAGAGAACGCTTCTCCGGGGAACCACAGCTTTAGACAATCTGGAGCGAGTAGTACTGAATCTCGACAAAATCCCCGATCAGCTTTGCCTGGAACCTCGACGGTTGGTGTTTCGCGGTAGTCAGGAGTTTACCGATTTCCAGTGAATCGTCTCTTCCTCTGCCAAAATTGACATCGGAGGAACGATGGAGTTGGGCGAGGAACCGAGGATTGCATCGCAAGAGCTTCTGAGGCACGCTTTGAGACCTTCAGGAAACCAAGTCCTCACCGGTAACAAGACTGTAGAAAAGGTTCCTAGGCCTGGGTGTGGATGGTCGTTTGTTGTTGACACAGTATCTCGAGAGCTTCTGAGGCACGGTTTGGGATCAGTAGTACTGAACCTTTTCACCCAAGAAACCCGACGACCATCTCGACAATCTCCCTGGAACCTCGACGTTGTAGGTATCTCGCGGTAGCCAGGGGTTTACCGATTCGAGTCCTCACCAAGACTGCAGAAAAGGTTCCTAGGTCGTTTGGAAGTAGATAGGCGCAAGCCAGGGATCCTCAGCCAAAAAACTCTACTATGACTGGTATCAGACATGAGGTACCGAGCAAGGCATAGAAACCCCGTCGAGTGACGTTTTAAAGTTGCATCTCTTGCCCTGAATTGGGTATAGTATCAGTGGATAAAAAGACCCTAGAAGTGTCGAGGACTGACTATTGAATACTTGTCAGCCTGAGTGTCGCGTGAAATCCTTGGAATGAGTCACGAAAAAACAACGCGTAGGGTTCCGGGACAAGTATACGGCGAACCCAGTACGTTGGGAATTTGTATCTCCAAGCATCCCCGGCATCGAGGATGTGAGTTGCGGAAGTAACTGAAGGAGCTATGCGAAAACCTGTATCAACCAATTGATTCTTTACAAAACTAAAAGACACGGTGGTACGTACCAGTAACCCGAAACCCACAGCACAAGATCGAACCCTCGAATCATCTACTGTGTCAAAAGCGGACTTTGAGGTTGGAACGGCAACGAAGAAACATCTCGCGAACGCACCTCAAGCCCTCGCGCTGATCTTGAGTGAATCCATCTTGCGTGTCCTTGCATATTCATGCCCGCTTCGACCGTGAATGAACGAAGGCGTTCCTCGGTCAGTTTATGATGGTGGTCTCTGGTCAAGAGAATAAGCACCCAAATCTGGAGCACTTCACGATTGAAATCGAGGAATTGCATTGTCCGCATAAAACGATTTTTCCGTCTTCGTGGACTTCTGTGGGTTGTACACTTTGCATCTTCAAAGCAAGAGCTTTCGATGAGAATGCGATATAGTACGCTCCAGAATGTCGGGAAACCTAGCCTGCAAGGTTGAGTCAGAAACACCGAAGCAGAGTAA
Source organism: Paramarasmius palmivorus (assembly GCA_037176845.1). Classification (NCBI taxonomy): domain Eukaryota; kingdom Fungi; phylum Basidiomycota; class Agaricomycetes; order Agaricales; family Marasmiaceae; genus Paramarasmius; species Paramarasmius palmivorus. The sequence goes on along the minus strand of JAYKXP010000061.1, from coordinate 248,091 downwards.
AATTGAAACCCTCACTGAAACCCTGATGCGAGAAAGAAGGTTCAATGACCCTCGTCTGTGAGTGCCTGAATATAAAGCGCTGAAGCGTGATATCCCCTCTGCCAGTTCATGTCCATTAAATGCCAGTCAGAAGTGGAACTCATGACTGGCTCCAGAGTACTCGCAAAAAAGGCACACTGAAGACAAGAGGGATTATGCGGACTCCAAAATGGTATAAATGCCCCCGTCAACTGGCGTTTGGTAGATGCTTAGGGTTGAAGTTGTGTTTCTTGCACGCGGGAGACCCTAAATTGGGTATATTAGTGGACAAGATGACCCCAAAACGTCGAGAACTCACTGTTTGATTACTCCGAGGATAAAATACCTTCTTCACACGTTGTACCCGCTGCTGAGCTCTTTTTCAGCTGCGTGAATGTCTATTCGGGTGAGTCCCAGAAATCCAACGCAGTGGAGAACGAAAGAGCTGGAGTAGGCTGAGAGATTCTGCGAAACCCCCGGTACATCGGCGAGTGTTGAAGATAATAAATCAATGACCGGCTACTCCTCCACGGGCATACTGTAGACGTTTCAGGGCCGGAGCTTCAAGAATCTTTGTCAGCGTCTTCAATCGCGGAGACAATTGATGAACTCGGAACGTTCTGATATTCCTGCCAGGTGTAACGAAGCTGTTCATGTTTGGGTTGCGACCTCGATGAAAGACTCTCAATTCTTCTCGCCCGATGTCACCCCTGCGAAGCTCGACCCTAGACCTCATACCATCTACCACTGGAGGAACGATTTAGCCTTGCTTTTAGTGTGTCTTTATCCCAAGTCATCAGAAATCTTCAATGCAATACTGGTCGGCCACTCACCACGATATTGAAGGCCTACAGAATATTCCATAGTGTGATTGTCCTTGGGCCTCGATTTCGATGGCTAAGTCGCGAGGTTGCATATGCATGGTGGTTGAGAGCAGCTTGTGGGCGTTAAGTACAACTGTGGGTCCATTGTTTGTCCCTATTTATAGTATTTCTCTCCGCAAAGCCGTACGGGACTGCAAACAAAATCGGGACCCTCACACAACCCGGTCTACAGGTTTAACGGTCAACGATAATCGATAACCCCTCTTATGCTGAAGTCGCGTGTCAAGTTAAAAGCTTGAAAAGATAACCCATGATTGGTATATGAACAGCAATACGCATGGCCGCCTGGCGAAATGGCATCGCGTCTGACTACGACCTTCGTAGAGTCTAATCAGGAGATTGCAGGTTCGACCCCTGCGGTGGTCATTTCCAGTATACGGGTTCACTTTTATGCTCGGCAGAGAGCTGGAGAGGAATATCCTTTTACGGTAATGCACCTTCCAGATTAGGGAGTAGAGATTATCCGGCTCTGTCCCTCCGTCGGCCTGATGGTCTAGTAGTATGATTCCTTGTTAGGGTTGGGAAATCCATCGAGGAGGTCCCGGGTTCAATTCCCGGTCAGGCCCATGCACATGCAGCTGTGAGCTTGCTCATATTTTTACTTTTACATGCAGACACAGGCTTAGTGGAAGTATCAAAGGAAGTATGATTCGCAGTGAGCCAGGGAAGGCCTTGTATATCGAAAGGATCCATCTACATATATATATGATATGATATACTATATGCGACTCTCCAGTTGCAAGACAGCTGACCATGCAGACCGAAACGCGTCGAGTTGCATAAAAAGTGAAATAAGTAAGAAAAACTATCACCAAGTCTGCTGGGCCTGACCGGGAATTGAACCCGGGACCTCCTCGATAGATCACATTATCTGCAATAACCCTAACAAGGAATCATACTACTAGACCATCAGGCCGTGAAAGAGGGAGGTTTTCAGGTATACAGGTTGGTTCTACTCTTGATATGGAAGGAGACTTCCCAAATCGGTCGATGCGTTCTGAGATACAGGAACTGACCTGTTACTCTTAAGGTACCACTGGCAGCGATACAATCTCTCGAGGCAATTCAACATACCTCTGGGACCCTGCAGGGTACATTTGATCGAGACCTTGCGACCCTTCTGAAATTTATCCGGTCGATGCTGAAAAGGCGACCTTATCATTTATTGTATCAAATGACTCGTAGAATTCTCCAGCTATTCCCACTCTCTTCCCCCGCCTGTGATCTTGACCACAAGCCACCATGGGCACCCTATCGGATGGTCGATACATTAAACGAATGCCCTCTCCATATTCCCAATCGCAAGTGCTCGAATATCTCTCCTATATCGGATACCCAGAAGTCGAGGTCGCGAACTTTCAGCCTGACTTGAAGAACCTCATATGGTTGATGCGGCTACATCTAATCCGAATCCCTTTCGCAAACACCGAAATGCATTAGTATGTGCCCTTTCACTGCCAGACTGATAATCTGCTCACCTTGATCAACGAAGCTCGCCAGACCGTAAAGTTGTTGTCGACCCACAAGGCCTCTTCAATCGCCTTGTCACAAATCAAAACGGTTCGTACTGCTTCGGTAAAACGGGTTTGCTTCTACACATGTTGAGGGGACTGGGTTACAGGTCAGCAGGGTTATTAATCTCCAAGTCGATACTGACTCACTTCTGATAGAGTTTACCCAGTTCAAGGCCGATCCAACCTCAATCGAGGTAAACACAATGTCCCGCCTGCTTTTACACCAACAACCCATATCATGCTGCTTGTCCAACCTCTTCCGGAAAGCAACACAACGTATATGGTAGATGTCGGATACGGTGGAAGTGGACCTGTACGACCGATATTGCTCCGAGAGGGAGAGGTAGTCGAGGGAGCTACACCAACAGAGAAGCACCGATTGACAAGAGGTGTTATGCCTGGTTCGAGTTCTGGTGAGCGACAAAGTTTAGTAGTGAAATGCACCAGTGAAGGCCTACCAAGTACACATGTCAGAAAACCCGGCAGAGCAAGTCTGGCAACTCGAGTGTCTTCATGAAAAGGAAGGCAAGCGGAATGTATGGGAGTTGGTGTATGTCTTCGATGAGGTAGAGAAATATCAAGTTGACATTGGTGTGTCTTCGCCCAACTTGCAATCTCCTAGCTCGTTCTCAATCTGTTGACAGATTGCTCGAGCCATTATGTTTCCACCTTTGATGACGGCACAATGCACGCCTACAGTCTCATTGCCGTGAAGAACTTTTGGCTCGACGACTCCGCTATAGAACATCGATCTATTGGTGCCATGATCCTGGCTGGAGGGACACTGAAGCGTACGATGGGTGCGCATTCGGAGATCGTCAAGGTGTGTACGACAGAGGAGGAACGCGTGGAGGTTTTGCGAGAGTACATTGGGGAAACAGTGAACGAGGCCTGGATCGACAATATCAAGACGAGGAAGGCAGCGCTGCGTAACCTAGAGAAAACGATACCTTAGAAATCTGAATCAGAAAAAGAAAAGCCTGAGGACTGCGCACCGTCGTTTTGAAGAGTTCGAAAAAGGCCCGTTGTAAGTTTATAACCCTTCCCATCATATATCGCGGCGGTTGAATGAATTGCGCGCCAGGACACTCAATGACCTATCGCTACATCCATCCCCTAGAACGCTTGAAGCCAAAGGCGTCGTGGGGTCGAGTTGTTGAGACGCAAATCCGTGAACATGCGAGGTTGACATGGTGGTCAGGGAAAAGTGATGCCAGAGGAGCACGACACCCCTTCGACACCTCTTGCGACCAAATAGTCTGGTGAAATATAAACACTAGAGATCCTCCTCATGAACACTATCGTAAAATTCCCGTAACTATATATCATACGTGATACTAAGATTGGAAGAAAAACGGTATGCTTGAGCATCGCACTCGTAAAAACAATCACTTGGAGTTGCTATCCAACACTTCCACCTCGCCTTCGCCTTTTACAGCAACCTTCACCTTCTTGGCACTAGCCCTCGCCGGCCATGGTTGATTGAAGACTTCCTCGAGTTCTTCAAGAGTACGTCCGCGCTGCGAAACGAGGTCAACTTATTTCATTCTCAAACAGGACCACCACTTACAGTCTCAACACAGAACAAGAACCATAGTACCGACGCGCAAAGGTTCCATGCAACGAAACTGATCGTGAATCAGAGTATGAACCGTGAATAGAGTGGAGACGTACACAAAGTAATACTTCCAGCCTAGCCGCTGAAGGCCAATACTGTTAGCAAACGTGTTGATGAAACCAGCACAGTTCGAGATCAAGATGTGGACTAATTGGCTCGTTAGAGGGATAAACATAATACAGAGTCCTGCACTCACTAGCCATCCCCTTCGCTCGCATATCCTGACTCATGACCCTATAACAAAGTTTGATGAGTTTAGCAAGCAAACCCATGTAGACGAGCTCAAAACGCACTCTGCGCAGTAAAGTGCCTGCAAAGGTGTGTAGGTGAAAGAATACACGATGCCGAACAAGAATATGAACGTGATAGATGCATTAGCACCGTTCTTGTTCGTGTTGCCTTTGCTTCCGTCTTCAGAGAATCTCAGTTAGCGAGTACAAATACGAAACAAAGTACGCACAATTGGCACTCAATGCAGCAACGATTGATAGTAGGCATGCTAGTACAAATGCGCCAATGTACAGCCTCTTCCTACGGCCAATCTTGTCCGTGATCGACGCTCCCAGGAAAGCACCGAATGCGGACAAGATCGAGTTAGCAAAGTTGCTATAGATGAGATGAGTCGACACCATATGGAATAGTGGACAGCGGAGTCGTACTAGACGAGTTGCGTGTGCTTCGACTGAACGCCAGCATTTTCCATCATGACAGGCAGGAAATATGTGATGAGCCCATTCCCTGCCAGCTGACCGTTGATCTGTGTTGGATTGATCAGACTCTCGACCATAGCAATCGATTTGTACATCGGTACTCACACACATAAGGGACAAAGCCAACATTCGCCAACCTTAGGCAAGACAGAATGATAAGAAAATCGTTGCCTCGTAAAGGATCTCACTCACGCCGGTTAGCACTAGAGAACAACAGTGAATAATCCCAAAACTGCACAGTGTCCAGTTAAGCCATAAACACGAGACAGCCAAAATCGCATTGCTTACTGGCTCAAACTTCTTCGCTTCGATACTCTCTTTGAATTCTTTTAACTCCAACTCAACGATGGCATTGGTCTCCCCATTTGTGCCGTGATACTTGATGAGGATTGCTTCTGCCTTGTCAATCTTGCCTTTCTGAACGAGCCATCGTGGCGATTCTGGACAGAAGTAGACACAAGACATGACAATAATTGGAGGTACGACTTGTAAGATCAATGGCAGTCTCCAAGCCCAAGTCGAGTTCATCTTTTCAGTGCCGACCATTGCGCCAGTCGCTGGTATTGAACCAATGAAGAAGCACCTATAGGGTTTTCGTGAGCAGGTGAAATCGACATGGTAACTGAAACATACGAATTGTACAATGCGCCGAGCCTTCCTCTCCATTGTGGTGGCGCAAGTTCCGTCACCCATCTGTTAATCTCAGCATTAACGATAGACAGTTCGAGACCAAGAAAAGGACACTTTTCACACTGGTGCAGCCGTTGTTGACAGTGCAATTCCAAAACCGAGCAGGAACTGTCGAGTATTAGTTCAAAGTAATGAGCGATACTTTCCAAAAAGTGAACGCACACGACCACCCAAAAACATTCCCTTGCTTTGAGCCGCGGTAATGATGGCTGATCCAACAAGAATGAAGGCACCTCCCTACCCATTGAATGAGTGGAGTGATTGAGATACATATGGTCTAAACGTACGGTGAACATTCCACCTCGCCGCCCAAACTATTTCGGCATCCCGCGTTTCAGTGATGGCCAGAAAGCATGGTAATAGAAATACGCACGGTATCGGTCACAGGACCTGCAAACAGGGATCCGACACAATTGCCGACGACGCTGAGCACGAGGGTTCAATATTCCGTCTTGAGAAAGAGAGGTCGGAGTCATACTATATCATGAAGACGATCCCTGTCGACTTGCCTACACTCTCTTCGTTGAACTACATCGCAGTCAGCTTGTGAGGAGCAAGATTCAATTATTTTCAACTCACGTAGGACAGATATTGGTCCATAGCATTGATCCCACCCATAAGACTTCCATCGAACCCGGATGACACCGCGTTGAGGAATCCTACAACAACGATGAAGTAAAGCTAGTGAAACCCCTCAGAAAACGTCCCCAACAAAGATATATCACACACCTGAAAGCTTCGCTTGCTCAACGGATCTAGTTTCGTGGCTGCCAATGCCTTCTCATATTCGGTGTTATAGACCTCCTCGATTTTGGCCAACTGAGGGGGTGCTGAGACAGGCCCTCTGAGCTTTTCCGGACCAAACTCAGAGGAAGCTTTGGAAATGGAAGCTCGATCGTCGTAGGACATGATGGCCTGAGAGACACCATGTAGCGAACCGAAACTCTTTTATTATCACCAACCGCTTCCAACGGCGCGAAGATGCCAAGCCTAAACCAACTGTGGTAAAGCGGTCCGGGAGAGTGTCCAGATAACGCTTTGAGGATAAGAATAGATGGCCGAAGACCAATGGTAATATCGGGTTTGAAGAGATCAGCTGCTTTGGAGTGTGTGTATGATGGGTTGATAGAGCGGGTATTCGACAGCTAGTGAGACCACCGTTGTTTGGAGGTTACGGTCGGGTTACGGTAGGTTACGGTGAGCGCACACGCTCAGGATATAACTTGTCGGCATTCTAACAAGAAGCGTTTGAAATGCATACGGTTTCGATACGGTTATCATGAGATGATGCTCACCTGCAATTCATCAAAGGAATCGAGCCTAATCGAGCCTGCTTCTTTCTCTGATATCCTCTGCGTTCCTGGGAGATAGATATCTCGAGCAACCATTAATGCCTCGACCACCTGACACAACAGGCTCTACCCTGAACGTCATTTATGGTATACTAGGTGAGCGACATCGGACGCTAACCGCCAATGAGAACTGAACGGCTTGAACAAGGGTCGTCAATTGCGGAGGCTTGCTGACACCTTAAACCAGAACTACAAAGCTATAAAGCTGAGGGAAGATCAGCAGGCAGTGTACAGCTAGCCAAGATGCACTCACCTACCGAGTGCTGCATTGTGGGACTTGAAGCTCATCTATGCAATGAGTTGATTCCACTTCGACGCTTCAGGTGATGGGGGTTCAACGTAGGGATACGGTATTGTTTGGCGCTGTCATCAACGTTTCTTCCGACTTGGCGTGCGTAAAACGTGGAGGTCCCAAACCATCCAAAACCCGAAGCACTAGGCATTACTAGTACTACTGTACTTTCAACGTATGATACAGGTGTTCGTGAAGTAGCTAATGATACACATTATGAACAGAGTACCATTCACCAAGTTAGATCTAAGATGAAAAGTCCGTGTGTATGACCGGAAACCAAAACGAATGGGAACTGCTCTTCAACGGAAGGCGACGCTGACGTCTGCTTGCCAAGCATCTTCGGAGACATTTTGTAAAGAGTTCAAGAACGATGTGCTCCAAAAGGATATTGGCAGGACCGAGCCTCCATTCATTCGAAGTGGTTGCCTCGTATTGAACCTTCTGAGAAGAGAAGAGTCAACATATGAACGAAGAATGTAACCAGGAAGCTTACCTCGATATACTGCGTGAAGCTTTGTGCGATAGCATGTGCCAATTGTGCTCGGGTGATAGGTCCGCTGGAAGCAATAACATCGATACTGCGAATCCACTCGACGCGTTCATAACCCGGCCACTAGAAAAGAGCCCGTCAATAGGTATTCTTGATGACGATCAAAGACCACTTACCCTGATATGCAAACTAATCTTGCGTAGCTGAGTGTGTGCAAAAACTTGATCGTTTGCGCCTTGCATCATCTGTGCCATAGCGTATGGCCCTCGGACACAGATCTCTCTGAGCGGCATGCCGTGGTTGGGGTACCCGATGTATTCAAAGGCGACGGGCTGTTGTAGGGGGTGAGAACCGCCAACCTGCGCTTTCTTTCCCGAAGGGGTGTAGCGGGATTGGGGCACACGGCGAGACTGAGAAGGGTTGGTTACGGCGGAACCAAGAGAAGAAAAGTTGGACTTTTGGTGTGCGCCAACGCTGGTGTGCAAGGGGTTGCGATAGGCCATGTCGATATGGGTTTGAGTTGGAATAGAAGAGCAGAGGACAGTTGAGCGACTGACACTGAAGCTGAGGATAGGGACATACCTTTATTTCCCCTTCGTTTTATACCGGGCATGGATATGGACAATGTCAAAGAACGGACTGAGTACCTGGTGAAGATTTGGTGTCCGAACGAAAGGAGGTCGTGTTTGAAGGTCCAAATGCATGAAAGAAATATCATTCAATGCAAAGCATGTTCCTTGAATATTCTTTGAAGAGTGAGATCAACAGCAGGGCCGAGGTGGATATGACATATGGATCAACCTGTTGCAAAGACCGATAGAGGCGTCGTGTGATAATAGACAGAGTACACCCTCGATATAATCACAACCGACCAGCTCATGGGATATTTTGCTCCATCACATGAATCACATCTCCTCGTGTTGCTGCACAAGACGATACACAAAAACGTGAAGTGGGCAAGGCGTTGGAACGATGAAAGCGACGAAAGTGCCGGGTAAACATCGTCAAAGTGCCGTTTTCTTCCTATCTTTCATTCGACCGGCTGGACCCTGCCTCGCGGTGGTGAAATGGAGCATTTACGCCGTTTGATTATGCATAAGCAACAAGGAGCTGGCTTCAAAACTTGAGCATTGTACCTTGCGACAATGAACTGACATGCGCACCTCACAACCCTTTTCAACGCACAATGTAGAATCATCCACAGCATATTCAATGAGTCGAATGAACCAGATTTGGAAGTCCTAGTCGGCTCTTGATTCTCTTCACTGACAAGGATATGTCGATTTGCCTGGAGAAGTGCTGAGAAGCCAAGGCTAAAGGGTAGGGTGTACACACAATGTCTCTTGATAGAGCCCCCAGCCTCGTGTCCTGAGTCTGTGTCTCTTGATTTTGAAGCTAATAGGACCTAGATATCGATGGATATTCGGTGTAAATCACTCGGTCTATCTCAAAGTGTCGTCCATGGTCAACGTACCAGGGCATTCGAGCCAGGCATCCTCTTCTTCGAGAAAGTACTTGAGATTGCATATTAAAACCAAGGCGCTGCTTGTGTCATTGTTATTGAGTTTGTAAAGGGCCCGATAACGCAGAGGAGAGAATCGCTTGGGAGAGGGATCGTGGTAGCAGAGCGGACCCAGTAATATAGGCGCTTATTTGGGACTGCACACACCGACGTTGAGGCGCATGGTTCTCGAATTAGGAGATCTAAAGTATCGTACTACGACAAGGTAACATAGATCATGAAGGCCTAGTAATTTACAGGCTTCTGGGCTTCTTCTTTGCAGCGGTCTTCTTAACAGCAGTCTTCTTGACGGCGGTCTTCTTCACAGCAGTCTTCTTCACTGCTGCCTTTGTTGCAGGTTTCTTCGCTGCAGGTTTGGCAGCAGGCTTAGCGGGTGCTTTGGCAGGTGCCTTGGCCGGAGCCTTAGCAGGGGTCTTGGTACCGGTCTTGGGTTTCTACGATACGGTCAGATATCGCTGCTCGTTCAAGATATGATATAAGCACTCACGATAGAGCAAGCCTGTGCCGGGGTTGCCTTCTTCTTCCCAGTAACCTGCCTAGCAACAAACTCTGAAGCCCTACGCCAGAAGGGCTTTGCTGCTTCTTCCTCCTCTAGTTCACGTGTGCATCGGTTGATTGTGGCTTGTGTTTCGTCGATGATTTGGATACCGCCACCCTGTTGAGCGACAGGCGCGTCTGCGAGATTCTTTGCTTGCGATGTAGCCCTGCATAGGTGTGTGAGCATCTTTTCTATCCAGACATGAAGAACAGATCATACTTGGTGATGATCGAGCTGAGTTCGGAGACGTAAGACGAGGCAAAGTTGGTGAATCCATTACCGGCACCCATAATGGAGTCCATCTTGGTGTTAATCGTGGTAGCCACTGTCTGAGCGTCATTCTTGATCAAGCCAAGGTAGCTCGCCAAACCAGTCTGAGGAATGCGTTAGAACGATGGACATAGACGAGAAAGTATCCACCACTTACAGCAGCTTTCTTCGTGGTTCCGGTACCGAAGTTCTTGCCCGAAAACATGACACCCTTGGCCAAGTTGACTGAATCCTCAACATTCACCTACGCAGATGTTAGACTGAGGCTGGATAGCTAGACACTAGATAATTACCAGATTGGGTGTCTTGTTAATGGTATCGAAGAAGTCCTTGAAGTCTGTGTTTCCAGCAGTTTGGAACTTGGTGCATATCGCTGGGTTGGCGTTGATCTTGTCCGCGATGAACTGAAGTTCAACGATGTGATCTATCGTACTATAAGTTCGAGTGCCGAGGAAGACTGAGATCAACACTTACCACACTGAGACTTCACGCCAAAGCTCGACTGTTCGTGAAGAGCTCTCTTTCAGCGACGATACTGGTATGTCATCAAGAAAGTACTCACCCCAACCTGCTTCATCTTCCCATCAGACGGGCTAGCTTGGTCTATGAACGTGAACGTCGTCCCAGGGCAGTTGAGGTTCTTGAGCCTAATGCTCAGAGCATCATTGCAGATACATGGTCCGTCCTTGCCATCACCACACTTCTTCTTTGTAACACGCCTCTCGAGGTGAGAGTCTGACAAAGGAGCGGCGGAAGCAAGTGGAAGCAGCACGGCTGCAGCCAAAACGAGAGAGATGAGGCGAGAGGCGAACATGATAGAGAGATAAATTAAACGAAAGAAGTGTTGGTGAGAAGGAGAAGAAGACTGTAGTTGAAGAGAAGAAAAGCTGCAGAGGAGAAAACGAACGGCGCCGGGCAAGGAATCATTGTCGTTTGGTGCGCCCTTTTATACGCTCGATGGAAGCAGTAGAGCTGGATTGTGAAATTTCGTTCCAGGTGTTTCATAGTGTGAAACCCGAGATACATAGCCCTGTCTTGATGTGCGAGAAGACCGACGGCGCAAGGGCGCACTAATTTCTGTTGGCATCAGAGACGTCCATTCTTTGTGTCAATTTGATGATTATCACAACAAAATCACAAAACATACACATGGAGCATCCTAGGATCCCGAACCTGGAACGCGCACTGATTCTCATCCCAAGATCTTCGTGAAGCTTGAAAAACCAATTGAATTTCAGCTGAGAACGTGGGACAGTGACATCCACAAGTAACAAAGACGCAGGAGATTCTCACCGCCCTCCTTCAACCAGCTTAGGTAGGCTTGGTTTTGTTTTACACGTTCACCGTATAGCGCCGTGACTTGGGTAGGCAGTCGGATACCTTTCTCCGAGATCTCAACAGCAATTCGGTCTTTCTCAGCGCACGATGCCAGCAAAGACATCGCTCACTCAACGAGACCCGGATATCAAAAGTCAGCTAAAGAACTTGGCAGGCGCAATTGCAGTGTCTGGAAATGGTCTGATATCGCGTGATATGGTCCTCGAAGCTTCGCTTCCATGGTGTTGTGAGCTTGAATTTCGAATGAGGCGTAGTCGTTGGCTAGCTGGTAACGAGGATCATCAGCGCCACGCGGTGATGCGGTGCCTATCCAGATTCTCGTCTATGACTGAAGCGCCGACAACAGACGTGAAGCCCAAGGCTGGAAGCAATTCCATCAAAATCAGGACATTCGTGTATAGGTACTCGGTCCCATACCAGTGCAACATCCCTGTTTCATTGCATTCCTCCATGGGTAATAATCCAGAGTCTCCAAGGTGACTGGACTCGTAATTTCGCATTTTGTTTCTGCCTGAAGGAGAGCCGAAGACTGAGTTTTGATGGTGCTTCATGAAGACAAGATGGCAAAGAGTAGGCAGCTGAGGTACTTTGATAACTAGTAGTGTAGCATTCCACGTTCCATGAGTCTAGTAATACACGCGTCTTGTTCGTATACGCATCGTCTATTGCTATAAGTAGACGTAGTTAGATAGAGTCATGCTGTGATAGAAGCACAAAACGCACCTTTATTCACGGTACAGACCTTCTTTCTCGATATACTCTGCGACCAAAGGCGGAACCATCCGTTTCCACTTCTGATTTCCACTCTTCACCGCATCTCGCACCTCACTCGAACTGAGCGCCCATACGTCCTCTCCAATATCAACCATGGTGACCGGAAAAATCTCCAGAGCAGAACTAAGATCTGGATTCGATGATGAGGGGTACGATCCTGGACTCCGCTTTGCGCAGAGCACCTTTGACCCGTCATCTTCAAAAAACTTCCTCAACGACGTATACATATCTCCAGGATAGTACTTTCTGTCGAAAAACCTCTCCAGCGTATCATATCCCAACAAGAATGTCAATCTGCACCCAGGAAATTTCTCCAATAGCATCTTGGATTTCCCCACAAATGTCGGTTCGTCGATGATCCCAACCGCTGCTCCTCCTTCAATCTCTTTAGCAAGAGCAATCATCATCTCTATCCGCTGGACATATGTCGCGTCGCCGGACTTGAGCTGCTTATCAGCATTTCGAATGGAGAGGAGTAAGAGTTTTGGGCTGGGTGACTGTGTATGATTGGCTAGCGCAAGGTGTGCGAGGGTCGGAGGATTGAATGATGAGTCTAGAACGGAGAGTGTACTCGGAAGATAGGGATGCGGAACAGGGTGAGGAGTATAAATGAGCTCAATGGGAGGGACGATGAGGCCTGAGCGCAAGCGAGTGATGGTGTTGAGCAGGGACATTTTACAGGCGCGTCTTCCTCCTGACTCCATTCCTCGATCCACATGCAAGGCTGGTGCAAGGCTTCCTCAACTCTGCCACTACTACCCAAGAATCCGTCGAGCCATATTCCGGATTCACTAGTAGACCAGGAGAGATTACGCTGGTTTTTTCACTCTGGTGACGTTCTGGCCATACCCAGAAAATCTTAGGGACTTTCAAAATCTCCCTGGTGTCGGTCGCTTGAGAAATGCATTTACCTACACTCGAACTAGAAGAGTCGTCACAAAATGTAATTGCTGAGTTGGATAAATAGCTAGATAAATACAAGAATACAACGAATCCATTAACTTTACAACTTGCTCAAGTCAAACTTCTCTCCGCACGCTATTTCGACCGAGTCGTATTCCACGTCGTCTGTGGGCTGCGAAGACACAATTCCGTTGTTGTACCATAAATAGTGATAGTCTTCTTTGCCCGGCTCTCCTGTAGGGTCTCCGTAATTTAGACGCACCCTTCCTTCTGACTCCTTATGATTTACGCCAGCCACAACGGCGCGCTGCTTGCCAGAAGGGATCTTGACAGTGATGAGCTGCCTCTCCGTCTTGGATTCCGACTTCTCCCAACCTCCTTCACCACCAATCTTGATACCGGCGAGGTTAATCTCAGCCTTGTTGGTGTGAGTCCAAGTCTCCGTGGTAGTCCTCTCACCACCGACTTGGGTTTCGATGTCAGGCGCATTAGGTTCGTCGCAGTTTGCTACGGGGTCTCCGAGGATGAACCAGCGACGACGGTCGGGGAGGTCTTTCTGGAGAAGGAATGGAGTGTTAGTATCATTATTCTTACAAGGTCAGAAGATGTGGGCACGAACCTGCTTCTCAAAAGTACATCTATCAGCATCACCGATGGGACGACCAGGGCAGTGGTCGAGGTTTGTAGGATCAGGTCGATCCACATTCTTTCGCGCTTCGAGCTGCTGACCAGATGGTGCAGCAGAAACGGCGGCGATACCGAGTGCGAGGGCAACGAACGAGGTGCAGCGCATGTTGGTGTGTATGTGAGAAGTGAGAGGCTGGTTTTAGAGAGGTAAATTTGGTTTGACTGATGAAGAGAGAAGTCATGTCGTGCTTTTATCCCCAGAATCCGTCTTGGGAGTTGGAGTGCCAAGTCGCGTCGAGTAGCACAGGGCGTTTCAATTCCTCACTCGGGAGTTCGGATCCCAGTGGTATTCGACTAGCAAAGTCACCTCATCGCAAGTTTGAGCGTTGTGGTGTGGATATGCTCCAACGAGCTCCAATCATTGTTGGGAGCTGAACCAGTGCCTCCTCGCAACCCGACGTGCATTATCACCGATATCGAGAGCGTCATTACATTATGCGATTCACGACCCTGTGAGTTGTAATTGAAGATCTGTGGATCAAGGAACGACGGGTAAGTCACCGCGTTGAGGGAAGAGGATGTGTACACACCCAACACCAAAATTTAAACAGCGTGCTACCAGTATTTCTTGCACAGAGAGCCTCAAAAGTAATTTTGAGGTGGTTTCAAGTCAAAGATGTTGTCCTGAGCGTGTTTGGTGATCACAAGTAGTCTCCTCGACGAATTTTCGAACACGGTCGGCGCAGGTAAACATCTTCTTTCGTCATTATTTCATTCTTGAAACCATTCTTGGAGAAGATTTTGACAACTTACAAATTCCTTTTCCTGCCAAGAGTCTCTAAATTGTGTTTGAGGGGCCTGGAGGATGGTCCGTAGGATGTCGCTTGTTCAAGTCGTCGCAGGGATGATGGGAGTGGAGATGCAAGTGTGGGCGTCAATTTAGCCGCCTTTGCGCTCTTCCTTTTGCTCCCTCATCTGCTTACCAGGCGTACTCTTAACTGCAACCATACGACACCATAGATGGCTCCGGATCATCTAGCATCTCTGAATTCTGCACTCCTCGATTTTGCGACCCATTCAAGCCCCAGAAGCGCCATCTCAAAATGATGTTTATCAATGAACAAATGGGACACTCGTCAAACTCCGAGCGGCTTCAGCGGTCGTTACTCGAAGACGGCTGTATCAAAATCCCGTGGTGGTGGAGTACCTCAGATATCGGGGACGTTGTCGCGCCACTTCTCGTAGCGAGCACTGGTTACTTGATACATTCCAGCAAGGTGAAGTCATCTCCTCTCCGGGTCCGTTGAAATTCGCCAAGTTCATCTGCGACTACAGGAACCAAAACATATAAAGGGATGTAAACTACGAGTCGAGAGCAGGAGTACCATCAGCATTCGCAACGTTGCTGAAGAGAGTTTTTCGGTCCCGAGACGTCCTGCTTCGCTGGCTCCTGCATGGTTGAGGACGCGCAGTAGTGGATGAATACGTTGGGTCGGGGTCGTCATAATTATAGAAGGCAGAGCACTGAGCAGCACTGTGATCGTTGAGCAGAGCTGACAGTGAGAGCTTCGAAGAGCTTCACAAAGTTCACACCGACATCCACACCGGTCACGTGAACGTTTGAATCCAGTACCCCACACTTGGATTCGAACTTGCTCCTGTCTGCCTCACACCACTGCTATCCTCATGCTTCCTCACACCACGCCCTCTCGGCTACGTTCTTGTGGAATGCGAGGATCCAACCACCATACGTATCCGACTGAAGAATCATTGCTGTTCAGCCTATGTTCAGTGCTCACTGTAGGCTAATACTCTTGGCACAAACATTAAACGCATTGTCCTCCACCGGGGACAATGTCCATCGCCGGATCTCTGCTTTTGGGAACCCATTGTTCTCTCGACTGGTCCTGGCCACGATGGCCCTTGGATTTATATAGCCGTTGATCGTGCTGGACACCGGCACCTACAACGAAATCCTCGCAGGGAAAGGTGAGTTATTCCTTTGACAACGTAGCTTCGCAAACCTGACGAGGACTTCCCAAGCATGCTACGCGCCATCTTGTGTAACCGGTGTGAGGCCTTCATCGACTGTTCTCCGCCGACAGTTCCTCTGGTACACACCGGTCCATCCGAATATGTATCATCGTCACAGGAAATATCAGAGATGCAGGCGGCAATGTTAGAGGATGAGGCCATGTTGGATCGATATGACGAGGAGATCTTTCGGCTTAAGAAAGCTCTGGGCGTATTGGAGATGCACAGATCCGCTCTCAAGCAGCGGATTCACGAGAAACGTTCCCTGATCTCGTCTGTCAGGAGGTTACCTCCCGAACTTCTGGATTACATCTTCACCTTCGTCCACGACTCGTATGACTACTCTCTCAACCTATCCAAGTGGAACCACACTCCAAGCGCGTCAACCATTCTTCCCCTTTCCCAAGTCTCACCCCAATGGAGACGAGCAGTCGTTTCACGACCTAAGCTATGGTCATCCATTTTCATCGACGCCAGCTCAATCCAAACGGAACGCCGAAATCTTATCAGGACACATCTTCGAAATGCGGGTACACATCCTTTAAACGTACTCATTCGAAACAGTGGCACTCCAACATCAGCGTTCGCCAATGACGCCCTTTGGATGATCCTCCTGGAGCTTCACCGTTGCGCAGAGCTGAGATTCCGGGTTGATTGGTCAATGCTTGATGAACCACTTTTGGCGCATCGCCTTCCTCATCTTGTCTTTCCTCACCTGCGCTTTTTCGGTGATTCATCCTCATGGAACGCAGAGGAATCCACAGCCTTTGGCTGGATTTGGAAGGCCCTTCGGCAGGCTCCAAACCTGGTGCAGCTCGATACGAACCAATTCCACAATCCGATGATTTTCCCATACCAAAGACTCAACAAGATTCGCCTCGAGAACCTCGAGGCTCATCAAATTCTTCGCACCGTTCGAGCTATCCCCAATCTAAAGTCGTTGGAGACGGGCCAGTTAGCGATACTCGTCTCGGATGAACCAGAGTTTTGGACAGTGATGACTCCATTGGTTTGTTCCTCACTGCAAGAGATGATTATAGACGTCAGTAGATGTTTCGAGTCTGATCCGAGCATCACACGGCTTTGTTCCCTACTCGAGATACCCGCATTGGAGAGGCTCGAGATGAAGGCCTCGGACATCGACATATACCCAAAGAATCCCAGATTACCGTCCTCGTTCTTCACGATGATCCAGCATGCTTCCTCGTCTTTGCAAGGAGTAGTGTGGAAGTCAACGTTAGTCTGCTTGCCACGTACCTTCTACATGGACATTCTCCGATCACTGCCCAATTTGCGTTACTTCCAAGGTTCCAATACATGTCTTGGGGGCGAAGCAGAAGCCGCCGATCATGCTGAATACGTTCTCCATCTCATCAAGAGCCTCACAATCACGGCTAGCTCTTCAGAACGCATCCTCGTACCCAGGCTCACGGAACTTCATCTGACGGAGTGCGAGAGCCGCATGACACTCGACTATGCCATCGAATTTTTAAATATGGTTGAATCAAGGAGTACCTCTGGGTTGAACGCCGTTGTCGCGAGATTGGCGAATGCGGAACTCGCGTATGCGACTTGTGAAACGGATCTACTGGACCCTAATCACATTTCCATTTGCGAGAATCAATCCTGGGTTGAAGAAAGAATCGGAAGACTTGCCGAGAACGATATTCAGTGTACGATTCATGAGTGCGAGGGATGGCCTTGGGTATGATGTACTTAATAATTGTATGGCACAATGTATTACTATCCCGTATGTTGTAAGTGAGGATATATTTCGTAGTCAGAAGATGGAACATAGGTGAAAAAATATCTGCGCAACGCGGTCACGTGCTAAGTTTTAGTACAGTTCACGCCAGTGGTCAGTGTGCAAAAACTCGACGTCCAACGTCCAGTACATGGGCCTGACCGGGAATTGAACCCGGGACCTCCTCGATGGAACTCACTGAGAACCCTAACAAGGAATCATACTACTAGACCATCAGGCCGTGGGTAACTATCGTCTGGTAGACCCGTAGGCTGTGACCTAGAACCGTGAAAGCTTAAAAATCACCTGGTATCCTGACGTCCAAAAACCACGGCTAGGCACGCCCAGCCCAGGATGACCATTGACCACCGCAGGGGTCGAACCTGCAATCTCCTGATGCTATGATAGTACCAGCTATGCCCACCCATCGTAGTCAGACGCGATGCCATTTCGCCAGGCGGCCATGAGAGAAGAGCCGTAAAGTGCGGCCATAACTAGAGATGTGTCAACATGCGTGATCATGAATGGGACTTTGAGAGCCCTTGGCGGGTCTCGACAGCTTGACATTTGATGGAATGCACAACGAGTGCACAACTGTTCAGGGAACTTGAACCGTTTGAATGTTTGAATGAACGGAGCCCGAATAACACTCACCAGCTTCTCTTACACTAGCCATACGCTCTGACCACGATGCGTCAACGTAGCCTGACGTTGACACCTTACTTAACCATCGGGTTTTAACAGCCCTTCCGTTCGGCGTCCCGTCGGAACTGGGAAAAGGAAAGCTGAGGCCTGATTCAGATGTTCGTTTATTCGAGTTGCAGGATTGAATCCAAGTGTTGCCTGCTACACATGTGTGAGAATTCCTACCATCGTGGTGGTGCTTGTACTTACTAGTAGTAGTAGTGATGGTGGAAAGAGGTCAGTCTCCGTCACTGGCCGGCGCTTGTGACGGTTTGTCGCGCTTTCCTGATCAAACTCCCATGATGCCACGAGATGCTCTTCAGGAGCAGTCAAGGCGAGGTACGTCCTTCGTTCCCTGGCTTTCTTTTGACGCCTGATTGGTGGAATGGTACGCAGGAGTATCGCAACCTCGACATGAAATTCACTCCCGGGCTATCCTTCAAACTTCAACTCCTTTCATTGTTCAATACTTCGAAACGCACATCTGGCTACTCAGAAACATTCTTGGTGCCTGTCCTGCGAATTGAGCTGGCGAGAGGCATACCCCACAACTTCGTCTAAATCCGGTAGAGATCCTAGCCAAAGGTCCAACATCGAATGCTGAACGTATAGCTCTTACGACTACTTCAAGATCAGGCTTGGGAAGGAACCTTGGTCTCTGGACAAGCCTCGGTTGAGAGCCTATGATCAGTGAAATTTAACAGTTGATGGCCATGAGCATCTGTATTGAGGTTGCGGTGAGTTTTTCTTTGGTCTTTCAGTTGCGTTGTGTTTACCAACAATGATATATAGTCATACCGCACTATGTGGATCCTGATCACACTTTGCCACCGGCTAGAACACTCCTTTCCCATTTTGACATATTATTATGAGCGTACTTCACCGTCACGTCTTCCTGACATCCACGACTGTCCCCCCGTCCCGGAGTCTGGGGCATCAAATTTCAATAGCGGGCACATAGCGTAGGGGTTATCGCGTTCGCTTTGCACTTTCTGGGCATGCGAAAGGTCCCCGGTTCAATTCCGGGTGTGTCCATAGGCTGGATGGATTTCTAACCCTATCTGCATTCTTTTTGCAGCTAGAGGCGATGAGTATTGAGATACGTCTCTCAAGCACTCACCGGCACCTCATGCATCATATATGTCACTATATCATCATGCATTCTCATACGTGACACAAGAAGCTTTTGTCAATGGCTGAAGCTGAAAATTAGATCATGGTGCACTAGCACTGTGGGCTGCCAGCCAGTACCAGATTGTAAAATGTAATACTAATAGCAGGTTCACTAACGAGTCGGATACAAAAGAGCTGACGGGTGGCTTTGTCACGAACAGACTCACATAAAAAGATATGCAGTCTCGAAATCGGGATGGCGTTGAGGTTGCTCGTACATAAAGTGTTATTACTTATGCTTGGGCGCTTATTCCGACTAGGCGATATGATACAGAATGATACAGAACGATTCCTTTCAAACTATCGCCCTTCTTTTTGAGCTCCGACCAGAATGTAAAAAAATTTCACCTACCTCTTCTCGAATACTTTCATCAGCTTATAGGCTAACGTGAACGGCTAAGGCATGCGAATTATGATGGAGGGCAACGGTGCCGAGTCTGTGAGTACTAGTAGTGTCTCCAAGGTGTTGTATATTTCACTCTAACGAGGTGATGATACTCATCTAGGCTCCAAAAAAGCTCACTTTGTGCAGCTGCAGTCAGCACGCATTGCCGTCATACCAAAACATCCCTCCGCCTTTACCAGAAAGCATTTCATCAAACTATCTTCCAACGCAAAAAGAGGCACACGAGACCCATGAGTTGATAGAGCGGGAGGAGCAGATATTGGGACAGTACCGTGAAGAAATGTCGCGTGTTCGGAGATTGCTGGAGGTGTTGCAGGCTGAGACGAAGGTGCTGGAAGAACGACTTTCTATAAGACGCGCCGCCGTCTCCACGATACGGAAGATTCCTGTCGAAGTCTTGGATGAGATATTCGGAATTGTATGCCATCCAGAGAATACCCCTCACGGATGGCAGAAACAGTCGCTCTATATAGCCCGTCAAACCATCACCCATCCAACAGCACTTGCCATTTCACACACTTCGTCCCATTGGAGAAGGATCATGATCGCTCGACCCCATCTATGGGCCTCGATATTTGTTAATATACGGGGCCTGCAGAAGGACATCAGACCTCTGTTATCCGTCTATCTCCAAAACTCGTCTGGAGCACCTCTGGATCTCAGAATCGTGGAAACGACCCCAAAACGACGAATCACCATCGGAAACTCCACTATAACCCCATTCAACGCGACGAGGGACCTGGGGAAACATGGCATTGAAGCCTTCCAGTTATTGTTTGGACACCTGTCTCGGTGTGGGAGGTTGGAAATGAACGTGCGATGGGAAGTCCTCATGCCAGATGTCGTTGGTACTCCCGATCCTACCATCGCGTTTCCTGACCTCCACACTTTCACTACTTCCGAGGAGGAATGGCGTGCACCGTGGTTCTGTGAAGCACTCCAAGAAGCACCAGGACTAAGGTCCCTGGATATGCACATATTGGTTCTGCCAAACGGTGCTCATATCCTACCTTATCAACGTCTCACGACACTGAGCCTCGGATATATCGAGGGAGTAAATCTGGTTCTCCAAATACTCGCGTCTTGCGAACGATTGGAAACTTTGGACTTGCAGGAGGTTGTTCCTGAACCCGACGAAGTCGTCATGGCTCACTCGCTTCCTCTACCTGCGCTGCGGAAACTGAAGCTGAACTTGTCAGACAGTGATCTCTCCGCATTGTCCGGGCTATTCGCCTCTCTCGAGATGCCACTGCTTCAAGAGTTGTCGTTTTCCAGCATGGACGCCTCCGACCCAGCCACCATTTCCCTGTCATTGTCATCGTTCATGAAGATGCTTGGTCATTCTCCTGCACTTCGGCAACTAACATTGGATATCGATAACACCAGACTACCACGGGATTCTATGGTAGAGCTTTTGCAGCTACTCCCAGAGCTAGAGCAGTTCTATTTGACGATTTTCGGCGACATGGATCAGGACGGAGCGATCGTCCGCCTTATTTCCGGTCTCACGTACACGCCCAGGTTGTCACCCCCAATAGGTTCCAAATTGACGCAACTTAAACTCCAGGAGGTCTTCAGTAGTGCCGACGTCGGAATTGTGGAGGTATTCCTCAACATGGTGGAATCGAGAAGTAGGAGCAGACTTGAGGCCGTCGACTCGAGCAGTGTAACGTCTCTTTGTGAGGCTACCCTGTCTCTTACCTTTGACGACGATAGCCCTGAAAGGTTCTTTGATCCATACGCCGATCCCGTAGTCGAAGAGAGGTTAGAAATGCTTCAGCAGGATGGCGTAATGTGTGATGTTGCTTGCGGGTTTTGAAGTGGACAGTGCAATGTACCGAATACGTGTAGGCCGAGTATGGCTTAAATAAAAGTTAGAACCCCAAAACAAGACTGTATATCATCCATTCAAATACAACGAGTCAATAAGTTGTACGGTACAAACAATACCCTGTTTGGTGAGCCGCTCAATCCTCGATACAATCAAAGGATTGCTGAGCAAAATCTCGCTCTGTTCTGTGCCACTCCTCCCGAAACGTCCACCGTGACATTTTAGCTCCACCTGGCACAGTGGTACAACTGTCTCATTACTTGCTGATGCGGTCCGCGACTCCACCATATCCAAAAAGTCTTTCACAAGAGTGTCATTTATACAAGAACGGTACCCATGGTAAGAGAATGTCTCGAGCTTGGGTAAAAGTGCCTCAGAGACGCCGGTAGCTGAAACCGTCAGTCGCGACAGCAAGTGGGTAAGAGTCTGTGATCCTTTGGTATCTTCACAGACTGCGATTCTGAGAGTTGTCAGGAAAGGGAACGGTTGCAGAAGGCGAGACAAGGAGTCCCGTCCGGGGAAAACCGAACAAGGAAAATTGAATGTGAGAGTGCGAAGGGAGCTAGAAAAGTGTTGAAACATGGCCATCAAGGAGTCAGGACAATGCTCCTCCATCGGATTAGTATCTACGGACGACTGCATGTTAAGAGATACCAGGCGAGGCATAACGAGAATCTGGAAGAGGGCTGATAGTTCAAAGAGTTCCCACTGCCAGTGGTCTACGGCGACTTCGAGCTGAAATGATTGAAGCATCGGTAGCACAACCTGATTCGATATCGATGGGCCTGGAGTCGACCAGATCTCCCCTAGCCTCAGGGATATTAATCCAGGAGTTTGACCGAGGATGCGTGGAAGACCCTCGACGTTGTAGTGCCAAATATCAAGGTGACTGAGATGCTTGTAAAGAGTGAAGTGGATTCGCGGAGCTAAGGTCCCGGACAATGCTAGTTCCTTCGTCTGCAAGGCTCCTTGGAATGCATCCCAGAACCAGGCTCCTTTTGGACGCAAGGGTTGGTTACCGCCAGCAGCCCAACGTGTGTCCATATTCACGTCCGCGGCAAAAACGATGAGGTCTGTGAAAGACACAGATACGTTTGTCCTCTGTGCCTCTAGGACCTCCCAATTGACATCGAGATGTAATGTGTTGCAGTGCTGCATTTGCGACGCCAAGAACCAAAATGCTTCCATTCCGTCTTCTCCGATAAATTGCTCTGTGTAGGAAATATGGTCAGGACCATCGAATTCTTCCGCATGGTCATCCTTATCAGGTTCAGCAATGCTGATCTTCAAGCGGTTCCCGGATGACTTCATGGCGAAATCGCGCAAAAGTGGCCTGACGTCCCGCTTCAGACCACAGATCTCTACGTGGATAGATGACCATAATCCAGGAAGGTTTTGGACAACCTTTCTCCAATGGGAAGACGTGTGTGATAGGTTGTATGTCAACGCATGAATGGAGGTGGAGCGAATGAGGAGAGAATAGGATCCTTTATTTCCGACGCGTTCAAAACATACGAGGTTGAATATCTTCTCTAGGATCTCGAGTGGTAGTTTCCGTAGGGCGGAGACGGTCGAACGTCGCTTCCTGATGCCTTCTTCGATAGCTGCTCTTTCCGCCTCTAATTCATTCAACGCTCTTTGCAACCGATGAATCTCTCCAAGGTACCGCCCTAACACCTCTTCCTCCTCCTCAATCTCCCTGAAAAGCGCAGCTGCCTCGGTAGCTGAAGGGACGTAGTCCGACTGAGTTATGTAGGGTGACAATGGCCGGGGAATATGACGAATAGACGTATTACATTTGTCGCATAGCATTATATGTCGTGGATGGGAGTCCGGGTTCGAGTACAATGAGGTTTGAGGCACCATGTTTTTTTTTCCGATTGATATATTTTGGCCTGGAAAGTCAGTCAAAACGTTGAGTTATGGCTAAGTATAGCAGGGTTTTTGGGTACTCACAAGCCTAGTTCTTGGCAGTGTACCAAGCCCGTTGGCGTTTAAGTTACATAACTTCTTTATCTTGCTTCTCGTCCATCATGCATGTCATTTCACGATTTTCCACATCCACAACGACCGCCTACACGGCCTCGGTAACCTGTCCCACGAGTTACAATTGAAATGGAGGCAAGTCCCAGCGCAGTTAGAGGCGTTACACCATGATTCTGCGCCTGCCTCGTCACGCTCCCGAGACGATTATAGACCAGTAGGTATCTGGGTGCTGTTCACGCCCGACCATGCTCCAACCCCAGAAGGCACGCGCTATATGTCGCATGTGCCCCGCTTGCGAGGAAGTAATCGAGACGGTCATTACTACATGGCTCAACGACACCTATGTCGGTGATCATTTCGTTTTCTTCTTCGGTACACACACTGATAAAACTACTTTAGTGACGGGCCTGCGAAGGATTGAGTCCGCCTAAGAGAGACTAGCGATCTGCAGGCCCAGAACGCTGCTTGTATCTACCGCGATGCTCATCACGACTGTGACTTCGGGAGCTTCTTTCTTGCTGGGTTGGTGGTGACGACTTACGATCTCTTTAACTCAATGTTGGTTACCAGCACCCTGAACTCAATAGACAAGTCAAAACACAACACTTCAGTGACAGTCAAATTCGAGCTGGACTACACCTTCGATGACAATCCCTTTCTATCGCCCGATTATAAACTCGGCATTAAGTAAGGTCCTTCATCCCTATGGTATGCCGCAGAGAGGTTCTTTCAAGAATCGGAAAAGGGACCTGGTACCGTGATGGCTCGGGTGATGTGTATGGCCTTCAGACTTGTCAAATAACCAGTCACTTCATTGGTGCGATGACTTGGCAGTTTGCGCCCCATCATTGAAGGAGAAAACAAAAGAGAACTCGGGAAGCAGGTATGTCACTATCAGGTGTAGACTCCCCACATGCCGCTTGAGTTTTTTTTTACCCTGATATAGATCGCTCAAACATTGACCATTCACTGATAGATATCATATACCTCGTCTCGAACGGTTATTTTTGCTGGCGCCTTTCCGATACAACCTCGGAGCCTGAGTCATCTTATCAGATAATGTATTCTGATAAGATATGATCCGGAAGGTTGATGACTGCTTCAATAGCAAAGATCCAGCTGCGCCTGTGTCATGACCAGGTACTGAATAGCAGCGGAAGCGATGTGAGTCGATTCAGAGTAACCGAAGATCATGGATGACATAGAAATTTACAGGAATCGGACGAGAAGTGGTATTTATCATTTATGGAATGGGCCACGATACTGGTTTGCGAAGGGTATATAAGAGCTCGAATTTGCACCTGAAAGATCACAAATTACCAGCTCATCTCTTAGGTCTCGCACTCAAAACTACAAATATGGCCAGTACAAACGAAGGTGGCAATGTCTTTCCCGCTTCTACCTTGCAGCGCGAGGACAACTATCACCAGTCGTTCCTCATCAAACCTGATCCCGCTCTCGAGCATGCTGTCAAGCATTCTCGCGAGAATGGCTTGCCGGATATTGCGTTGAGTATCCTGCAGGGTAAATTCGTCCATATTCTGGCGAAAGCGCTCGGTGCGAAGAGGATCCTCGAGGTCGGAACGCTCGGCGGGTGAGCAACTGACCTTGCATAGCTAGTCCATTCATAGCTCACTCGAATATTCCAGGTATTCCGCCATATGGCTTTCTCGTGCTCTCCCCGCCGACGGTGAACTCGTTACTCTCGAGGTAGATGCTAAACATGCCAAGGTTTGTCCAACATCATCACAATTAATAACCGCGAATAACGCCCTGTACCATTGTAGATTGCCAGAGAAAATTTGGACTATGCCGGTGCTGACGTCTCGTCTCGAGTCAAGATAATCGTGGGAGCTGCTGCCGACACACTCCCTACGCTCACCACAGACCCAGCACCTTTCGATATTGCCTTCATAGACGCCGACAAGTCGGCCATCGTGACTTACTTCACCGAGGCTAAACGTCTTCTTCGAAGCGGTGGTGTAATTGTAAGCTGACCTTTCAGCTGGCGTTTGAGACTTGTCGCTCACTTGATATCACAGATCATCGATAACATGGTTTACCAGGGCAAGGTGTCTGATCTTTCAGTCACCGATTCAACACGCGTGAATACCCGGGAGCTTCTTCAGGTTCTGAAGGACGATGAGGAGGTCGAGGCTACGACAATCGGGACCGCCGGTGTTAAGGGCTTCGACGGTTTCCTATTCGCGAGGAAGAAGTAGGGCAATAGCAGGTGATACAAGTGTAATGATGTACAGAATGGTAAAGTACTGGTGACGTTATACGATGATTCTGGGAGAGAACAATCTGCAGTGTATGTCGTGCTTGTGCACTTCTAAACCTATCGATTTGTGAGGTATCATCCAAAGAAAAAGTGTGTGTTCCACCGAAAAGATCCTAAGAGCGACCGGCTAGTGTTAATCTCTCAAGGGGCCGATGTCGTCAATAGGAGGTGCACCCCACACCAATGTCCTTCTGGTTGGATCCAGCAGCCAGGGGTAACGTCTGTCCAGAAAAGAATCCACCAGGAGGCCCTTGCTTCGGGTTCTTGATGGCAGCCACGCATCTGCTTCTTCAACGACTTCGTCGACAATTGACCTGGCGACGTCGAAGTCACTCAAGGTAGACCTATCCGGGTATCTGGAATCCGATACAGCCCCGCCGGCCTCTTCAAATCTATTCGTGAAAGCAGTGGAGATCTTCTGTGTCGCTTCCTTTCCTTTTTCAACAGCGGCAGCGCGGATAGCTGATTTGTAGTCCCTAGTACCCTTCAGCGGCGCATTACTCGCCTCTCCGGTACGAGGCCCTTCGCAATCCTCTTCGTGAGCGTGCGTATCGTCGTTCATTGGTCGGATGGAGTATGCATAGACACCAATGGCGAGTGAGCCGAGAACAGCTCCTGTAAGAGCGTTCTTTATGAAATTGAAGGGTTGACGGACACGTTGCATGGTTGCCTGTGGCGTCGTAGTTAACCTAGATCACTGAGAACAGTGCCTAGAAGCGCGTACCTTTGGTTTGGGCCACCGGATATTTGCGAGATTCTGTGGTTCAGTGAAATTCCTCGTCTTGCCTTCCATTTCTCAGGAATGTGGTGGTAGCAGTGAAAGTGGATTACTGCACGTGTGCGTGACCTATGACATTTGTACTAGTGGTGTAGCTCCACGCCTGAACAACTACACCGTGCTGAGTCAAGCACTGCTGAAGTAAGATCTACTGGCTAACATTTAAAGCATAGCTAATCCATGTCCAGAAAGATACAGACGTGCCATCAAATAAAGTATCGGCGGTAGAAATACGTGGCCAATCAATTACCAAGGTGCCTGTGACTTGGAAGAGGTCCAATCACTCGTTCCTCGACGACCTGGAGCCTGATTGAATGAGATAAACCCGTGGATAACCTCTTGAGCTAGGCAAGTACCGCATGCTGTAGTAGTAGAAGCTCGATAAGGTGGTCTAGATGAGAACTGGACGTTCTTGTGAGCCATAACACTTCCGCTGTTGGAAACACTTCGCGGATACGATCCGGGAACAGTTTTGCCTAGACCTATGAGCGACGAGTGACCAGATAGCACAAGCGAAATGGAAGGTTGCATGGAAGGTTGTCTTTACTCACAGAATTAATTGAACTTGTCGTAACGATGAAGATAACGTTCCAACCGTGGAATGATTTAGTCCAAATGTCTCCTTCCAGTAGGGGAAGGGAAGCCCTTCGACGTAGGTTGCTGCCAATGTTATTGTGACCTCGCGGTAGCCTATAGCTCTAGATCTGCCGTATGGTCCCGTATTGATATTGCGTGGCAATCTGAAGGCAATTCGCGGAGGAACACCAATGGCATTCCAGATCTACCGACAAGCGTTCGGAGATGCAGTAGCGCCTTTTGTCATGAGTACAATTTCATTTCAAACACGGGGAGTCTGGGCAAAAGGACTGGAGCACATTCGAGAGTGGGCGGTGTCCTTGGGACGACGTTTGACGCAAAAATTAGTGGCCTGAATTCAGTTGCATAGGACTACAGAGTTATTAGTAGATGAAATGTAGTTTAGCTACTCACGAATAGCCTTCGGTATACTACCCAAGCCAGTGGCTTGAAGATCGTCACGAGTTCAAGTCCAGAATCTCTCGAAGCTCATCAGCCAATCGGGGAGATTCTGGAGCCAATGAAAGTTTGCGTTGCGGCCGTGGTAGCATCCATTGGTTCGCCAAGTCTGAGTAAAGGATTGGTAGCTGGATACGGGCCTGCTGACGACAGATTTAGGATAACTGTTGGAGATTTGTGAAGAAAATAAAAGGCCAGAAGAAGTCCATGATGGACTCGGCCAGAGTCTCGACTTCGTGGTTGGGAAACAAGAATAGCCGCGGGTGCAGTAAAAAGTTAAGAGGGAAAAATATCAAGTAAACTTGTTTTTCTCCTTCTTCCATCACCTCGATGGCCAAGGCCCATGTTCGGTCACAGTCTCCCTCCTCAGACCAAACTCCCCTCATAAAAAGACTCAAAACTGCTCATGCTCCCATTTCGGTTGAGGATGTCACTGTAAATTTCGCCCCGGATGTTCTGGACCATCAAAATATCGCCAGGTTGAACAAGGAATACGCGGAGAGCGAACCTTTCCGATATGCTCTAGTGGAGAAGTTGTTTCAGGATGATCTATTAAGGAATGTAAAAGACGAGTGTATGAGCGAGTTGAACTTTACTACCAAGGAAACGGATATCTACAAGGTACGTTTGTTTTTCTATCGATTCTTCTCATAATTTCTACAGGTACTGATATCGAAGCATAGGTCAACCAAACAGGCGACCTGGCATCATTGAACTACCTTTCAGAATCCCAGATCTCTTTACTGCCCAACCTTCTCAAACTCCGCGATGCACTATACTCCCCCCAATTCCGGACATTTCTTCGTGCCGTCACGGGTTGCGGACCTCTGTCTGGTATCAAACAGGACATGTCTGTCAATTCGTACACAAAAGGTTGCCATCTTCTCAACCACGACGATGTCATCGGTACAAGACGTGTCTCGTATATCCTCTATATGCCGTTGCCCCACTACCAGGTCTGGCCACCTGCTTGGGGTGGTGCTCTTGAGCTGTATCCTGTAAAGCCCGGTCAAGACGGTACTTTGGAGCCCGAATGTGTCCCCGCGAAGAGCATACCACCCAGCTGGGACCAGTTCATCTTCTTCGAAGTGCAGCCCGGGAGAAGTTTCCATTCGGTTGAGGAAGTAGTTGTCGGGGGTGAAGGAGAAGATGGCAGGGCACGACTAAGTATCAGTGGGTGGTTCCATGCTGCTCAGGAAGGCGAGGAAGGATACGAGCCTCTGAAAGAGCCTGATTTAAAGAGCTCCAGGGATCAGCTGGTTCGT
Organism: Paramarasmius palmivorus; assembly: GCA_037176845.1. NCBI lineage: Eukaryota > Fungi > Basidiomycota > Agaricomycetes > Agaricales > Marasmiaceae > Paramarasmius > Paramarasmius palmivorus. Next base: position 219,328 of record JAYKXP010000061.1, on the reverse strand, counting down.
AGCCGCGCTTTCCTGCGGTAAATAATCGCTAACGTTATTTCTGCTTTATCTAGGCGGAAAGCCGCACAAACTTCAAGTCGTACGGTACTTCCGGATCCGCTGAAGATGCTCCTCCTTTACCTGACATGGAGTTTTCCGAAGAACACAGAACGTTCCTTAGTGAATGGCTTAACCCTGTGTACCTTCAGCCCAACACCATGAAGGCTCTCGCCGGACGTTTCGTTGACGAGTCCTCCCTTGAGCTCCATTCATTCCTCTCGAACGACCTCGCCCAGGCTCTTGACTCTCGTCTGAGGGATCTCGACATCAGGGACGGTTTAGGTCCCGACCGAGAAGGCCGAGTGCCACCTCATTCTGCCGGCGTTGACCTGCCAACCGGCACTTCAAATGGCGTTGCGAATCTGAATGGTTCAACCGTCAACGTCAATGGCACAAAAAGGACGGCGTCTGCATGGACCCTCAAAGGTCCGCCTCACAAGTGGCGTTACTGCACGCTTCTACCGCCATCTCCCTCGGCACCGGCGACGTCTATCACACCGCTATCAGCGCATCCTTCGCCTTCTGAGATTCTCCGTGTACTCCAGGATGAACTCTTCCCATCGCAAGCGTTCAGAGCGTGGCTGGCCATTGTTACCAGACTGTTACCTTTGAGACACAGTGTGGAGGCTAGGAGGTTCCGACCTGGCTTGGATTACACTCTAGCCACTAGTGAAGAGAAGGAAGCAAGGCTTGATGTTGTTCTGGGTTTGACACCCGAGGTCAAAGACCCTGAAACTGACGCTGAGGTCAATGGTTCAGGCAGGAGAAGAGCGGGTCGTGACAAGCCTGCAGTGCGAGGATGGGGCGCAGCAGAATGGGGCGGTTGGGAGGTAAGGCCGCCCGCTACTACCTGAACGATACAACACTGAAACCTCATCTTTAGTGCTACATGGCCCCTCATAACGAGGAAGATGACCCAGCGGTCTACCGTGCGGGGACGTACAAAAAATCTGATGCTCTTGCTAACGGCAAGCCTAAGGCCACCGAAAACGGGCATACCAATGGCTCTACGCCTGTCAATGGTAAACATGCTTCGAACGGCGGCTCTCCCAACGGAAAGAACAAGAGCCCATCGCCTTCACATTCGGAAGATGCTGACGGTGATGTTGAGATTCCCGATGCTGAAGAGGAAGATGAGGAGGACGATAGCACCCTGCTTACGGTTCAGCCTGGCTTTAATCGTCTCCTACTTGTCTTGAGAGATGAGCGCGTTATGCGATTCGTGAAGTATGTCAGTGCGGCTGCTGAAGGATCTAGATGGGATGTGTGTGCCGAGTACGAAGTTGGGATGATGCAAGAGGATGACGACGACGAGGACGGCGCTGATGCTTGATCTTGACTTTGATGACGGGCATACTATACACGCATGCGCCGGGGAAAGTGAAAGTGTGTATACCCTGATGGCTTGTTTACAGTACGAGAGGAGGACTATATCCTTAGCAGCTGAGCTAGATAGCTCCAAGAATATATCTAGTGCAATTTACTACAACAATATTTGTATCTTTTACTCTATGTTTTGCTACCTGCATAGTCTGCATCAACCTGGTTAGTTTCGGCTATTTGCGGCTTCCTTTTTGACCCCCATCACCGTTTCTGCTTCGTCCAGACTCGACCAAGAAAAGACCTTGCATCGCCATTGACATGCCACGAGCTATTTCACCGTTACGGACCAGACCGGGAAGACAAGGAGGTTGAAGGAATGGAGAGGCGCCTGGTCTATATAAGGGTTACTAGGGTATCCTAGGCCTCATCGAGGCCTCATCTCCTACGAACATGTCTCAACGCGTCAAAATTGCAGTCGCGGTTACCGCCTCTATCTTAGGGACCTTCGCCATTGCAAGTGCTGTTCCCTCTCTTCGCCGAGGACCAGGCCCATTGGCTAAACGGCTTCACCAATCCAAAGTGCCGAAACCTCTACCCCAAAATATAACGAGGATCTATATTGACGGCGTAGACGGGAAACTCGAGGTTTTGACGAATGAGCCGGAGGACGGACATCCCGAACAGGCACCGTTATTGATGATTCATGGAGGAATGGGAAGTGCGAGATGTTATGATAAATGGCTCGTTTACTTTGCCTCGGAAGGAAGGAAAGTGTACAGTTTGTCTCTTCGCGGTATGTGAATCTCCCTTGACAGTCAACATACGTCTGTTCTCAATCATTACCCATGCCAGGCCATGGTCTCTCCAATCGACCAGATAACTTCAACACCCTCGACCTTCCTGACTACACCAAGGATATCGAAGCTCTGCTGGCTCACATAGCATCTTCATATCCGGAGTCGCCAGCACCCGTCCTCATTGGTCATTCTGCAGGCGGGGGTTTATCTCAATACGCCGTTTCCACCTTGAAACCAAACACGTTCTCTGGTCTTATTCTGCTTGCACCATATCCGAATACGGGCGGAGCGCCTGTCTACCTCGAATGGATCAAATTCGATCCATTTTTCTTCCCTCGGTTCCTTTGGCATGGATGTGACAACATGAGTCCTCTTTCGTCACCTGCACTAGTAAAGAGAGCATTCTTCTCGGATGGCTATGACGAGGAAGAGTTGAAGGAGTTCTTCAACCAAATGAATTCGGAAGAAAGCCCTGGTTGGCCCAAGACCATGACTAATAAGTTCACCGAACATGTGACGGTGTGTCTTTCGTGCACCTCAGATAATGGATGTGACTGACTGCTCATCCAGGTGAAGGCAAATGTTGAAGGCAAAGTACATATTATCAGTGCCACTCATGACCGCTTGATGACCCCTCCGATCATGAAAAAGCTCGTCGAGCTTTATGGCAGCACCTCAAATATCGTTGAGGGTTCAGGTAAGCTGTACTGCCCATATGCTTTCGGCTGAATCATTGACGTTGGTTCATATTTTTAGGACATCATATGATGTTTGACAAACAGTGGAAGGTAGCAGCCCAATACGTTCAAGAGAAGCTAAACGAATGGAAGTTGTGAATCATCGGTGTGAACTGTTAATACGCTTCTCTTTGGGTTTTAAGCAGGATTTCATGGTCCCTACTTTACAGACGTGACAGAGTCATATTATAACTATTATACGCATACTGCATCAATACGAATCCATATGCACCCTTACGCTTTCAAAGTGTACACGCGTACGGCTTAGATCCTATTTCAGGTCGGTATGCGCATGATGGCCTTTTTCGGCAAAAGCCGACGCGATATAAACTGGTCCGTGCACGATTTGCGGCCAAGGTCCGATAACCCTTTAGCCACCTTCAACATTGATTCGCTGGCATTGAAAAAACTCGTTTTGAGGTCAGTTCTCCAACGCAAACCACATCCGATTGCTGAAAGATAGTTTTATAGACCTAGAGCCTGCCTTTTATGTTCAAGCCTGGGCAGTTTACTCCAATCTTGTCGGCCGACTCGTACGAGGGACGAGCGGGCGACCAAACTACTCCTCACATATACCCAAGGGGGAGCACTGGCCTATCTCACAGTAGCCATCCCTATACTTGGAAGCGAGAACACTGCCAGTGTGATATTAAACCACTTTGCCAGTGTCTTGAGGATGCCTTTGCAACTTTGTCATCCCCTGTTGCGCATCTTCTCAACTCCAACAGCATTCCTTCTCCCCAGGAGGTCTTAAGCATACATGATACGCTGGACGGTATTCATGATGCTGTTTCGCATGTCGAGGCGACCATCCGTTCCTTGGAGAGCTCGCTGAAGCAGCTCAGAAACAGACGAGACGAGCTGCGCAGCTATGCGAAGGAGCACCAAGCTCTTCTTTCACCAGCCAGGAGGATGATACCAGAACTCTGGTCGGAGGTATTTGCTTACTGTCTTCCAGAGCACAGTCTAGACTACAATATCAACAAGAAAAGTGCCTATAACGGTGCTACTCGCCTATTCACAGACGTCTCCTCCAACGACGCACCTCTTCTCCTTACTCGGATCTGCTCTTCATGGAGGACAATCGCCCTGTCTACGCCCCAACTATGGACAAACATCACGTACACAGTCTGCCGCCCTTCAGCGATAAAGACTCAACTGCAACGGTTGGAGACGTGGTTGGCCCGTTCAGGAGCCGCTCCCCTCTCGGTTGTCATTTTCCGCTCATTCTTCGACGCCAACAACACCCTCAGCCACCCATATCTGGCTCTTCCGGACTCTATACCGCCTCTCCACGAAGACCCAGTGATGAAATCCATTCTGGCTCATTCCCATAGATGGGAGAGCGCGGAACTGTTGTTACCCGCGGCCGAGGCTATGCAAGCGGTAGCTCCGCTCAAGAACAACCTGCCAAACCTGAAAAGATTGGTATTCGGCTTGTTCGACGTGTCAACCAACGGCCGACAGGATACCCAGGTTGATGTGTTTGAGACAGCATGGAAGCTCCGGGAAGTCTCGTTTGTGGAACATACAAAGCTTCAGGTGTCCCTGCCGAGCTTTGAATCTGGCTCATGCTTGACGACACTTTCAGTCGATGCGTTCATGTCATCCTTGGAGGCGCTGGCGATAATGCATCGTTATCCTCGCCTCCGTAAGTGTGTCTTGAATGTCATGGTGACCTCTTCTCCGCCGAATATGGAGCTGGTTTTGCCTGCTGACGGTAGGAAGCCTGTCCTTGACATCCAATCCTTGACGCTTTCATTCTCTGGCAATACAGATGTCACATACACCAACTTCCTGGCCCATCTCGATGTCCCATACTTGACCGAGTTGCGTATCCGATCGCAGCGCTGGTTCCACCAGCAGTTCGTGTCATTCCTCAAACAATTGCCGCAGACAACAGTTGTGAGGACGCTCGAGCTGAGCTCTCCTTTGCTCGCGTCCTCTAGTCTTGTAGCATGTTTGCTTTCACCTGTCTTCCGTGACCTCTGTACGCTTGTCGTTGGGGAAGGAACGTCCAGGCATGTCCCATTCTCTCCCATTGACCCAGAAGTGCGTACACTTTTCGGGTTGGAAGGTTGGCTGCCTTGTCTGGAGACAGTGCAATGGACCTGTTTCGGTCGGGGAATAGAGCAGTTCAACGAGGCGGAACTGTATGCACTGTTACGAGCTAGACTCGACAGTGGGAAGGGTTTCCGCAAGTTGGCACTTGTACTCAACAAGAAGTGGGGTGACGAGCTACCGACCAGGAGACCGTCGTTTGGTTTCGAGGGATTGTCGTCATTGGGCGTAGAGGTGGACATTAAAACGGGTCGATATTAGGTTGAATGAGAGACAATCATTTTGAATAACAGTAGCTCACAATGTACATTGGTCGTTATTTCCTTGGGTCACAGAAAGTATACATTAACCGAATCTGTAAATTATACATGATCTAAAACACGATCTTCTTTGCCTCCGTTGGGACGATAGCTGCAGATTGGCGTTTTGCTTGAGCAAGCGCGGCGCCGGGCTTGGGTCGATGCCGAGGACCCTTTTGCTTCGGAGCATTGGTATCTGAGTTTTTCCTCCGCCCTGTGTGCTCAGACTCAGCTTGACTAGATTGATTCTCTGCTTTTGTTGGAGCTTCCACCTCTCTATGTGGCTCCATTCGACGAGGTGCACCTCTGTTATGGGCGGGTTTTGACTTGTGACTCCGCTCTTTCGCGTCGCCCTTCGCCCCAGGAAGGAGATCCTTACTGGCACCTCTTCGAACAGCATCGGTTGATGCATACTCGACAACGAGCTGTCGGCCATTCAACCGGTGATTTCTAGGGTTAATGAGAGCAGAAGTAGCATATTCCGTGCTCGAGAAATCGACAAATGCGAACCTAAGAGGATATAAGAGAGGGAAGTGGAACTGCGCTAATTATTCTCACCCTTTGCATTTTCCTGAGTCTTCGAATTGACCTAAACGTATCCTTCTGATCCAATCTTCAGTTTCCTTCGAGTCTCCAGATTTTTTGCTCTCTTCTTCTGGTTCCCCTCTCTTCGTAGGTTTCTCCTTGTGAGCATTGAGAAGTTCTCGAATCATGTCTTCTGTTGTCTCGAAGCTGAGGTTCCCGAAAAATAGTGTCGGTGCAGGCGGTTGCTTCTGCAATTTCAGGATCTTTTGGGAAGTTTTCGAAAGGGATGTCCTTCCTTTGGTAGCATCTTCCGCAATGTTCTCGGTCGCTTGCGTAGGCCGACCAGTGAAGTCATCACCTGTGAGCAAAATTAGGAAGCAATCCTTGCGAGTTTAAGTCCAACTAGACGGACCATCTTTTATGAGCAGCTTTCGTCCGTTGAGGGGTTTCTCGGACATTGTAATAGCGACTGCTTTTCCGTCAGATGTTGCGAAATCGACATAGGCAAATCTAAGAAAAATCATAAACTCAGGAGTCGTCTCAACAAGTTTACATGCTCACCCGCGATTTTCTCCTAGTCCTCCAGGCCGCGAAACAAATTTCATAGGCATATGTATCCTTGTAATCTCCCCAACTCCTTCGAAAAATGTTCTTAAAGCATCCGGTGTGGTCTTGAAAGACATATTCCCAACCCATACAGAATTTTGTCGGTTAGGCGCAGAGGAACTAGACGAACTTCCATCTGCTAATTTCCGCTTTTTGGATGCAGGTCCCTTTCCCTGCTTGTCCGCCAACTTCTGCTTCTTTTTTTGTCGACGTTTTTCGGCATGAGATAGTGGGGGAACATCATCTTCTACTTCTTGGACCTCGCTGCCATCCTCGGAGTCTGAAGAGCTCTCTTCATCTGATTCTTCCTCATCTATAGCATTATCTTCGGTCACCCGTTTGCGTTTACTGGCTGGAGGAGGGCTAGATGAAGATCGGGATGAGGAAGAGGAAGATGTAGACATTGAATTTTCTTGAATTTTCGCACGCACTGAACTTGCTTGAAGCGTTCATGGAGGACCATCCTTCGGTACGCTTATATGTTCTCTTTTACTGCTCCGGCTAAAATTCCTTAAGGATAGTATCCAGTTCTCTCAGAGCTGATCAATAAATATCCTAGGAATGCAGGTTCCTTGTTTCAAACATACAATGATATCCTCCTAGGCAAGTCCGACTGTCTTGTCAAACAAAACTATGTTCTTATACGCCACATAGCTCAGCAATGGAGAGACGTGGAAGTCTTTGAACTAGAATCCCACGAACGTGGGTTTATCACTGGGTGTAGACCACTTTCAGAAGAAACTTTGCACGTCGTTCCATGTTCCTTAGCCGAGTCCATCTCGATCGCTTGGTATGCGTTATTATACTGACTTGAAGCTTGTCGGCTCACAACGTCATCAGGATTACTCAAGTCCTCAAGGCATTACCTGCGAAGGATGTATACCTTGCTATAAATACCGAAGACTCTTCAATCGTGTATTACAAGATTAGTGACGGGATCGTAAAACCTTCCGTATAATTTACTAGAACCGCTGCCATGCTCGGCCCTCTAACTCTACAACATCGCAAATTGGTTAGTGGTAGTGCCAGTCTTCGACTGAGGTGGCATGTGCTACTGCGAAACGCATACTGTACGTGCTCTGGGAATGACATCAAAGCTTGTATGAGATTAGACCGGTGTACACGCTCGCTCAGGTGAAGAAATTGCAACCTAGTATTCGTGTGCAAGAGTTGCTTGCGCTATACATAAAGGGTATCTCGATAGAAAGCGCCATTTGCAACGTCAATTCCCGTTCCGTTCCACATCCCTAGACAAGTCGGCGTCAATTCGAAGCCTGTAGGTGAATGGTTCAGCGCACCTTCGACTATTCTGAACACGTATGAATAGCCAATCCACTGCAGCACGTACACCAGTCCTACATGTCATTAGTAGGCTGTCATAGATAAGACTTCGTGCTCACCCTTCAATAGCGGAGACTCCCATGACATCCAGGCTCGCAATCCTTTCCTTTCGTGCACCCGCGTCGTCTCCTTCTCCATGTCGTCCTCGTCTGGCGCTCTCTATTTTGCGTTGGTGCCAATCCTCATAGTCATGCCTAATCTCTTCGACAGACAGGCTCTGCGGTGAGTCCTGCTTGTTGGCTAGCAGCAACAGTGGAACGTTGAGAATTTGCGGTGCTGACAAGACTGAGTCTACGATCCTTGCATAGGTTTATGATAAGCTTGTCCGCAATTAGTCCAACAATGAATGAAATCATACCAAATACCTCCCAGCCTTCACTCAATCTCTCTCGGTCATCCGCATCAATAACATAGACGACAGCATGACAATCATCGTAATATCGGTGCCATATATTTCGGATCCCGCGTTGACCACCGAGGTCCCAGAATTGTAGGATAGTTGAGGGAAGAGTGATTTTGCCAGCTGGAAATTGGCGATTAGGGGCAGTCCAAAGAACCTTTACTTTCGACTAACTGTTCTGGCCTACAGTAGGCCCAATCTTGTCTGGAGACAGCCCCGGTGTATCATTGTACAGCGTCTTGATTTTCTCGAGGAGTGTTGTTTTGCCGGCGCCGTCTAAGCCTATAATGATAACTGAGAATTCCTCTTTCCTGAACACATTCATCATTATAGTGACCAGCGAAAAACAGAGAGCAAATCTACCTTGTCAGATGTTCGTGTAAGCCTTTGAGCAAGTGGTACATGACCGCAGGTCCGACGCGAATTCGCTTGCTGCGACGTCAGTGACATCCCGGCAGAGCCCAACAAAGGTAAACATTCCTCTCCTTCTTTACCTTCACCATGGGATATTACAGCTATGGTCTCCCTGGATTTATAGTCATCATAATAGCACTCTATCTTCTCTTCACTGGTATGGGTGATTCTTGGGGGCTCCGGGATGTCTTGGGCTAACAGCTACGATTGGCATGTAGGCTCAGGTGAAGCTTTCAACGTTGGCCAGTTTTTGGAGGAGACCAGTCCATATGCTTGGGCTGCGACTGGTATCGGTCTTTGTATTGGTCTGAGCGTGTTCGGAGCTGCATGGTGCGTTTGAATACACTGTCGTATCCTGATGCTGGCACTGACGTTGAACCTAGGGGTATCTTCATCACTGGAGCATCCATTCTCGGCGCTGGTGTTAGGGCGCCGCGTATCACGACGAAGAACTTGATTAGGTGAATGGATCGATTAAAGGTGGCTGAAAGAGCTAAAACTCATGCAACGATTCTCCCAGCATCATCTTTTGTGAAGTCGTGGCAATTTACGGTGTCGTACGTAGCGACTCTTTCATAGGAGGATTAACATCACTCAAAACGAAAATACCAGATTATTGGAATTGTTTATTCCGCAAGACTTTCCAACGTCACGGAAGACGTTCTTTACACTCGTGATAACTACTTCCTCGGTAGGGTCCCTTTCCATGCGTCATTATACCTCTAGCTTAGATGTACGCTCTTGACAGGTTTTGCAATCTTCTGGGGAGGACTTACAGTCGGTGCATGCAACCTCCTTTGTGGTCTTTGCGTTGGTGTTACGGGCTCAACTGCTGCGATTGCTGACGCTGCCGACCCCAACCTGTTCGTCAAAATCCTCGTTGTCGAAGTTTTCGGTAGTATCATGGGTTTGTTCGGGTTGATTGGTGAGTGCTTTTACGCATCGGAGATTCCGGTTGGCTAACAATGCTCCGTACAGTGGGGTTGCTCATGACTGGAAACGCAGCAGGAGAGTTCCAATCAGCCTCTTCGCTGGCACAGGTCGCCTCAAATGCCACTGTCGTGATGGGTGCGCTCAGGGAACTCTAAAGGCGGCTTTGTAACCTAGAACGGTGTAGTAGCCCAGATGTAGCTGTATTAACAAGTTGAGACTTTCGTGGTCCAACTTGAACCGAGTCTGGCTCATCATTTTTGTGGACGCTGAAATTAGGAGCACATACACCAATGTTATACCCTGAATGCACGAATCACTTCTCTAAATTGCCGTTGGTTAAGTTTTGACCGGAGCCGGCGGCCCGCCTTTGTATCTCCTCGACCTGGACCACCATCACCAAGTTGGACCAACTGACTACAAGATGCCAATCCTAAGGCGTTGGGTCATGACGATCCATTTTGACCAGCTTAGGTTCGTCTCGGTTTCTATTACGTTCTTGGTCTAGCGACGAGTAGTTTTCCAATGAATCCTGTTAGACCTCAAAGGTTAATACTCTCCTTGGAACCCCGAGTGACTTGGCTCAGCTTCTTGCACTCTGAAATGGAATTTTTCGTTTAGAAACATATAGAAAATCGGTCAGTGGAAGGAAGGTTCCAAGGTGCTTGAAAGGTTTTGGGGAAGATTGTCTTGTGAGTGTAGATTTCTTCAGCGAGACATGCCTATGGACAGCCAGGACAGGATATTATTTGCGTCTTAGCCAGTTAACAACAAGCGCCTCCCATGTGGAATGCAGGTCATCTGGTCGTGCCCGCCCCTGATGCGTTGATGTTTACGGTGTTTTTGACTCCCCAGAATCCTCCTCTCAGCGCCCATTTCTGCTTGTTGATACTCCGAATACTTGCCGGTACCGGGCCTCCCACAACAACTCCCAACGGACCGCTCAGACAGGGTGTTGAAGCGATTGACTTTGACATTCTCGTGACGCGCCAAGTTAACGTCTTCTCAAAACGCGGCGATATAGCGTGATGGATGCGAGCTATAAAACTGGGGAACCCCAGCAAGAGTAGGAGTTCGAGGATCACCTTCACTCTCTGGATCATGACGTTCTCATTCTCTCGCACGGCTCTCATTTTTCACGCGCTTCTTCTGCTACATTCAAATGTCGCCAATGCGATCGAATGTACAGTAGAGAGGAACGAGGATGGCTCTGACGACTCGCAACACATTCTGGACGCGTTTGAAACGTGCAAAACCGACGGTCATATCACCTTCCAACAGGCGAACTACAGCGCATACACGCCTATCAGTCTTACTGGACTCAGTACGTACCCGTCTTAACAAGGCACCTGAAGGAAGGTTCGAGTCATCTGACACTGTCAACAGAAAATGTTACCGTCCATTTGAATGGCAATCTTCTTCTTCCCAGTAACATGACACAAGTGCAGGAGGCGATCAACGCCACGAGAAATCCTGCTAGCGTACGCTTCTTCCCGACATAATCTGTGAAAATGGACATTGACGTGGTCCTGACTCCTTATAGACCTATGCCACACCTTGGTTCTACTTTCAAGGAGAAGATGTATCTCTCGTAGGTTCTGAAGAATCTGAGTGGGGTGCTTTCCACGGATTCGGACAACAATGGTGGGATATCGGAAACCGGGTACGTTCATGCTTAGCCCTGCCTATATCATTTGCATCTAAGCTTCTTCGTATAGATTCTCAGACCTCAGCTCGCAACCTTCAATGTCACAAATGGACTTCTCAGTGGTCTCAAGGTCATCAAGCCTGTAGCATGGGGATGGAATCTCCCAGGACAGAACATCCGTGTCGAGAAGCACTTTGTTGATGCTCAGCCAGAGAATGCGACCCGGACGGATACTGTGGTATGTGTTAAATCTGAAGTGGCATAACAAATAGTTAATGAGCACGCAGAGCTTTCCCTTCAACACGTGAGTCTACAAATTACAATACTGTGATTGCGCCGTGCGGGCATAATCAAATACTCACTCACTCTTTGACAGTGACGGTATTAACGTTTCTGGAAATAACATTACCATCGATGGGTACGTTTCCAATTTAGGTTTCCCATATCTTGCCAACCTTTGCACTAGATACTATGGTCACAACGGAGACGACTGTGTTTCAATTATCAACGGCGCACGCAATGTCCTCGCTCAGAACGGATACTGTGGTTTCTCATCGCACGGTCTCTCAATTGGGTCCCTCGGTCGCAATGGTGCTGAGCAGACCGTTCAAAACATTATTTTCAAAAACTGGACGATGGAAGGCGCTGTATATGGTGCCAGGGTAAGCCTTTCCTTTCACATGCTCAATTGTCGCTAATATCTGCGATAGTTCAAGAGCTGGACCGGCGGAAGAGGCTGGGCAGACAACATCACCTGGGAAGACATCACTCTGATTGACGTCTCTACTGGAATCTTTGTTACACAAAAGTGAGTGCCCGATTGACAAAATCTGCTTACATCGGTCTGACGGCGTTCGCCGCAGTTATTACGACCAGGTATTATCTCTATCATGTATTCCATCCTTGCAATGCTGAACACCCAGCGCGAAACAGGACAAAGGCCCTCGTCCCGACAACACAAACCAAACGAGCACCAGGATCTCCAACTTCACCTTCAAAAACTTTACTGGTAGCCTTGCTGCTAACTGGAGTCAGTTCTCTTGCTCATGGAACCACCATTCCAGCTAATATCTCTGCATAGCTGATGGAACATGTATCAGCACCCCTTGCTGGAACTATGTTGAAGGAGTTGATAACACAAAGGCCATCATTCTGGACTTGTACCCCGAGACTGGTGAGTGTTCGGTCGTTGCTGTGCAACACAATGTAGGATTTAGCGTTTCGTTGCAGCTTTGAATTTGACTTTTGTGGACATCAACATCACTCCCCTGAACAAGACTGCCGACGAGACTACTGTCCTATGCGACCCTTCCGCACTAGCAGAGGGAGAGCAGGACACGCTCGGTTTCGAATGTACAAATGGCAAGTTTGTTGCAACCGAGATAAAGGGAGCTCCAAGTGGCGGATCTGGAAGCAACGCTGCGTTCGGTTCCTCAGATATCCACAGTCTGAGCACCATTGCTTTTGCACTGGTTACCATAGTAGTATCCCAGATGCTTTGAACCATGTAAAAAGATACCCAGGTTGAATGAGATGACGAGTGGATTATCCAGCCAATACGATGTAGATCGAATGAATAAACAAAGCCTACTTCCTCCCAGCTCTCCTCTTCTCTTTAGCCTTTTCTCTTTCCATGCTCTTCTGTTCTGCTCTCTCGCTCTCGATGGAGCCGAACACGCGCTTCATTCTCTCATTGTAACCGCGGTCTTTCTCCTTCTGTTTAGCCCGTTCCACACCAGCCAAAAACCTAGCATCCTTCCGTAGCTCTCGGATGGCACCCTTCCTTTCTTTCTTGTACTGGGCACGTAACTTGTTGGCCTCGTTACGCTCACGATCAGGATCTTGAGCACGCAGGTATGAAGATGAGGTCGAGTCGAACTTGGGAACGTAGGAAGGTATAGGAATAGGTTTGTGTTCCTGGAGCATGAGCGGACGGCGGGACTGACGAGCAAACCTGAGAAGTCTGGTAATCATGTCAATGGTAGAGGAATGTTTCGCCTATGAAGAAGAATGAGCCAAGTACATTTAGCGAGGACGAGGAATCATACTTGGATATCCGTCCCGAGTTTGCCGACATCAAGGTTCTGACATATCTCCAGTATGGGCTCAAAGATCTCAATAAACGCCTCTAGACCCTTATACAGGTCCGCAAACTTGCCGAGCACTTCCAATGTCAAAGCGACCAGACTTAGCTTGTCACTTTCACCTAACGAAGAGGCTGACAGAATAGCGGCAAGGTCGGGTTTCTTTACCTCTACACCTTTGGTCTTCTTCGGTGTTATCATGAGCGGACGACACGTCTCCGAACGGAAATCGGGTGTAGGGAAAGATCCTGGAAGGTCGGAAGACTCTTTATAACGGTTTGGGGCCAGATGTAACACGGCGTTGACAAGGAAGTTGATTGCTTCCGGTACATATCGCTTCGAGAGCTGTTCGAACTGGAGGAATAACGTACACAGGAAGAGGCCACTGGCAAGATCCTGGAGAGCTCGTACCCGGCCTAAGCCAAGATATGATCCCATGAGAATCCGTGCAGGCGAAATGACTGCGTGGTTCATGTCGCTAGTCGGCCATACTGCTCCAATTATGCGAAGCAGCGTTAGTTCGGGGAGGCCAGGCCATGTTTTGGAGTCATGATTGGAGGCGCCTCGAGAAAGACCGCGTTTTAGGTTCCGGTGCATGATTGAGAGCTTTTCGTTGAACTGCTCAGCAGATTGTATAGGATAGGCCTTTGTCAGGGCATATAGGTGAGGGAGTAGCGAGTTGATGACTTTGAACTTTGGTTGAGGGGGCGAGGCTAAGTGAAGGATATGATCCACCAATACGCTATTGAGTTTCTGCACAACATCGGTTAGTAGAAGGCTTCGCAAACAGATTTTGAGCACGTACCTGCAGCTTGAGTTTGTTTTCAGAGGCAAAACTTGCGTGGTGGAGGGTTCTTATCCGTTTCACGACAGTGGGTACTTGATCGTCTTGGATTTTCTCCACGATTTCCAGGAACTCGTCGTGTGAAGCAGGACACGGGAACGTGAATGGCAACTCCTCAGCCTTGTCATGAGCTTTTGAGGCAGCAGTGGACTTTTTGGATCCTTTTACTAAGTGCTCGTTATCCTCGACCTCTTCTTCAGACGTTGAATCATCTTCTTGAATGCCCGAGAACTCTTCCCCATCATCCTCAGCATCTTCGTCATCTTCATCTTCATTTTCCTCGTCCTCGTCCTCGTCCTCGTCCTCTTCTTCCTCGCCGGAAGGGTCGTCACCTGAGACCATGCCTTCGTCGACGTCTCCAAGCCCAGCGCCAAGGCGCCATATCCCATCTCCTCGTCAAAATCGTCCTCCAAATCATCTCCGCCACGTTGCCGTTTACCTCTACCCTTTCCTTCGTCTTCGCTGTCACTATCATCTAGGCCTAACATTCGCTTCTTGCGCTTCCGCTCCGCCGTCTCCAGGGCTTCTTTCTCCTCCAAGGCCAATTCTTCTTCCGTTTTTGTCCTGTCTTTGGGTTTGGCACGACTCTCAAACGCAAGTTCCCGAACATGCTGGTCGTACTCCCTTTGAGGTTCTGACGCCTGAGTGCCTGGGACGCCAAGAGGTATCGCGTTGGTTCCCGTTGCTGATGGATCTGGTGCAAAGAGAAGGTCTTTAAGAGAGTCGAAAGCCTGGTCTAGCTCGTGCCGAACGTTTTCGCCTTGCTCTTTTTCCATTTGACGTATCATCTATGAGTGTATTAGTCGGACTATCTATCACTAATATTTTGGAGAAGCACAGACCTTATGCTCCTTGCTTTTTGCGATGACCTCAGCCATAACTTCTGCTTTGGATTTTTTCCTGGCGGGCTACGAATAGTTTTTGTCGTTAACCACCGAGAGATATTAATGGCAACACTAACCTCCTCGCTATCACTATCGTTTTGTTCATCATCATCAAAACCACCAAAGTGGGTGTGTTTGACAATATCTTTCTCGATCTGTCCTGGAGTGTAAGTCAGCACGATATTGGAGCTAGAATAACTTCAAAAGCATACCACTGCCTTCGTCCTCTTCATTGTCATCGTCTAATCCTAGACCAGTGTTATCAAAGTCATCGATATCAGCGAGACTTTGACCATAATGTGTGAGCTCTTCCTCATCCTCCAAATTGAAAGCAGATCCCCTGGCGGCACGCTGCCGTTCTCTCGTAAAACGCTCCAGCATGCGTTCCTCCAGACTCATTGATGGGTCATTTTCTCCAAAACGCCTGTCGACAACACCTCCAGCGCGACCTCTCTCTTCGACTTCTTTTAACAAAGTTTTCTTCCTCTACAATGTAATATGCAAAATCAGCAAAAGTTGCATAGAGAAATTCCAGTACACACCTGCTCAATCCCGGCCATCTTACTCTGCGCGGGCTTCCCTGTGACCCCCTTGAGTTTCCTTCCCCCAACATCGTGCTTTAGCTTGGTGACTTTGGTGTCAAATGGATTGAGCTTCCGGTGAATTTCATCGAGTTTCGCAGCCCGTTTCTCCTTGTCTTTTTCGGTCGGAGCAGCTCTTTTTCGTTTCTTGTTATTTTTGTTCCCAACTACGCCTGCTTGAGTGAGGGCCGATTTGAGTTGAGCAAGCTGGGAGCCCTTGGCCATGGCTGCAGGGAACACAAAATTTAGCACTGCCACCAAAAGCCGGTTGTTTTTGCCGGCCGGCGGATCGCTTACAGCCTGACCTTGTCACGGTGACATTTACGGTTCACGTTCATCATCCACCACCATTGCCGTTCTGCTACTCTTTCACTCTCGTCGCTTCCTCGTTCATTCCTGCATCTCCGCATACTGTATCTATAGTGGTGTAGTATGGCAACGGCGAAGAAGCCTGCTGTTGAGGGGGTTGTGCGGGACTACAAGTATACTCAGGAAATTTCCCAAATGGTAGGCCGACAAGCAGTTGGATTCAAGGTGGCATTAGTACTGAGGACGCGTCAATAGATGTTTGTATTTGGGGAGGTTCAAGATCCTAATCCGGAAACGGTCAATTTGGTTGAGGACATTGTTCGGAGTCAGCTTATTGAGTTGGTAAATCCTGTGACTCTCGCTCTGGTATGGTATGCTAACAGGAATCTAGATTGTACAAGCTAGGGCACTTGCCGTTCGACGCGGAGCGCGCTACCTATCGGCAGAAGACCTTATTTTCCTCATCCGACATGACAGAGGAAAGGTTAACCGCTTGAGAACGTACCTGTCGTGGAAAGAGGTACGGAAACATGCAAAAGATTCAGGAGGAGACGGTGGCGGTGGTGTAGAAGAAGCACTGGAAGATGGTGCTGAGGGTGAGCCTACAGTTCTCATCCTCTAACAAACTATCGGGATTAAACAGCATTTTAGACAAGTTGGCAGCAAAAGCTCAGAAAATTACCATTAAACTACCCTGGGAAATCACAACCATATATTCAGAAGTACTCAAGCAAAGCGGCCATCAGTCGGATGACGAAGAGGACGAAGATGATATTGAGGCACACGAGGCGTCTATACAGCGTCTAAAGGTGTGCAATGAAAGCCACCCCAAAACTATCATGAATAACACCATTCACAGGAAGCAGACGATGCAACGCGGCAGATGACGCGAGAAGAGTATCAACATTACTCCGAATGTCGACAGGCTTCCTTCACCTATCGTAAAGGTATTGTTACAACACCCACAACAAAGTGCTGTCTCTGATCTCTACCCACTAGCCAAGCGCTTCAGAGAGTTCCTCAACTTACCTCCACACCTTGATCTTCGTGCTAATGATGACACTGTCGACATTGTTGGTTTCTTGGCTTTTGAAATGGTTCGGTCGTTGACGTTGGCAGGACTGGAAGTCAAGAAGTCTCTCGAGGAGTCGCTCCTACGTGAGGAGTATACCTCCCCTATACTCGGCAAACGGAAAGCCAATGGCATTGGGGGTGGTCCTGACAAACGGCGGCGAGAAGAGTCGCCGGATAGAGATGATTATACTCTTCCAGTCAATTCACTTTTCCTTCCCCCGCCGGAAGCTCGGACAGCTCTACGGCCAGAGCATATTCAGGATGCATTCTCCCGAATGCAGGGCGACTGGGCTCATCGTCGATCTGCTGGTATGAATAACTGGCGTGGAGGTCTCGTCCGGACTCGTGTTTCTCTTATTTGACATGTTGATTTGTATATCATTTTCCGTGCTATATCGTTGTCGCTTGAGCTAAGCTCATGTATATTTTATATGTAGATATACAGGATTGTAATTTTACTATAGCGGAAGAGAAAAGTCTACATTATAGGTACACAGATATGATACAACACCATACAGAGTGCGAGCATGAGAACAAGGATAAAATCATGGGACATTCCGAAATCAATAAGTCCCTTCAAATCGGAGGATTGGGGCATTCAGGTCTTCGTTGAATACTTCAACACCTTTGTTATCCACTCTCCTATTGATACCACCCAATAAGATTTTGACGAGCGCGTCTGCACTCAAATCTTTCCCGATATATCTTGTAGTATCGACAATGTCCTATCAATAAGATTGGTATTCAACAGCTGATAAAACACGATTCGGGGAAAGACCACTTACTCTTATATTATGTTGTGATGCGAGGTTATCGTCCAACTCCCGAAGGTACCGTGCAGCGCTCGCAGACTTGCCTATTTGCACAAATTGTATTCCAACCTGTTGGTGTGAGGATAAAAGGATTTCGAAGTATGTCATGAGCACATGGACGACATATCAAACATATGTTGCTACGAACCTGTGTTATAGGGAAATGTCGCGCGTCCAACCGTCTAGCGGCTTGAACTATTACACTTTCCGGGTCATCAGCTGAAGATCTACTTAGCCTCGTGCTGTAGGAAAGATATTCAAGATACGAACTCGGTGCGCCATCCGTTATGACGAGATAGTTGACTGGTTTTACCGATTTGAGGCTTCCGGATTCATGAGCTGCTTCGAGCTTGCTGAGATATGCTCGTAGAAGTTCCTCGAGCTTTTCGCCAATAGGAGTAACGCCTCGAGGACGGATTTGTGCGAACAATTCTTTAACAGCCTCATGGTTCTGATTGAAAAATGGTATCAGTACTAAGCGATAACGGGCGGTGACAAGTTCGGGACCTACCGTCAAATTTTCACCAACGCGGGTGTCATTGAGGAAGTATATATCAATCCCATCCGCGTCGAACTGCCCTGCTAAGTCAGCTAGCGCAGATAGAGCGTGTGCGGCCTGTAAAGCGCATTTGTGAAACAAAGCTCCGAGCACAAAGGTTAAAAATTGCCCACCTCGGTCCAGCGTGCACCAATCATCGAGCTGGAATCATCGACGATAATCACTGTGTCGTATTTCCGCAATGTTTCGAGCATATCGTCTCTAGTTCGTTGCCGCATTGGAGTTCGGAGATCTGTAACTATGGTAAGCACTGTGATTCTATGGATGGTTTCAAAGGAATCACGCACAGCTAGAGCGCATCTCTACGTGGCAAAAGAGTAAATGTTCAAAGACAACTTTCTGGACAATGTTTAATGGGACTTACTTCTCTTTGAACCTTCTGTTGAGCTCGAGGAAAACGAGGTCTGAGAGTCGCAAGTGTATTTCATCTGCTCTGGTTCATCAGAGTACGAATATCCTGGTGGTGTCCGCGAATATGGTGGTGGAGGGTTTAAGATCACGTCTGGATCTACGTTCCTTCGAATCGCTGCATTAGCAGACCTGCTTCTGCGATGGCTAGCGGAACTCGGAGCGGAGAGAAGTCCTCGATTATCATGTCGTTTTGGAGAGCCTTGAGCAGAACGGGTTCGTGTTGGCCTCGAGATACTGAGGCTACTCTGTCTAGAGCTCGATGGAGAGTTGCCCATGAGTAAGAGGAGGAAAATGGCAAAAGAAAATTTCTGAGAATGTCATCCGATGCCATCGTTAAATAAGAAGAGGATTTAATTGGCGATCGCTTGAGGCAGTACATGCTGTGTACATTGATAATTTTCCAAGGCCTCGAGGTTTGTCCATAAGCCGCTCGTCTTTTGTGGCATTGTACATAAACAACTATATCACTATCGACTTGGTAACCGTTACCTTCAATCGAATTCATACTCGCCAACAGAAAGTGCTTTCTACGGGAACAAAGCAGTATGGGTAAACATTGTACCTCGTCCGAGCCGATAGCGGATGAATGAAGCATCTCACAGCTTTAACAACGGAAGCCTGGCCTCGGGGCCAAGGCTGGATTATGAATTCGCGATGTGCTCCAGAGGTGTCAAGAAGCAGGCTGGGCATGTCGTTCTGCTATAGCTAACGTAGTTGAACGTTGAACTTTGGGTAAAAACGACGTGGTCTCAAAACGCAAAGGTGTGCAAAATCAGAAAGTAGAGGCGAGACCGTGACGGGGGAGGTTGAATCTACCCTGATAAAAACAGCAATATTATAGCAAGTTGTAGAAGCCATCCGCCAGATACTTTGGCGCTATCAGTCCAAGGAGCATGTGGGCGCCCCTGGGAGCGCTCAGGTCACAACAGCAATACCTGTGTCATTAAAAATGTAAAGTTGGAGAGCTGAGACTTTGACAAGAAAATGCGGAGGTAATGCGATGCCAAGGCGAGGGAATGTATATTGCACGTTCAAGACAACTTTTATCTTCTATATTCTGCAATCATGCGGTCTGTTTACCCTGCAGTAAGGTGTTAGTTGGGAGCAAGATAACTTCAAAACGGTACGACTACACACCTTGACCAGCGAGTATAATCCCACAACGGTACCCACCGCGCCTGCTGCGAATCCGACACTAAAGAGGCCTGAGAGTAATATTTCAATGCGACTTGGCCACAAAGAATTGCCACAATACATACGAAGGTAAAGAGTTCGTCGAGGAGCACGGTAGTGAAGCGGCCTAGGATCGTTCTGAATAAAATCGTGAGGTCGTCGAGTCGGCAGGTACATTTTTGGGGTGAAATTACCTGATATCGCTTTTGCTTCTCGATAATATCGTATGGTCCTGGAAAAAAATCAGACAATTTTGTATGCCAAAAAGACAGAAAAACGCACTGTTGTAGATTCCGTCGAGCATGGTGGATGAGGGTAGAGTTCAACGTTGTGTCCGGGTATTTGCGGGTTGAGTCTATTTGGCTGCACTCGGCAACGAGTCGAGGCTCTCAGACTCTTTCTCGACCATGGCCAACAACGAACGCGTACGCGTCAGAGTACGCATCTCTCGTCAATCCAAGCATTACTTTCCTGCTAATTATTTCCTGGAGCTTCTCAGGGATTGAGCATCTTTCGCCCAATAATATATGGAAACACAGCTACTTTGTTGACCGCCGACGAGCGCAAAAATGGGATACCACCGGACCATACACACAAATGGACTGTAGCTGTTCGCAGTGCTGCATCGGCCACGGATTCTGATATTGTCGGAGGGGCAGATGATTTGAGCTATTTCATCAAGAGAGTGACTTTCAAGTTGCACGATACATATGCTAATGCCACTCGAAGTGCGTTTCTTCTTTGGAGTGCAATATCCGTACTAAATACTTCGGTTTCCAGACATTGACAAGCCCCCATTCGAAGTCTCGGAGACTGGGTGTGTCTTATCAGATCATCTCATTCGACCAACCAACTCAGTTCTTGTCTACAGATGGGGAGAGTTCGAAATCCAGATCCGTATCTTGTTCATTCCAGAAGCCGGCGAAAAGCCGATGACCCTTTATCACCACCTAAAGCTGCATCCATGGACAGCGACAGGCGAACCGGAAATTCCGCCACCAGAGGTTGCGCTGAAGCTTGGCCCTGTGCATTCATGGCAATACGATGAAATCGTTTTCAACGACCCCTTCCAGAATTTCTTAACATTCTCACAGCACATCCTCCTACGCCACTGCCCAAAGGGAGCAATAAACCGATACCATTTCATTTAGCTCATCCAGCGTCTTTGGAGGCATCGAAAGGCGGGACGCCAGAGTTCACTCAACAGATGGAGAAAGATGAGTCGCAGAGATTAGAGGAGGCACGGAAGAAAGTCGCTGCCGAACAGGAGCGCTGGCGCAATATTTTGATTGAGAAGGAGAAAGAATTGGATCGGCTGAAGAGACAGCTAAACAGTGCTTAGGTCGCCTTGCCAGTGTGTATTCTATATATAACTCTTGTACATCTTGTGTAGCATATATGAAACAGCGAAATGGAACAAAAATCTACGGATACAGCATATTACGGGCCTGCATTCTCAATGCCACGAACACCATCCAGGGTACATCTTCGCCTATAGCAGAAGGTTAGTAGTGCCACGCCTGTAACACGGGTCACGTACCAAGTTCCTCAAATCAGTCGCTTCCTGTATGAGCATCTGCACCAGGTTGCTCGTTGAAATCTCCTTGTCATAGAGGTGCTTCTCCTTGCTGACAGTACTGGACAATCCCTTCAGCTTCTTCTCGATAGGCAACAGCGCCTCCTTTGCGAACTTTTTCAAGTCAACGCTAGCCTTGTAGTTGTGCTTCTTCCTCTTTTCCTCCTCAAAATCCACGAGTGGATCGTGTATGAAGGCATCCAAGACGCTCATAAGTAGATCCTTGTTGTCTCGTAACAATTGAAGCGTGATTTCGCAAGCCGTCCGGAAGATACCTTCACGCAATCCAAATCAACCAGTCGATCTCGTTTAGAACGCCGGGAGGCTTACCTTCGTACCCAGTGACGCCCATGCCATCGACCAGATTCTGCGTGAGCCGGAACGGAACCCTTTCTGGCGTTTGTAGCTGCTTTCCTTGTTCGAACAGACAGTTAAAATCCACGTGAATGGCATCCCCAGTGTTCTCGTCCATGAGGATATTTTCGCAGTGCCGGTCTCCGAGACTGAGAAATGTTTCATTAGCGAGAAGTGCGGGATGAGGATCTGACCAATACGAACCCAATGATGAACCCAACCATTGACATCACGGCTGCTGTTCGGCCGTAGTTCAATCGACTCGTCAACCATGTCGTTGGCTCTGGGAAGGTCTCAATAAACCATTCATGGAATACGGGCGGTGCGCTAAAGCTGTTGAGCAACTCCATGAAATCCAAATCGAATCACAACATACGGTCTGAGAATCCGACGAACGAATATATCCGCAGCTTTCCCTTCGTCGTCTGCAACGTTTATCGCATCGAATGCTAATCTCAAATCGTTGGACTAATGCAAAAAAATTAGCATCGTAAGTAGAAGGGAACAATCAAACGATGCTATACCCAGGACTGTACTCCTTTCGCATCATAGTATTTGACGAGGATTGGTCGTATAGGTCTAGTATTAGGCACCCATTGTATGAGACCACACTCCTCATTCAGAGTAACAACACCGTATGTTCGGATATCTAGAGGGGGCTCAAACAACCTAGTCGACCACCGCAAGACGAGTTACTCACGAAGCTGACGACGACGAGATTCTGAGTTTCCTTTGAGAAGCTTGTTGATGATTGAATTTAGATCCATGAGTCGCGCGTCCTTCCTCAGGTCATCTTTAGGTTTGGCCAGGAACATGTATGTTTGCCCGTTGCTTCCCAGTAGAGTAAGCTTGCGCGGCTTTGCAAGTGACCTCATAATCTCAATTTCGGTCGTCCACCCTGTACATATCTTCAGACTAAAGCGATCACCAGAAACTTGCGGAAACATACGGAGAAATGTGGGAGCATCCAACGGGAAAGGCTGGTGGCCAGATTCCGCAGAAGATGTTGGTGGTAGGCTAGCGGTGAAAGATTCCTGCAAGGGAATAAGCAACGGACAGCCTTCACCCAGTTTATAGAGGCCAGGAAAGGTCCTTTTCATGTCAAGAGACTTCAGAGTCTCGACCTGTACGGGGTAATGACAAACCCTCAGCAACTCATCTGTCATTTGCTCCAGTTTCTGGATTAGCCCTGGCACTTGCGTGCTCATCAGACTTGGACTTCCCTAATGAAAGTCAGATTTAGCCTGGATCGGAAGGATTATCAGACTCACTCGCAATTTGTTGAGTATCGTCGATCCCGCTTCTTTCCTCTTCTTGTTCTTTGAACCTGTGACACAGGCGAACAACCAGAGGGCTTGTTTGGGATACTCCGAAATAATTTGTTCTATTAGCGTATGTAGAACCTCTCTCACTTTGGGATTGTTATGTTCCAAGCGTGAGACCATCTGAGGGAAAGCGGTGTACCACTGAAAATAGTGTTAGTTAGTAGAGGTTATCACAAACGCAAGGAAAAGTTACCTTATACATGGGCGTACTCTTGATTGTCTTGTCAACTAGGTCGTTAATTTTGGCGTATATGTCCTGGGAAGCCATCTTTTCATTCTCTCCGAGATCCAGCCAGAGGGTAAGCAGGCGAGGCACGGTCTGATAGACGTACTTAGACCCTAGTCTGATTGCCTTCACGAACGATTTGATAGTCCACTGATTCATCCTGAGACCTCTACAATAGGTATTGAGACTCTGAAATTTGAAACGAGTTTCGAAACTATACCGAGTGCTCCGTTCATTCTGAGGTAAATTTTTCCAGTTATTATCCTGGAAGCGCCCGACATAGAAGTGACCAGTCTCCCACCTATAGAGTATACTCTTGTGAACCTCAATCGTCGTAGGTAGAAGGAAACCTTACTTGTCCAACAGTTCTGTGACTTTACTGAATGCCTTATACACAATAGAGACATCAAATCTTTCCGATTCGTCCATCCAACGAGCACGTAGTAGCTGGGCCTAGGAGCAAGTCAAAACGTAATCTCGAAAGATCTGTTAGAAAGCTACCTTTCCGTGAACCACTAATTCGTGTTCATCCTGCACGGTGACGACACCCTCCTCTTCAATGAAACCTAGCAGTCGCATGGCATTCTCGAGCTGTTGCAGTGCGTGCAGTGGTTCACCAGTAGCTTTGAGAAGCTTTACGTTTTCTCTGAACGAGTATCGTGCCCCACTTTGTTCTGCCTGAAGCACGGCGCTATACGCTGTTTGCCATTGACCGGCTTTGCGAGCGATTTTGGCACTGGCGAGCCATGAACGTCCTATTTCGCGGGTTATAGAAGGTTGTTTATCACCCCCACTGTGAGTAACGCAAAGTCAGACAACAACTCCATTTGCAGAAAGAGAT
This sequence comes from Paramarasmius palmivorus, assembly GCA_037176845.1. Taxonomy (NCBI): domain Eukaryota; kingdom Fungi; phylum Basidiomycota; class Agaricomycetes; order Agaricales; family Marasmiaceae; genus Paramarasmius; species Paramarasmius palmivorus. The sequence continues at coordinate 195,155 of JAYKXP010000061.1, read as the reverse complement.
CATACAGAAGAGAGAAAGCGGTCCTTCTCATGCTTAGAACGGCCTCTCGTGCGTGGAACGCGGGCACAGTCGCTTCTAGTCGAGCTTCGAGAAGGCGTGATAGTCGGTTAATAGACTGGCGTTGAGATAGACGAGGGTCAGGTCTATGGATCGTAGTGTAGATGAGTGCAAGTTCGTGAGTTAGATGCAGATGAAGAGCAGCCTCGTAAGCACGACGGTAGCCTCTGATACCCGCTGCCGCCATTGGCCTACCAAAGATGAGTCGCGCATGGGAAAGCGTTTCTTGTATCTTTTCTTCGTTGTTAGAGCGAAGGCTAAGAAGAAGTCTGGCCAAAACAATCGAGGGTGTTTCCGAGGAGTTATTGTCAACTATTCTTTGCACAGTTTCCCAGTCGCCGACCATACATGCACCGTCCACTTGAAAACCAACCAACGCCGAGTTCCACGACGGTTTTCGAATAAGTAGCCCACTGACATGGGTCCGCAAGGTATCTATTCTCGACCAGTCAGCTACGTGTACTGAGATAGTCAAGAAACGACAGACCGTAATGTCCGAGATTCCGAAGGCACTGGAGCAGGCCTAAATGATACTCAACATTTTCGGGGTCCTGTTGAATTCGGACTTCCCAACAACTCTGAGCGGCTGTCCACCGTCCATTGATCTCATGGCTTCGGATCTGGTGCTCCAAAGATGGCGATAGTATCTTGGTGGAAATCCCTTCCATCCCATCTGGCTCATCCAGATGAGCATAGATTTCATGAAGCTTTTCGTAGTAGGCGGGAAGGTCCTTGTGTCTTAGGCTCCTTTCTTGCAGGGTCAGGATATGTCGTTCAAAATTCATGAGGGACCTGGCGTATGCTTTGCACTGCAACGCAGCCTTTCCCATAAGATCTTGGCTGATATCCGACAATATCGAATCAACAGTCAAGACTTGTTGCTCCGATTCTGAGGTGATCCGGCTACTACGTCTTGGTGGCTCTTTTTTACTGTTGAGGGTTTGTCTGATCTTTCGCACCCACTTGTTCAGATGATCAAGGATCATGAAGACGGTCTGTAACATAGTTCACTAGACTTCCACTCTCGTAACGAAGGGATACTTGCCTGTGCGCTGAGTTGCCTTTTCTCCTGGGTCGATAGACTGTCAGGGTTTACTTGATCCTCTAGCACCACACGAAGTTCACCTCGGATCTTCTGTGCATCTCCCTCGCTCCCCGAGAGCAAGATATGTAAGATGAGGTGAGGGAGGAGGCTGTGCGCAACCACCACATCCTTGTTCCTCACAGTCGATCTGAAGACACCGAAGATCTTTTGTGCCATACTACCCTTGACCATGGATATGAGATGTGTTGTCCACAGCTGGATCCATTCGCGATATGTTGCTTGAGCTGGGTATATGGGATGTTCCAATTCTGGGACCGCTGGTTGGTTGAGTGTATACCGAGCTTCCAAGAAAGGGGTGACAGTTTCCAGGACGTGTTTGGGTAGACTATTCCAACGATTACGGACCTTCACCGAGATTGCCTTTCCGGGGTTAACCAGAGAGCTATCAAAGTTACAGATCTTGAGAAGCTCCTGTATTGTGTAGGCGAGGTGGCTTTGATACTTGATATCACTAGTGGTTCGGAATGCTCCCACCAATACATTCGTTATCAAGTGGAGAGCGAAAGTCTGCGACTCTTCTTCGACCGTAAAGTTGTTCATGACGATCATCTCGGAATCCCTGAGTGCCAATTCGCATCTGTCGATGTCGACAGCACCTAGGATTGCGAGACATTCCAGCGCTAAAAGTTGCGTAGGATCGCCTTCGTCAAACTCTCGGGATGCGGCACCTAATGTAGTTGACAAAGTTTGCCCGATGAGGGGGTCGAAAGTTGCACCAGAGGTGAGGTCTGCAATAACCTCGGAGTGATTATGAAGCATGAAGCATTTGAGCTCGCGAAGCCCTTGGGCCATCATTGCTTGGTTATCGGTCGCTGTTCGCTCCAGAATGTATCTGAGCTGCTGTTGGCGGGTCAGCGACCCTCTGAGTTCTTGCAAACGTTCACGGATAGGGTCGAGTTCGGGGACCGACGGTATATCTGCGACTTCTCCAAGATACTTGTGCAGGTCTGCCCCTAAATCGAAGACGATATAGCGCAAGGTTTGGACGACAAAAGCCTTCGCAGGTGAAGTAAAGTCCCCCCAAAACGCCATGAATACGGCGGTGGTAGTACCGATGTGTGGGCCCACCTCTTCCGGGGTCATGGTAACCAGAAACCGGTGCCAGCTCTCAAGAGTGGCTTCTGCGAAGTCAGCAATGCAGGCCATCGTTTGAAAGGTGGCCATGATCTAACACGAAAGAACTCAGCAAATGGGCTTCTAGTAACCATTCTAAACGTACCTGTGGTGCAACAATGGAGACTCCCGGCCCTACTTCCTCTACGAGTGCTCCAAGACTTCGGATGATCATTCGCTTTGTCTCTACAGACTTCTTCCCGTGTACATCTTGTAGCATATCGTTGATAGTGGTGATCAAACCAAGAATGTACGATTTGAGTAGTGCACCCAATCGTTCTTTCTCCTCTCTTCTGAGAAGCCTATGAACCTTATTAAGTGCAACTTTTGCCTGAAATATTGCGTCAAGTCAAGATAACTCAAGATCTCAGTGAAACTCACCATTTGCGCCGTCTGAGCATCAGCATCGCCCATTATGATCACCAATTCTGCGAGGAGTGGAACTACACAACTTTTTACAACATTTTGTGCGTCGATTTGAACCTGTGGTTGCGCGGCGGTGAGTGTCTGAATAAAAAAGTCGAGAACCGCTGTTGTCTCTGCCTCAGTCGGGAGTAGGAATGCATAGGCAAGCGTCTCGTGCGCATGCTTCATCAGGATGTTCGCTGGTTTGCTGCCTATCTCCTTGGCGATGGTATCCAAAACGATCTGGTTACGTGCCCCAACGATGGAGGGAACAGTACGTGAAAGAGTGATTGTCAAGAAATCATGGGTCGAAATAGCCATAACTTTGCATGCTTCGGCCAACAAATGCCTCTCGAGGCATATTTTATTCACCAGCACTGGGGCAAGCTTGTCCATATATGCTTGAAGCAAAGAGAAAGGAGAACCTTTCTTGTGATATCTGGCGGTATTGACAAGCTTTACATACATTGAAAAATGCGCTCTTCCAAAGAAACAGAAATACTTACTTGCATGTAGACGGCGCCTTTAATGACTGGGTTCTTCTGATTCAGTTGAAAGATCAAAAAGCACAAGGATTTCGCAATCACATCCGGATTTTGACTCCTACACTGGCTGTCAGTTGATCGTATCCCAGAAAGAAAGAAAATCTTTCTTTCACCTTGCGACTTTTCCTGCAGATATGATCACGGTGTCCATCACTTCCACTCGCACCCCCATCAAATTGTATAATCGGTCAAAGAGAGGCTCGATACGGTTCCATACGTCGGTACTGTTATTGAAGAGTTCTACAAACGTGACCAACGCCGTCCTGTATCATGAGATCAGTCACACGAAAAACCTCAAGGGAACATTTCACTAACCCTGCACTCAGCCTCACGCCTCTATCCTTGTCGACTAGTCCTCTAAAGATGAAGTCCGCGACAGGATCTAGCTCACGGTCGTTTCCGTTCAGACTATGACAACTCAAGAGAATCGTAATTGCTTTGAAAAGCCTTCTCCGAATCTGAGGGGTTATAACAGACCCTGGTCCGTCTAGAATGTATTTCGCAATACTCGCGCAAAACATAGCTGTCGAGAGCCCCTTGCGTTGTTGCAGTAGGAAGCCGAGGTCATTGAGCCGGTCAAACAATAGTGATGGATCTGATGTTAATGGTCTAGGGAGATCTTATGAGACGAGAGCCAGGGAATAAACTTAGAATTCGCACCTGTTGAACCTCTGCATGATATCCACGAGTCCACCTTGAATGTATTGACCATCGTCGTCATCGTCCATCCATGAAGCTTGCTCTGGTGCCATGATACTCTCCACGTGTTCGCGGAAACGCTCTCTCCATGAGGGCGCACTAGGGTCGACTATCATGTCAACCATAGGGTCCTTCGCAAGTCGGTCTCGTAATATATTCAATATAGCCTGACGTTTCTTGCCGAGATCGGCTCCTTTGACTGCTTCTTGTACTGAAGAAACAACGTCCACGTCGAACCTTGAAAGGCAGACCGCAATAAAGTCTAATGCTAGAACCTATCAAAGCTAAGAAAGCAGCGACTAGTGGCAGTGAATTGGCATACCTGATGGACGTTCAAATCCCCTGGTTCGCCCTCACAATAAGTAGGTCCGCATAAACATCCTAGAATCTCCAAAAACTCAGACTTGGTAGGCAGTGGAAACGTTGGAAGGTTCATGACGGATCGCAAGTATACGTCTGCTGGCATCCAGTTAGGGTCATTACCAGCCAGTATTCGATGTCGAAGAAGGGATATGGGTATTTTGGAGAGCATGCGAGCCATCCACGTCGAGGATAAAGGTACAGCAGAGGTGAGTCTGACCAGAGCCCTGACACGAGCAGAGATAGCCGTAGCGCAATCTGAGGATGAGCAGTACGTATAAGCAATTCGCGTAAGCTCCGTTATTTTGCGTTCGATGTCAAATAAGAACCATTCGCTGACGACACTGGGATACAGGACTTTGACAGCAATGCTAACGGCTAGACTCGCAAAGCGAGGTACATCAGCAGCGTTAGCTATGTAGATCATGAGCGAAGACCCGGTGTGTCGGTCCTGAAAAGAGATAATTGGTGAATATCATGCACTCTTAACAACTATGAGCGAGGACTGACATCGAACGGTGTGACTTCGTGCAAGCCCGCATTTGAGAAGACAGAAACGCGGACAGGAAATTCAAAGGCAGATTCAGGTCGAAGGAGATCTTGAAAACAATCAGCTGAAAGTCAAGAAGCAATCCACTGAGCAACACACCATGACCAGCCCTGATAATGCCCTCCAAAAATGACTTAGCAGTCTTCCACGTCGGATTTGCTGCTCTCTTCTCAACCTGTGTTGGCCCTTCATTCTCTCCGAGACCGCGTAAAACAGCGACCAACGTTTGAACTGCACTGTCCGTCATGGCCGCAGGCCCGACGAACCCTTCCTTTTTTTCAACCGTCTTCTCATCCCATGCATCAAACGTATCACACTGCGCCATCAAGGTGTTCGACAACTTCTTCAGAAAGGCTTCATCCCAAAACATCGAGGGACTTCGGGGAATTACACGACGTATAACCTCCAATGAGAGTGACACATGTGCCAGACTCTGCTGTGGGATTTCGTGCCATTGATATTCAACATCCGATGTAGGAAACGTCGGGAATACAGAGTCACATAAGTGGGTTAAAAACTCTTTCCATTGGCTCCACGCGACGGTTTTGCGAGCTTCTTCGACATTCCCGCTGAGCTTGTCGGAGAGAACGCGCTGAAGTTGTTCGGTAAAGCTATTGGTATCAAGGGAAGTTGTTACGGGCGGACCCTCCCTAGTGGATTTGGCCGACATGGAGGATCATGAGGAAGGGACATTTGTTTACGAAACAAACAACGCGCACGCGCAACGTCACACATGTTTGTGTTAGAGGTAATAGTCGGAGGTCAAAAGTTAAGTATTTCATTCGGTATCGTAGGTATTTTATAGGTAGGATAGAATATCAAATATGAGAAATATTTAGGGGTCCGGGTATAACATCCGAGGATGACTCTCCTCAACACTCCCCCACAGACGAGGATGTAGGAGACAACAAAGAAATAAGAAGAAAGATAGACTCCCCCATACCTTTACTCCCCCAGATCTTCGCTCACATTGCATAAAAACGCCCCGGTACCACAGATGCCCCATCCAAGGATGATACCAATGCTGCATTAGCAGCCGGAGTCGCCCCACTCCCTTGTCGTAACTTCACGTACCAGTCTGGAATCTGTCCCTCCTTCGCTCCTCCTGGCTGAAAGCAGTTCTCGACTGTGTGATTGAGTCTTCCACAGTTTGAGCATTTCAGTCGCTCTCCCGCCATCAATGCGTCAACTCGGCCATCATTCAAAGCCGGAGTACGACCTATCCCCCCAAATCCAGCAATAGTACGGCTTGTCTCCTTAAAATCCTTCTCCACTCGAATAAGGCGCAACTCCACATCATCAACAGTCAATGACTCCTTCGAGGATTCCAACGATGCAACAGTTGACTTGAACTCGGGATGATTCGCACATGAACTAAGCATTGTCGCAATGATTTGGTTGTCGGAAGGGCGGTCGCCATGGATACGTTCGAGTTCGTCGGCGGCAGTCCTAACCCTACCCATCACATTAACAAGTTTGTCATCCCATCCCATAAACCTGATCCCTGAGAATCTCCTCCAGGCTCGTACAGCGCCTCCCACACCAGCATCTCCAAAAACCGCAGCCAAGTGAGCCCACAGTCCAGCTGGATCATCGATGTAGTCGTTCGCGTGGCCCAGAACGGCATCTTCAAGCCGCCTAAAAAGGAGGTCTGTCGTCGCATTTCTCCGATCACGCCAACCCTTCCATGCCTTGCCGTTCTTCCCGGTCATCGGTTCTGTATCTGTCCCTTCCAGCATCTCCAATAGTCCCTGGGCCTTCGCAGCCACCTTCGTTCGTAAAGCCCAAGCAGCGTAGTTCTCCTCTCCCTTGAGCCGGCAAATATTTTCGTCTTTAGCCATTTCGTTCAATCGGTCGGTCGGGTTTGGTCTCGTTCAGTCGGTCGGTCGGTCTCGGGGTCGGTCCCAATTAGGATTTTACGTCGTCTTCGGTTCAAGATTCGGAGGTGTTCAAAGTCGTGGTTGGTGTTGGAGCAGTGGTTTAGAGCAAATCGGGGCCCATAACCTGTTAGAGGTAATAGTCGGAGGTCAAAAGTTAAGTATTTCATTCGGTATCGTAGGTATTTTATAGGTAGGATAGAATATCAAATATGAGAAATATTTAGGGGTCCGGGTATAACATCCGAGGATGACTCTCCTCAACAGTTTGAGTCACATTTTGAGTCACAGTAATTTTGGATCAAGCCGGAACTTCAATAAACGATGAACTACGGTACAGTGATCACCGACGACGACGATAGTCATCGTCTCGTCGTCTATCTCGGTCGTAGTCGCGGTCTCGGCGGTCTTTGTCACGGTCTCGTCTTGGACTTCGTGATCTTGAACGTCGTCTCTTTGAATCTCTATCCCTGTCTCTGCGGTGCCCGCTACTTGGAACGTCAAACACCATTCCGTATTTCGATTCGCGGCCATGCAAGTCGCCTTCGTCATCCCTGTACCGTTTGGTCTGTACCAAGTCATCTCTACCACCGTAACCGGCGCCACCCCTTCGAAGAGATGGCCCCCTTTTAATATCGTTCGACCAAGCATTGTTGACCCGGGCGACGGACTGGGAGCTGTAGTGAAAGTGCGTCAGAGGATCGCTGGACAAGTAACATATATGTAAACTTACAAATCGACCCATATTCGCCGGTCGTCGACGAGAACATTTTGCATCTTGAAGTAGGCCTAGAGAGCGTGTAAGTGGGTCATCTGTGGTGATATGTAGCTCGGAGGCGTACCTGCTCTGCATCCTCTCTTTTGTCAAACTCAATGAAAGCGTACTGCAACGAGTCCCCAGTCTTCTTGTCCCGAATGACCTGACAACTCATGATAGTCCCAAAACGGGAGAAAATAAGCTCCAGGTCCTCATCTCGGGTTACTGGGTTCAGCTTGCAGACGAAAAGTACGTTTTCTGGTGGACGGACGTTGGCAAATGGCAAATCTCCAACCATTTCCAAGGTGAGAGCAGATGCCGCTGCGGCCTTCTCTCTTCGTATACGTTCTTCTTCCTCTTCCGGAAGTGTTTGTAGAGGATCCTCATCTTCGGCTATCCGTGTTGAGTTGTCTGGAGGTCGAACGGGTGATGAAGGTGGTTGTATTAGTCCCGGTGGGTCAGGGAAAGGATCATCTATAGACACTGTAAGCGAACAGACTAGAGGAGTGGAGCGCAAACGCACCTAGTATAACTACATGTCGAATGCGAACATCCTTCAACGGCCGACAGTCCTGATCCACAAAAACATCGTTCAACTTGTCCAAGGTGTCCAAGCCCTCAACCACATGTCCAAAAACTGCATGCTTGCCATCCAAATACTCGATATTGTCAGCCAGAGTGATGAAAAACTGGCTCCCACAACCTCCTTCTGTCTGGCCATCCAGTGAGGGTGAAACTGCCATAGAGACTGTTCCTTTCGACGTGTGTTTTAGCTTCGGTATGATTTCCGGCTTAAAATACCGTGGTACAGACGAAGGATTGGTGGGTTTTTGCTGCTGCGCTATGTATGACCATACTGACTCTCCGCCTTGCCCAGTTGCGGTAGGATCGCCAACTTGCGCAAGAAAATCCTTGGAGACTGTATCTCTATGAGTCGTTGAGACCAAACAGTCAGGACATACTCACCATTGAAGAATGCATTGAGGTTGTAATAGTACACTTTGCATAATTTAAGGAAGTTTTCGCAGGTTTTGGGACATGCTTCCGTCTCGAGATCGATGACTATGTCTCCAAGGGAAGTCTCGAAGAGAACTGACATCCCAGAGAATTGAGAAGAGATTAGCCCGTAGGCTACAGGTGGAAAGGAGTTGAATTCCGTTTACGCCGACGGTTTGAGTCACGACCTAGTGGTGCTGGGCGCTTAGCGGAGTAGCCGTTGGCTAAGTGAGGAATCATGTTATTGTGAACGTCTGTCTATAGGTCTAGAAATACTGCGATGTTACAGTTTACTAAATACCATGTAAATATGCTCTAGTAACGTCTACCGATATTTGTCGGACTCGTCCGCAATCGACGACAGGCCCTGTTGAACAAACTTGACAATGGTTTCTCCAAAGGCAGCACTCTTCTCGACGTGTACTGGGAGACGAGTCAAATCAGCGGACTGAACAAATGGAAATGTGGTAAGGAGCCCTACCCCAATGGCCAGCGTCGACGGTGTAAAGTTTCGAGTTCGGGAAAAACTGTGTCGTTAGCGGCAGATTCTTCCTATTGATATACCTGGAAGCCAATCAGTATGTCCATATCGACCAACTGCAGTCACCTACTTGCTCTTAGTGCCTTTCACGAAAAGCGTTTCACCTTCCCATTTTACCTCTCCTGGCTTATACGGGAAGGATCCTATGTCGTCTATATGATCAGAAATGATGTCTAATGGTATCTTGAACTTGGCGTATTCTTGTTCTGCTGATGCTGGCACGAGATTTGTAAGAAGAAATCCTACGATGGAAGGATCCTGCACCCTAGCGTTAGGCGCGGAACTTCTTGCCGGGACCATACACTCACCTGCTCAGTTTTGCGCAGAATCTGCGCCGCCTCATTCCGAGTCTTCACTTTTGCCGCCTCAATTTCTCGCATTGCCTCGACGTACGCAGTGAACTCGAGTGAAATAGAGCCGTTAGCCGGGGCTATGTCTTCTACAATCAACTTTGACACCATTCCTTCTGGAAGATTAGGATTGAGAGCAAGAGTCATGGCTACTTTGCCTCCCCTGTGCTAAGTTGCAGTCAAGCCAAGCTAAAGGGTACGGTGAACAGAGATAGACGAACATGGAGTGTCCTAACAGATTGATTTTACTCAAGTCGTGTTGTTTGCAGAAGGAGAGAAGGTCAGCCGCCATTGCTTCATAGGTGTGGGGGCGGACATGGGGAGAGTCACCATGGTTTCGGAGATCCTAATGAGCGGTCAATAGATACTATTATGTAGCAAGAAGGAACGCACCAGGGTGTACACGGGGGCCTGCAACGCACGAGCATAACTTTTCCCCAGGCTGTTCCAGTTCCGCTTAGACCCACTAGAACCATTAGATATGCCCCGTCTCCGTTCTCATTGACTCACAACAACCCGTGAAGAATGACCAGTGGCGTGTTGGCGTGATTACCGGATTGCAGGATATCGTGTTTTAGGTCAACAGTCTTCAGAGCGGTATCGGTTGTGTACCGCCTGTTGAGGGCTAAATAATGTTGGTTCACGATTCATCATGTTGTAAGACAATTTTCACCCACCAAATGCCACTCTTGATGAACCACGAGACGCGACGGAGCGAAGGCACAGAATTCGCGACATGGTGGGAGACTCAGAGCTGCTGGGATGGTGACGTGATTGCCCCTTTGACGTCTTGACTCGCACCTCCATCATGTCCATGAACGCATTTCACTCGACAATGTTGTCATAGAGAGAAAATTCTATCCTCCCGAATTTGCCAGAGATACAACCAGGACATACTTGTATTCATGTGCATGAAGCCTGAGTATCGTCAACAAGAAAATTCCAAGTACTGGAATCACCAAATCAGTACTATACCACCAAAGGCGACACGAAAAATGTACAACAGACCTTGATCCTTGCTGCAGGCTGACTCGAGGTTGTTATGGTGAGTTTGCTCAAATGTATGGTATTTACCAGAACACCTTCCCATTCCGAACTTTAAATTAATCGTGATATAGATGTTCCAGACTTTCTACAAGTTCAATGGTGCCTTTTGGACCTTGAATCGAGTCGGTGCGCTGGCTACAGATCTCTGTCATAGCTGCCATGGAACTCGGTTTCCTGAGTGGTGTCCCTTACTGAGGCGGGTCGTGTCGTAATAGCAAAGCATGATTGAAGTCTCCTCTGGCCCAAAATTTCCCGATGGAATTCTATTGGCGTTTGTGGTCTCACGGACTGTCGGTTTGAAGTCTGTGGCTGAACTCCGGTGTACATTCCAAAATAACTGGTCATCCAGCACTACCAAAGCTTGGCCTTCGTAGCCCCTCACCTCTCAATCGTTACAAACCAGCTCAGTTTCGTGCAGTCCCCAGAATTTTGACTCAGCTCTGGGTCTCGTGCGGGCTGGGCTAGCGCTTGGCTCCTTCAGTTCCGGAATCGGGTCAACCTTGCTTTCACTTACTGACGTCGTCGTTCTATTTCGAGGGATAACTGCAAGGTTGGTAACCCAGGGCACACATGTCGTAGAATCTATGGAAATCAGAACGGTGTAAAACTTTGTCCGACGGCGTCAATGGGCACGATGAGAATCCAACTCACCTCGGAAAAACATGAGCTGCCTTCTCTCGCATGCGAGGTATGTTTCCTGGCGGATTTTGAATATCGGCAGCTGATGAGCCTGTTTCGGAAGGTCCTCAGCCTCTTACGCATCTTGTTCTCGAAGAAGATGCGAAAAGGCTGCATCCTTTCTTCTAGATTAATGACGTTTAACAACCGTCTATGTCATCTTGCGCTGAACATACACAAGAGCCTATTGATCACATTCGTTGTGTTATGGCATTAATCATTCAATGACATGTATTATTGCCCCTCTTCGCCCGCTTGATGTCCATTCGGAAGGTGTTTCCCTGAGTCATTCCATCATTGCTGGACATTTGACGCCGTCGCTGACATCCATTTCAGGGAAGAATATGTTGAAAATGACTGCCTGTGCGAGGCTCATGTCGCTGATATCTGTCACATCATGCCACATATTTTTTTTTCTGGTTCGACAGCATTCATTTTGGCATCACCGTCCCTACAGCCACAATTGCTTTTGATTCTGTATATTCTCATTGCTCAACAGATGCTCCACTTCGACGTGCTCCACAACATATTCTGCGATTTTTGCACATACGCGTTCTCCTCGTGTTCAAGGCACTATCGCGCTTGAGAAGGTATAAAAGCCTCCCCAGTTCGACCAGGATTCTTCACTCGAACACCCAACAGTAGTCGTTCAAGCCTCTCCTATCTTCTCAAACATGCAATTCAAACTCATCTCTCTCGCTGCTCTTGCTACCCTTGCGGCTGCCACACCGACTCGTCGTACTGGTATCGCTCCAGGCGAGTGCAACACCGGTCCTATCCAGTGCTGCCAATCTACTGGCACCGCCGACGACAAGACCATTGCTGGCCTCCTCAGCTTGGTCGGTGTTGTCGTCCAGGACCTCAACGTCCTCATCGGTGTTACCTGTTCTCCTATCACCGTCATCGGTGCTGGAGGCGCCGGCTGGTGAGTACCGTCACTGTCTGCATTGTTGCGCAATGCTGATTCATATCTAGCTCTGCCTCGCCCGTCTGCTGCGAGAATAACTCTTTCCGTAAGCTGCTGAAACGCTCTATTCGGTTTGATGGTCTTGATCGAACGCTAACTTGATCCTCCCAGACGGCCTCATTTCCATCGGCTGTGTCCCCGTCAATGTCGGCCTCTAAGAGGTTTCTGGCCCAGCATCTTTCTTTCCTTTGACTTGACAGAGAGGTTGTTAATGATATTCACATATGGGTGCACGTATCTAGGATATCTGTATTTTCGAGTCGGACTATGTTTTGTATGTGTTGCGCGAATGTATTGTGGTTGTTAAGTTGTGAATGGCAGAAGTTGTAAGTTGAACGTTGTAATCTGAGGTACTCGAGAATACCTGAGCTCACCAGAGGGTTTGGTACAATTCATATATTGCTATAGATGGACGTTGGTGAAAATGAGAGTACTGTACAAAAGCACTTGCAGATGGTGCTACATAGATTGGAATCGGCTCTTTCCGTGGCAGCTTGAAGAACTTCTCACTGACCAAGACGACCACCAAAAACTCCGGAGAATAGGCCAGTGAATAAGGAGTCCCGGTCAAGTTTCTGAGCCTCTACAACAAAGGCGCATCTTGGCAATTGTCACCGAAGGGGCAACAAACATCTAGTACGGCACTGCTGTTGGGGGAAAACGATGGCCCTCAGGAAGAGAACGGTTTGACGTGCATGGTGCTACATTCTGGAATAGTAGAGACAGAGCCTCAAGTGAACTGTAGAGGTGACTGGAGCGAGAGGTGCTCAATTCATTGGGTTTTAGACTCAAATGTGCGTTTCTAGAGAGCGCCACAATGACCACGCATCCAGCTTTCTCGGAACTTGAAAAGGCTTCTGCCCACTCGAGGCCGGTGAAACGGTCGAAAGCCGAGAATTATAAAAACCTGGAGTATTGAAGATCATAAAAACATGATACCACGCACCGTGGCAAGTTCCGAGCACAGTTTAACGCGTCTGAAGGCGAAAAAAAACACTCTAGTACCAAAGTCTGACCGAACATTGGCTCTGGAATTGCATGGGGTGGTGGGCTAAGACATGACTCAAGACACTGTGTCTGAGCACCCTATTTGAGTGGCTATTCCCTGTGGTATGTACTAGCGCAGGAAGAGAAAAATGGGCAACATTAGATGGCCCGAGTGGTGGAGGAAGTCAAGAGGTGATCTATCTATCTATCTACTCCGTTTCACCAGTTCACCTCCACCATGCCTATGAACTTTGTAACATATCTTACTCAGCTCAACGATGCTATCACAGCCAGGAACGCAGACAACCTAAAATATCTCTTGCATCCTCCGAGCCCGCATTCAAAAGACCTAGTGAAGGAATTCAGGAATCCAACAGTAAGTCGCCGTGAACCTTGCAGCAAAGCTTTCGCTCACAAAGTCAGTGGTAGCGTGCCGAACTCGAATACTACAAAGGAAGCATGCAGGAGCCATGGGACGATATTGCCATTCAATACGTTCTCACATGCTCTCATGTTGCCAGGCGGAGATCAATCGAGGGGTTCAAGGAACATACACAACTCGTTTCGTGCGTTTTCACTAGGGTCGTCTCGAATTTTGGCTCAAATTTCCCATAGACATTTTTACAACTTCTTTGGTCAAAACTCTGGGTGGACACTGCCAGTCTTATTTTCAATACTACGCGACCTGCGAGATCTCGCTTTCGATGTGAGACTGAAGTTGACATCCGCCTCATTCTTTTCCTTAAACCACACTGTCAGGCAGACCATCAAGCAAAATATAATGGGCTCAAATGCGATAGCATGGAGGAATCTGCGAGGATTATAACGAAAGCGTTTACACTTTGCATGCAAGACCGGTGCGTTTTTCATCTGTTCCATCATTCCACTTGGTATCTCATTTTTCTGTCCAGAACATCACCACCGGAAGAATCCCGAAAATGGGGCATCTACTACATCGTTGGACTGATTCTCAAGTGTTACTTCCGAGTTCGACGAATATCCCTGTCGAAAAACGTTCTCCGAGCCCTTGATGCAAACCGCGATATCCCAGACCTCTCTGTATATCCCAAATCACACCAAGTCACTTTCCGATATTATCTCGGCATGCTACGCTTCCTGAACGAGGAATATGCCATGGCAGAAGAAGAGCTCACCAGAGCATTTTATCAATGCCATACACGCGCACAGGCCAATCAGGCGTGAGTAGACGGCCCGAATTGTTATTCGCTTTCATTGACCATTTTTGTCGACAGACGGATCCTCATTTATCTGCTTCCCCTCCGTATCCTCAAAGGACATTTACCGTCAGAGGAACTTTTACAGCGTTTCCCTCTCGTCAGAGAACTCTTTGCGCCGTTTGTCTCTGCGATTCGTAATGGCGACATCAAAGCATTTGATCGTGCACTTGAGAGTTCGGAATCTAAGCTTGTTGAGCTAAACCTGTACCTAACTGTGGAAAAGGCCAGAGAGGTTTGTCTGCGAGGTCTATTCCGAAAAGTGTAAGCGGTGTCTTCCTCTGCCGCTCAATGCCTTCTAACTGCTTAGCAGGTGGATTGCATCCGACAAGAGTTCACGGGTTCCTATCTCCATGTTTCATGCGTCCTTGCAAATTTCAGGGTTGGATATCGAGGTAGAAGAGGCAGAGTGTCTAGTTGCGAATCAGATTTACAAGGGTTTCATGCGAGGATACATCAGCCATGAAAAGCAAATGGTGGTATTGGCCAATACGAACGCTTTCCCAAGACCTGCTGATCGCCCAGCGCCATTTAATATCCTTTAGGATATGTTGTACAATGTTGTATCGCAATTAGTAACACGAGTACTTACGCGTCCATAGCTGACGCGTCTTGTTCTGGTACTTTCTCTTGACTTTGTTTGACTCGGAGAACCCTTTGTTATAAATGATCCCGGGAAGAGTAACAGCTTACTCCGCTACACCATTCCATCCCTCTCTAACGCCACTACCATCACCTTCGGTATACCTCAGCACCCGTTTCACTCGAGTAGTCCACAGAGGCACGCTGCTCGATCCGCCTCCTATATTTGATATTTTGGCGAAGCACTTGACCCGTTATACACAAAGACTCCCAGCGCCTCTTTCACCTCATCCACCACCATTGACTCGGCACCATGGAGCTGACATTTATAACCGAACTCGGGCAACCATTTGTCGTTGAAATCGACCCGGGAATGGAACTAGAGAATGTTATGGCATTATTAGAAGCTGAGGTATGTTACGAACAAGCTGTTCTTTCATGTTTTGCCCTTACTTATTCAACAGTCTGGGATACCGATCAACGAGCAAAGCATATCGTACGAAGGAAGGGACCTCAACAACCCCAAATCCACTATTCGTCAACTTGGAATCACCGGAAACCAGGCTACTTTGACATTGAAGAGAAAGGTGTTCAATCCCGCTGGCCAGTGCGTATAACTACGATGCTATCTTCTCAATCCAAATACTGATTCAATGATGCTGTTCAGGCCGTTGCAACACGACTCGGAGATGATGCGATTACAGCTACTGGGAGATCCAAACTTGATGAATGACCTCCGACGAGTGTGTAATTCTCCTTCCAACCTCCTCACATTCTCATGCAGAACTCTTCCTTCAGGCACAACCTGAACTAGCAGATGCAGCCCAAAATGACCCTGCCCGATTCGCGGAACTTCTTCGCCAAACGAGAGAAAGACAATACCGTGCAGAAATGGAGCAACAACGAGAGATAGAACATTTGAATGCCGATCCGTTCGATGTTGAAGCTCAAAGAAAGATTGAAGAAGCAATCCGCCAGCAGGCAGTCATGGAGAATATGGAGCACGCCTTGGAGTATTCCCCAGAGAGCTTTGGTGTTGTAACGATGCTCTAGTGAGTGGCTTAGCTGTGAAGCGTTCCTATATCTCACCTTTATGTGCAGCATTGATGCTGAGATCAACGGGAAGCCTGTCAAAGCCTTCGTAGATAGCGGAGCCCAGCGTACGATCAGTGAGTGTTCGGTTCCCATTCCTTACAATCAGAATGCCAAACTCTATACAACGCAGTGACACCACAGTGTGCCGAATATTGCAAGTAAGATCCTATTATTCGTCCCCGCATTACCCTTGCTCAATGAATCCGCAAGCTTGATGCGTCTTCTCGACACACGGTTTGCTGGCGTTGCACAAGGAGTGGGAACAGCTGCCATCCTTGGTCGGATACACAGCACACAACTCAAAGTTGCCGACTTGCATCTTCCATGTTCAATAACGGTCATGGAGGTAGGTGTTTTCCTCAAGTATAGATTCAAAGACACCCGCTAAACCTATCTATCTCAGGGACGTAATGTCGACTTATTGCTCGGTCTAGACATGCTCAAGTCCTACCAAGCATGCATCGATCTCGAAAAGGGCGTCTTACGGATACAAGGGCGTGAAGTCCGGTTCCTCTCCGAACATGAGCTTCCTGAAAGCGCTCGTAACCCCGAAGCTGCTGCCCAAGCTCCCCAGCCTTCTCAGGGCCAAGCGTTTAACACACCGTCCTCATCGGCAAGGCCCAACCAATCATTCCCAGGCACTGGTAACACCCTTGGAGGAGCACCTGCAGCTCGTCTTCCATCTAATCCCAGACCTGCTCCAGCCCCATCCTCGGCTAGTAGACATCCCGAGAAGAATATCCAGATGATCATGGATTTGGGTGTTAGTCGTGAAGTGGCCATTAGTACACTTGATGCTGCTGGTGGAAACGTTGACGTTGCGGCTTCGTTACTTTTCTAAAGGACATGTCTTCTTTTTCGTCATGGAACACAAAAACATGCAATGTATCCATACAATTTGCACGAGGCGAGTGGGGACGATGAAATGCTGTTGATACAAATGCCTGCCTGAATACTGTACAATATCGGGAATACATGGGTTGTTTATAGTACACATTCAAACCTTTGAGTTCCTTCCAATTCTGTTCTGTTTATTCTTCGTCGAGCCATGCTTCTTCCCATCCAAGGGCGCTGCGATCCCAGTTTCCAGCAACTTGCCCATGCGTTGTCCATCCCATGTAGTCCATCAGCACGCCGGCAGCCCTCACAAACAAAGATCCATCGACCTTGGCCATTCCGGGATGTGTCTCTTCGTCCCTTCCGGAGCGATATGCACCAGCGACCTGTCCAGGTTGCGTATCTCCGTACTCGCGAGCGGCGTAAACCAGTGTGCGCATCGTCTTGAGAACGTGAGAGTCTGGTGCATAAAGGGATGCTTCGATGAGGGCAGGCCAAGGATTATAGTCTTCGTCCTGAATGGGATTGCCGATGCTCGTCTTGTCATTCTGGTACAGCTTCTCGGGTGGGTGCAATGGAGGCCGAACCTTGTCTGAAGCCTTCATGATAAGTTCCGCGTTGATCTTCGGTCGGCCTCTTGATAGCGTGAGAAGGATGATGACCGGTAGATACGCTCGCAGGAGTTGTGCCTTGTGCAAGGGATTTTGGAGTACACTGACGTATGATTTTAGGAAGAGAGACGAAGTGACGATGTGCATGAGAAAGAAGTCCAGACGGGGCTTATGTCCTTCTTTCCCGGTGGCAAACAAAAGGAGAACAGCAGTCCAAATATACTCTTCAATCTTCTCGTTGACCTCGGCTTCTGTGACGTTTTCGTCGACTTGAAGTTGCGAGGAGATGCGCTGAACTTCCTCTGCACCACCATCTCGCAAGGCATCTTTGATGCGAGCACTTATGAGGGCATTGCTGTCGTAGGGAACGGGTTTGAGTTTAGGGGAGTCGTAAACTTCCCGCAAAAGCTCAAGAATAGATTTCGTGCCGTTACTAGTGCCGTTGGTTTGAGTAAGCGCGGGTTTATAGTTGAAAATGGTGGTAGTTAAAGGGTTTGTGACCGCTGTTTGAGCTAAGCCTGCAGACTCATCAGTTTGCGAGTCGTAGTGAGATGAAATCCTTCAAACCTGTGGCTACCAAGAAGTCGTTCCCAAATTCCAGACCGTACTATTGAATGGGTCAAACCAAACCCTTGCCTTCAAGAGAGAAAAATGCGTACCCCAATTTGAATGAAAGGATGAGCACTAATTAAGGGAG
This sequence comes from Paramarasmius palmivorus, assembly GCA_037176845.1. Taxonomy (NCBI): domain Eukaryota; kingdom Fungi; phylum Basidiomycota; class Agaricomycetes; order Agaricales; family Marasmiaceae; genus Paramarasmius; species Paramarasmius palmivorus. The sequence continues at coordinate 177,064 of JAYKXP010000061.1, read as the reverse complement.
TTCTGAGTATCACTGTGCTCAGGGTTCGACAGATATAATTGACTTACGCGCCGCTCATCAATCTCACCAGCATGTTCAACCCAGGCTCGTTTGCAGCAGGTGAAAAGATGTACTCTCCAAGTGTTTCGGATACTCCAGTAGCCTCGATACGTTCTTGAAAGAAATGGAAGAAGCCGTTATAGGCACTTTGATCAGGAGTGTGTCAGCAAGGAAAGCACTATTCAAAGTCATCATAACTGACTTTTGGTTTCCAACATACTGCTTCCAGCTTTTCGTATTGACCTTCATGTTCTTATCCTGGTCCTCAAGAATAATTGGTCTTTGGTCCGACGCTTCATCATCATAAATCTTCTGCAGAAGGCTTGACGTTGCCCCCAAGTCGTACGCAGCGAGAATGCTAGTGCATTGCATCAGCAATCTATATCCAAAGGAGAAAGACATAGAACTCACTGATGACTCAGGTGATTATGCAGCCCAGCAGCGCGAAAGAAACAGTGGTGGGCCTGCGCGTCCTTCAATAATAAGCTTTCGGTGATTGGTTTACACCCTGGTGACGGCCTTGGTAAGTTCAGGACTCCAGAGCGCAGCAGTCGATGAGAAATGGCAGACATGTTTATGGTAGTGGATCAAGCTGTTGAACATTGTCTAGAACAGGGATGGTGGTATTGGTAAGACACGCGAATAACTGACACAGGCTGTGACGCAATCGCGGGTGTGGGCGCTTAGTTCAAAAGCATAGCGCTCATTGTTATGGGAGACAATTATACGTACGAGGACAGTACAATACATGAGTAAAAGATTTAAGCACGTCAAAGCGACTCCTCGTCGAGCCATGCTTCTTCCCATCCCAGAGCACTGCGATCCCAATCACCTGCAACCTGGCCATGCGTCGTCCAACCCATACAATTCATCAATACACCCGCTGCTCTCACGAACAAGGACCCATCTACTTTTGCCATCCCGAGGTGCGTCTCCTGGTGTGTTCCCTTCTGGTAGACGCCGATAACGTCTTCGGCAGGGATATCACCATATTCACGGGCGGCATAGATCAATGTACGCATTGTTTTGAGGACGTGAGAGTCCGAGGCGTATAGAGATGCCTCAATGAATGCCGGCCATGGAGTATAGTCATCATCCTGCGCTGGGCTGCCAATACTGGTTTCATCAACCTTATATGGCACCTCGGTAGGGAGTGGAGGTCGGACTTTGTCGGACGCATGCATAGTAAGGTTTGCATTGATCCTCGGTCGACCTCTAACCATGACAAACAGGATAATGGTGGACAGATACGCGCGGAGTAGCTGGGCTTTGTTGGCTGTATCACGGATTACTCCGACATATGTCTTGAGGAAGATAGATGATGTGACAAGGTGCATGAGGAAGAAATCCAATCTGGGTTTGTGTCCTTCCTTGCCCGTAGAGAACAGGAGAAGTACGGCAGCCCAGATAAACTCCTTTATCTTTTCATTCATTTCTTCTTCTGTAGCGTTATCGGCAATCTGAAATCGAGAACAAATGCGCTGAATCTCTTCGCCACGCCCGTCTCCAACAGCGTCCTTGATCCTGGTGCTTAAGATGGCAGAGCCGTCATAAGGAACCGGCTTGAGCAATGCAGAGTCGTAAACCTCCCGCAAGAGCTCAAGCACTGATGGTCCACTCCGCTTCGTATTGTTATCGGGATCGGTTATGGAAGGGTTGTAGTCGTAAATTACCGCGGGATGGGGTTGATGGACGGCTGTCTGCGCTAGACCTAGTGTGCAACGTTTAGCATAATTCGGGTGCGGATAAAATATGCCTCCGACCCGTGGCAACCAGGAGGTCGCTCCCAAACTCGAGACCGTACTACAGTGCTCGGTCAGAATGTCTTTTCACCTTGGCCTATATGATAAACATACCCCGATTTGAATGAACGGATGGACACTAGGTTTTATGAGTCAAGTACAGATGATGTAGTTGGTTTGACATACATGCCACTCATGAGTCTCACCAACATGCCCACACTGGACTTGTTGGCTAGAGGTGAAAAAATGTACTTTTCCAGAGTGTCAGGCACTCCCACACTCTTGATACGTTCTTGGAAAAAGTTCAGGTAACCATAGTAAGCGCTGTGAAAACGTGCTATCAGATGCTGTAGCAGGGCCAGCTGGTAACTTACTGTTCGTTCCCGAGATACTCTGTCCAATTATCGGTAGTCACACCAATCTTCATGTCGTCCTTGTTGAGGATGATTGAACGCTGTTTCGGTGCCTCATCATTGTACATTTTTTGAAGGAGACTAGGCGTTGCACCTAAATCGTACGCAGCGAGAACACTAGGTTAACTCATTAGTGTTTGCCGATTAAAGGAATGTACTATACTGACTGATGGCTAAGGTGATTGTGCAGCTCTGGTTCCCGGAAGAAACAGTGATACTCCAGCGCGTCCTTCAACAAGATAGCTTCCGCGACTGGTTTTGATTCTGGGGATGATCTGGGTAGATTGAGAACGCCTCGGCGCATTAATCGACATGGGACAGCTGACATGGCTGAGGTGACTGATTGTATTGCGCGTGCATCTTCGATTTAACAAGTTTTTTTAACCATAAAGCGGTCACGACGGGATCCTGGGCGTCATAGCTTACTAGTTTTTGAGCCGTCCGAGTCGTCCGAAGCATCCGAGCACATATTCTCGAGTAGGTAAGTTCCTTTACCGCTTGGTGGAGTTCTACTTTGAGCGCACTGTCTGGTGACCTGGCTGAGTTGGGTATGGCTGGGGTGTCGGATGTCACTTTGTGACATCCGACTAGCTATGCCTTAGCCATCCGCAGAGACATTTAGAGTTGTGTTCGTGGATAGTGAAGAGGAATATAGAAAAGTTCGCCCATGAAGATGAGTGGTGAAAGCAGGAGAGTGTGGGAACGGTGTCATGTATCCGCTCCGGAGATACCGGCCCTCCATGATACTTGCTTTCCACTCGTCATGGTGACTGAAGCTTGTACTCAAGTACTCAAGTACAGCTCATGTCTCCACTCCTCTGAGTATTCCTGACCCTCGGACGGTGGAAAAATCTCAATATTAATAACGATAGTACATCAGAGTACATCCGTCGTAATCTCTCCAGGGCCGTTTCGTTCTGCTGGAGGAGCACATCCGCGTCAAAGGTGTGTAAGTGTAACCCTTTTTTTCAACAGTCCAATGCCTAATATTCGCGCAAGCTCGAAGTCTGTAGATTCTTCTTTCCACCGTTTGGCGCAATTCGTTATTCAACAACGATGACGAAGATGTGAAACACCATCGGCTTACCACTCACGAGCTCCCAATTCCGCTATCAATGCACACGAGGACATACTCTAAACACTACTCTTACCCAAAGCACAGCTTAGAGGATGGAACCTCTATACGACGGCGCTGAGCTGGAAGTTGATGGAGAGGGTGAATATGACTGTGACCTCGCTCAAGATGAAACAAATTGGGAGGCTGAAGGCTACGATGAAGATGGTGTAGAAGGGTATGGAGAGGATGAGGATATGGATGAGGATGAGGACATGTATGAGGACGAGGACATGGAAGACGAGGATGTGGAAGATGACGAATACTTGGAAGGCGACGAATACTTGAAAGACGAAGAAGACATCTGGCAGGATCCGCAATATAGCGGAGAATGGGTTCTCTACGGTATACATACTACGCAACTACTCCCCAACATTGACTTACTGACCTGGTCACCAGATGCCAACGATTCAATCAGGCGAATAGCGTACTTCTTTAACCCGGAATGGAGAGATGTATTACCCGCGAGAACGCGCACATTTCGCTCAAGGTTTACCATTCGTTCAGGTGCGTCGTGTACAGACGTCTCCCGCCCTGACCCACTGACTCTTCTACAGGTGAGATGGTCTGGGGCCAGCTACTACCCATTCTCATTGGCATGAAAACGCATCGTCACGATCAACCTGGAGGAGACGCAATCTACTTTCGTGTTCCCGCCAAAGTTGGTGTCTGGAATGTGCGTATGTCGCTTAAGGGTTCTAGCCTAAACTAAGCCTTACCCTTATCCTGCTAGATTGCCACTGTTAAACCATATAGAAGATATCTTGACCGTTCCATGGTCGCATACCACTCTTCTCTGACTCGTGAAGAAGTCGTCGCTCTACTTCGTAAAGCCCAAGACACCAACTATTTCCCTGAACGTAGAGAACATCCGGATGTTTGTTACGTCGAACGTTATGGCTGGGGATGTCACTTTGACGGAGCGAACGATGCTGTACGCACATTTGCAGATATCGATCCTGGTGCGGGGTGGGTCGAGGCTATCAGAAGGAGAAGGGAAGGCGAAGATGATGAATTGTATGATGCCTCGTATGATGACCTTTACGGTGAAGAGCGTACTGTTGCCGATTCCTGTTGGATGCGCTTGGAGCGGCTACGAATTGGGCATACGTTCCTCATGGATGCAGACAATGCTCCTCAAGTGGTGAAGCTTTTGGCACGGTGGGTGTTCGACTCTAATGTTCTCTTCGCTATACTGATGGTGTTCGTTGTAGACCTTCGCGGCTAGACGTGAACATGAAGCGACAGATGCACACGTCCCTGTTTGCCACCTTGACCGATCAAGAGCCGTTTGGGTGCAATCTGTCCTTCATTGGTAGCAGCGACTGGGAGCACGCGAAGCTAATTTTTAGCGAAGAACCGTCACAGAGGTTCCCGGGAAAGAGAGAACTGTTGGCATTCTGGTACGATGATAGGCAGGCGTATTACCGAGGTCTCTTTCCAGGCCTGAATAAGATACCTGTACCAGTCATTGTCGAGTAACTCTTGACCGCAAGAATTCCTGCTTTTAATTGGTTCCGAATCGTTCTGGTTACATTTTTCCAGCATTGCATCCTATGTACCACTCACGCTAAGGTGAACGTTCTTTTCATTCTATTCTAATAACATGTATACAGGGTCGTCAGGCGCATTGGCACACATTCTTTGTACATCCTGCAGCCCTTTGAACGACGCATGGGCTACTCTTGAAATGCAGGCTGCTTCAGGGATCCATCTGACACCTATCACACGGTAGCGGTATGAATTTGCTCTCTCTACGGTTATGAATGGATTTCCTACGATCCTGGGAGAATAAATTGAAGAGCTGCTTTAAGTGAGGTGAATGATGTATGAAAACGTCGAAATGAGAGAGCTGAGATGTGGACTGCCATAATATTAACGGAAACTGGCCGCTGCACATCCCACGCTTCTTGGCTCTTCCAGTCATCTCAGAGTCAGGGAACGGCCCTCAAATATGTAAAGCACTTCTGTTCAGAATCATGGTACGCATTATTCTACAAAGAAAATGCCCTGAATTGTATTGATATCTGGTCTCGCGGATGTAGAGGATGTGGTGTGAGGGCGGCGAAGCTGGTAAAGCAGCGAGTGCATCTCTTTCCAATACCGCCATCATCTCGGCTACTTTCGGTGAGGCAGGCTTTGTTTGATAAAGTGTAATCTGCTCATGTATTCTCAGAATATGGATGAAAGTGCTTATACTGCACAGATTGACCTCTGCGACCATTGTGATGCCTCAGTACAATACCCATATCTCCCAACGTCACATAAAGTTCGCTCCGACTACGTCCCCACGAATGACGATATCAAAGAAGCAGTTTCATCGATTGCGGAAATGAAGGAGGCTCTGGGGCAAATCAACATGACGTTGGACCGAGTACGAGGTATTCTGGGGAGTTTGGAAACGAGCAAGGCGAAGTTGGAGAAACAGATCGAAGAACAGATGGCCATCATATCCCCTCTTCGAAAAATTCCCGTTGAAGTCTATCACAAGATCTTCTCCCATGCTTGTGACGCCGACGAAAATGCGACCGAATGGGACTACGCTCTGCGTGTTGATCGAAACCAATTGCGCGCACCAGCAAACCAAATCTCCCTCACTTCTTCGCATTGGCGGAATATCGCCGTCGGCTATCCACCTATCTGGAGTTCCATTTCTGTAGATCTTTGTGCTACAGCGCACTGGAAACTCAGCACGACAACTCTGCTGAGCACGTACCTCAAAAACGCTGGTACAAATGTACTGAAGATTCGTGTCTTCTCCGATACCAGGTGTACCGAACAGGCCGCTCGCTTACTGGCATGCCGGTGTGATGGGGGATTCGATGCCTTTCGCTTGTTACTTGCACATATGAAGTATTGCGAAAAGCTGCGCCTGCATATTACTGGCCATGCTCTATTGAAGGATCTGGTGGGCACCCCCAACTTGAGGTTCCCTGCCTTGAGATATTTTCACAACGGAGTCGGGATGACAGATGACGTGGATGTAGCCTCCACGTCGTGGTTCTGGCAAGCCATAGGCAAGGCACCGTGTCTAACTCAGCTCCATGAGGAATTCTTTTCATTACCTCCAAGAGTAGATGTGATGCCATATGAACAGCTTACCACCTTTCGCTTTTGGCATGCCGATAAGCATCATCGATTCCTCCGAATTATTCGCAAGGCTCGGAACCTGAAGAGATTGTCTTTGTTGTGGGATTCCCCAGATTCACCAGGGTCCGCTGTATCTTCTCCTTATGAGCTCGCATCCCTTCAAGAGCTTCATATATGTCCTTCACACCCCGAGAACTTCCTTACCTTCATCGAACTCGTTCGAGCGCCAAAGCTCACCAGTCTTTGGATAGTATGCGATCCACTCGACTTCGACCCGGAATTCGAAAGGCCTCACCCCGTCCCCCTCACATTCATGTCAACACTTTCCCGCCTGCCGAGTACCTTACAGCGCCTACATATCGACCTCAACTCCTTCTATCCGAGCAATACATCGATGTCGGGCTTGTTATTCATGTTCCCCAATCTGACATACTTTGACATCTGCTGGAGTAGTGATCAGCTTCAACAGGATCGGATGTCCCTGTGGATGTCACATTTACTGGACACACTAAAGGTGTCATCCGCATCCCCCTCCAGTGTCGTTGCACCAAAGCTAGAAGAGTTGGTTCTGCACGAGTCTCATTCTCGAATCGACTCTGGTTCCATTGAGCAGCTGCTGACGACGCTCGAGTCGAGGAGCAGTAGCCGGCTTGCAAATATCGGTCGGCTTTCCGAGATCGTTGCCTTGCGTAAAGTCGACTTTTCCTACTGGACAAATCGAGGGACGGTGTTTAAATCGTCCCTTCCGGTTGATAAATTGCTGACCGATGAGCACCGGCAGAGGCTTCGAGCGCTTGAGGAGGATGGTATGGCATGTTTATTGGAAGAAAGGTGGAATCACTTTCCGAGTTGAGGCCCTAGCTAAAACTTCCCTTCTCCGATTATTACACATTCTTAGCGTCGTATAGACCCATAAAGCAGAATTTTTCAATATGAACAATATAGATTCTGCAGCGCAGCTTGGCTGGTGTTGCAGACGCTCTGTCAATTGGCAAATCGCGTCGAGCGGCGTTAGGATTCAGGGACCATGCCACGGTCACGCGACATGCACGTAAATCCCTTAATTAACCCCTACTCGACGCTCGTGCCTGCCGCGTGTTTCTCGTTCCTACCAGCTCCTACCATCATCTGGTACTTGCAGTGCAAGTACAGTCTTGGACTCTGCTTCTCCCAACCCAAATACTTTCACGATGGTTGCAGGAACCAAACAAGTCTCAGAAACCGCTGGCAAACCCCCCTTTCAAGTCTTTTACGCTCCGACTTCCGACATCCTAAATCATTCCCCTCCTATAGACGTTGCTGCCCCCAAGAAGGCTACGGATGGGCCAAATTCTTTTACGAAACCGACGATTTCAAGCCACGTTTTCATTGGTGCTTTCTCGGTGAAATAGTCGAGAATGTCACCGAACAGTTCGAGCTCTGCGCGCTCAAGGTTCGAGACAAAGACGGGAAGATGACTAGGGTCATATTCAACTTCATAGGAGACGATATAAAGAAGTTTGATTGGGGGAGTGTCCAAGTAGGGTGCACGATTGCTATTCTGTACCCCGAGCAAAGAGTACAGCCTACTCTTGGTATTAGGGCACTGCTGGCTGGGCAGTCAGGGGGTCGTGAGGGGAGTTTCTTGCTAAAGGAACCCTCAAGGGTCAAGGTGGGTGCTTCTATCTGCGAATATCTGTGTAAACGGCTGATAAGGACGGGTTATAGATTCTACAGTGTGATCTGGAGACGCTGCTGAACATTAATGACACTGTGGGCAGCGAAATTTTACCTATTCCAGGGAAATCACGAAAGTGCGAGAACTGCCACGCCGAGGAGACCGACAGATTAAAGCTTCTGCGATGCTCGTCGTGTCAATCTGCTCCGTACTGTAGTCAGGTCAGGCTTTCCCTTGGTATGATTATCTGCTGCTTAGCGTCTTTTCAGGAGTGCCAGAAGGATTCATGGAAGAAAGAGCACAAACGTTTATGCCAAACATTTAAGGACGTTCGCGAAATCAAGACAGCTCGAAACTGGAATAAGTCGGCTTTTAGCAAGGCTCTTGGCTTTGGAGAGCGATCTGAGGAGCGCAAGGAAACACTGGATGATCTTGGGAATCAGAGTGATGATGAACAGGACTATGGTGCAAACTATAGGCCCTATTATGGCTGGGACGGTGTTGATGTCGATGCGGATATTGAGGATATATTGTGGGGCTCATATTCTGATGGAGATGAGGATGATTATGAGGGTTATGATTCTGACGAGTTTGGCCCGGCTAGTAGTGAGGTGGATGAAGATGAAGGAAATGATGACTCTGTACCGCACGAAGACAAGAATTCGTCTAATGTGCATTGAAAGGAACGATCTTGGCCTGTGTTGATGATGGGATATCTTATAATCGGGACCATACTATCCATATACATACAACATGAAATTAAGTAACAATAATAAAACCTGGTATTCCGAAAGCCTTGCGCGTTGCAATCAACGGTCTCTTTCAAGGCGGTCTCGGATGCCGGGCCGGGGGAAGGTCGGGAACCGACGGTCACGCGTCACCGGTTGTCCACTTTTTTGCTTTTACCACCTCCCAAGCTTCAAGCCTTTTAAAGCCTCAGCGCAAGATTACTTTCCAATGAGGGACCTCCTCATATCACTGCCCACATCGTATCGGTAAAGCCATGCGACTCTACGGAACTCCTCATTTGCTAAACATACGACACCAGAACAACAGGTACCAGAATCTCGAGGGCCGTACTTCTTCCCCTATCGAGATCAATGTTGGTAAGGTTATCTTCTTAAATGGCTATAATGAAAGAGCGTTGATGGCCTTGATTCAGAAGTCCATGCGCTGATACGTCGCAAACGCAGTTTCATCGATCCGAATTGGGACGGCATTTCTCCCGCACTCTCTTTCAACACCATATTAGCTTGAAGAACTGTGCTTCCACGGAGTCGTGCCGTCATCTCTGACATTTTCAGCGGGTAATCGGGTATCAACAGAGGCTATATTGTGTTGAGGACGGTAGCATTCAAATGGCTGGAAGGGGAAGGGGATTCTGTGTTTTCAACATCACTTTACGACCGCATACTCTGCACTTACGCCCGAGCCCTTTTGAGATAGCTCGCGAGCCTCATGACACTCTTAACCCCGGACCCGATGCGATAAAGGTGACCAAGCACCTCTCAAAGCTCGCAGCATTCATTCAGAGGGTCGTATTCGGATGGTCACAAGTGACGGAAGCAGATACCAATAGCAATCAAAATGTTTCGGATAGCTCTGTCACAGACCCGAATCGCTCGCATATAAACCGTGTGTGATGCTGAGACGGTTCCGAATTGACCTCTCTGCCTCCCCTTTACAATGAAAATCGCTCTACAACCAGCTTCCTCTAGTGGCTTTGGGCGATCGCACCAGTGGCATAACAACACACACCCCAAATGGTGGAAGGATTCCGGGCTACGCAGAAATGTTGGATGGGTAGTCGCACTTTACCTCAGTGTGTATGTACCCTTTTTGAAATCCGCTGGAACATGCAAATTTGACCGTATTTTTCCTTCTATTAGTTTCGCTCTTGGTTACGACGGTAGCCTTATGAGCGGTCTTCAAGCGCTCCCACAATGGAACGAATATTTCAACAATCCCTCCGGCGCAAGACTTGGGCTTATCGTCGCTTCCTTGACCATTCCAGTCATCATGTATGTAAAAAGGTTTTATGAAATCTGTCACAAAGCTGAGATTCATTTCCAGAGTTGCTCCACTTACGTCGTGGTGTCTCGATAAGTTCGGGCGTAAGATCACTGTGTCACTTGGGAGCTTTATTCTTGTCAGTGTCGTGCATTGCTTCCGCCGCTATTCCTAAACCTCACAAATGGAATCTAGATTGTTGGGCCACTCATCGGCTCTTTCGCTCAGAATGATGCTATGTTAATTATTGGTCGAGTTCTTGTTGGGGGCGCAAGCTTTTTCACCTCGATCGCTTGCGCTTGCCATGTTAACGAACTGCTTCATCCACGGATACGAGGGTGAGGGCAGGAATCTGACCTCTGAAATTTGTTGCTCATTTGCTTCGCAGAGTGTTCAGCGCCCTTTTCACGACTACGTTGCAAGTAGGCTCGATAATAGGCTCCTGGGTTACCTTTGGAACGCTTCGATGGCAATCCAACTGGTCCTGGCGCCTGCCCTTGCTATTGCAAGCAATCGGTCCTGCCATATTATTCCCGTTGTCCTTCTTTTGCCCTGAATCGCCTCGTTGGCTCGTCAAGAAGGGAGAAAAGCAGAAAGCGCACAAAATACTGGCGAGGTATCATGCCAATGGAGACTTGGACGATGATCTCGTGAAGAATGAGCTACACCAGATCGTAGCCGCAATCGAAAGGGAAGAAAAAGAAAGGTCGTCTTGGAAAGCATTACTATCCACCCCAGGGAATAGACGGAGGACGTTGCTAGTAGCAGTGATCAATACAGGACCTGTCATGACTGGTCGTACGTCGAAATTCCTTAGACTTAGGCCGTGGTTGCTGACGACTAGTAGTGACAATTGTTTGGGGATACCTTGTCCCTACACTTCGCTTAGTAGGGATTAATAACCCTACAGAGCTAGGTGAGTGTTTGAGTGTAACACTCGAACCAGTTGCAGGCTAATTTGCTCGAACCAGTTGGCATAAGCGGTGGTTTTGCTATTGCGCAGGCCATAGGGTGCATGATCGGAGCTCTTTGTGTCGACTTTCTTGGACGTAGACCCATCTTCTTGATATCCACAACTGCCATGTTAATACTCTTCTCCGTTCTTACTGTGCTTATGGTAAATCGACTCTTTGCTTCCGTTTGGACCTTCGAGATCTGAACATTTTTGCAGGCTGTTTTCTCTCATAATCCCTTACCGGCAATTGGAATCGCATATGTGGTTATACTGTATCTATTTGGCTTCTTCCTGAACTTTGGTTGGGTCGCGCTAGCAGCACTGTATCCTCCCGAGATCCTGCCATTCTCTCTGCGCGCCAAAGGGATGGCATTGGGAACTTTCCTGCAGTCAATTTGTTCGTCGTTCAATACCTTCGTGAATCCTATTGCGCTCGAAGCAATTGGGGTGAGTTTTCAGTTACGAGTTCCATGCAAACCCCAGAATTCTCACTCCTTTCTCCCCAGTGGAAGTACTACACAGTATACATTGCCGTAATTGCTATCTATCTCGGACTGCTTTGGGTATTTCTCGTCGAAACTAAGTAAGTTATCTAACCATTCGTAGAGGTCACCAACCTGACTCATCCTTAAAAGGGGTCGCACCATTGAAGAAATTGTGGAGTTATTTGATGGCAGTCAAACTCAGCTCGTTTCCGAGGAAGACAGTCAGGGCGAAGTGTTTGAAGCAAAGAAATCGACGCATGAGGTTATAGAAGTGAACGATTGACTACAGCAGACACTAAATAAATTGTAACATCTCGACAAGTTTTCATTTTGGTAATAATGTTCGTACTGCGTCATTCTGAAGTCACAGCTGCTAATTCGGCCCTGATTAATGATTCGATCTGTCTTCGCCCTACCGCTACCACCATTACCGCCAACACCTTCAGCTACTTTCCCCGTCAGCAATGTCGATTGTGAATATACCTGCCGCAGACGCTGACACTCTAGAAAGGTCAGCAACACTTTCGTCTTTTTGGGAAGTTTTGACGATCTTCATTATTCACGAATAGTCAGGAAGGTCGACAAAAGCATTCCCTCACGATTTTGCAGTCCGAAGAGTCCAGCTACCATAGCATATGCGATGATGCACTCGATACGATAGAGTGTGCTTTACAGAATAAGGATCTGGATCCAGAAGTGCGGGCGAAACGTGAGTTGTCACTACTCAATTGCCACCTGCGATAGTAGTTTCTTAATCGATATCCACAGTGGAGCCGCTCTTCTCGTCGATCAAGAAACAGAAAGACAACCTTATATCAATAATATCTCAAGCACAGGAAGTACAAGAAGATCTCACGGAGAACACACCTGAACCAGGAGAAACTCAGAAGCAAGTGCAGGCATTGGTCGACGAATTCACGAAGACCACAACGGACCTCAGCTATCAGGTCGATTTTCTCGGGAGAATCATTGCTGAGCACCACATACCGACCGAGTCACAATAACGTCATGTAAAGTGTCTGTATGTACGCCTTCACCTCACAACAAGACTCGAATGATCAACAGACGATTCGACACCAACCTAGAGTAGGCTGGCATATATTGAAATTGAACCGCAACTGAACCGCAACGCCATTTACGGGTCGATAAACAGAATAGATCTGCGAAAGTGTAGACATCGTCGATATAGCGAAGCGCCGACACAAGCGCCCATGACAGGTCAAGGATCCATATCCATGCCTAAAAACATTTAGGTTTCATAGTAGACCCGATACATATTCAATACATGTATGTGAATGGCTCAAGTGCCGGAAGGGAACAGTTGCAAGTCACAAAACCAATTCCTCGAGCTGATACAAACCGATACCCATTCCTGCTTGATCTTGAGCCAATTTTCTCCTCTGTCGCCAGTCGCCCACGGGTGCTTTCTTTCCTTCACTTGCTTCCTTGGCACTATTCAGGGCTTTCTTGTGCGCCGCGGCAAAGACTTGCAACGGCCCACGGAGCTTCTCTGTCTCGTCTATTGAAGTGACCTCAACGTCAACTTTTGTTTGAATCCGTTTGAGGATTTTGTATGATGACGGGCTCTGCACGAGGTTTATAAAAGAAACGTCTAGGAGTGTCTGGAGGAAGAATAGGACCTAAGATGGGACATGAGCCATAGTCAACCGTTAAACTCAGATGCTAGCGCCTACCTCAGAGAGCGGCGGTATAGTTTCCACCTTCTCCTGTTCTGTCTTCACGATGACAACACCATAGTCATTCTTATCCAGCAATTTCTTCGAGGGTAATAGTTGCAGTTCGCGCGAGGTCCACTGCGATATCAATCCATCAAGCACTCCCAATAGGCATATGACATCGTCCAAATCTACCATATACCGCTTCAACGCGAAGCGGAGTGGTGTCTGGGATGTCTTGTATTTGATGCAGAGCTTGAGGTAGTTCAATAGCGTTGGCATGTCGTCCTGCATTGGAGTAATGGAGTCGATTTGCATCGCGTCGTCGTCTCCTCCATCGGGAGCAGGCTGTTGAGTATGCCGATGCCGCGCTAGAACGTATCGTAGAGTGTCGATAATTTCCAATTCTCGCAAATCAGGTACGGTGGTAAAAGCTAGCGATATTGAAGGCTGTAAAACGTCAGTGAATATCATGAAGGTAATTGTCTAAGACATACCCAGTCGTTGCGTAGTCGCAAAGCAGGAAGCAATCCACATTCAATCATGTTCGTGCTCACCGCTCTCTTCTCAAGTAGATGTTTAATTACTTGGGAAGAATAGGGTACGTTTTGTGCTTGTGTAGGACGAAGAATCGTATTAAGAACATCCTTGACAAACGCATAGCCGTACACGATGCGAGTAGTACTCTGGAGTCGAAATTCAGCCTGCGGACCATTCATAGCTTGTAGTAAGACACTCACATCCTCCGACGTATCCGAGTTCTTTTTATTCGACAGACCCTCCAACTCTCGCTTCTCCCATGCAAAGAATGCATCATTTGCATTCTGTGGGCGATTTGAGTTGATAGCTGACCGGATGTCAGCAATAAGCTTCTTCCTTTCATCGTCGTAGGCCTCCAAACTTGTAGGCTGCGAAGCACCTTCCTCCTGAGCCAGCCACGCGGCACCAGCACCTGCTCTTCCCATTGCGTTGGCAATACTGGAACTAGAGGGCACTATGACAGGGACAACGAGGATGCTTGTCGAGGCACTGCTGGACGATTTACGGCGATCTGATGAAGGCGAAACCTGCGGAGAAAGAACTAACAGAATGCTAGACGAGGACATCGCATCAGCTAGGCTAATAGCGACCTTGTCGCTGGAGAGAGTAGATGGGAGAGGTACGTTTCGTGAGGAAAGGAGGACTGAGAATTGTAAATCCCATAGCAGGAGTGCAATTTCGCGGTCTTTTGTAAGTCCCGCGAGTAAAACATGCGAGGAACCTAGGGAGATAATGGAGACTTCCTTCTGACGGGATGGAGTGATAAAGGACAGAGAAGATGAAAGCCGAAGGGTGTCGGGGAGAGATGACAGGGTTAATTTATCGTCCAGAGACGTAAGCTCCATTGAATGCCAGTGTCCCTTTATGGCTGAAACACAGTTAATACGTATGTCAACGGACGAGATGCACCAGACACCTACTGAGAATGCTCAAGAATCCTGCAGAGGAGCAAGACATATCGCATATCTGGGATTCTATATGAGTGAAGCCCAGTCATGTGACGGGAGAGACTGCCTTGCCTCTTCCGATATTGATAAGAGTTCTTCACCGAGATCAACAAATGTGTTGGTATCTGTATTGACGGCGAAGACGGATATTCGATATTCGTCGCTTGATTTGAGCAGGGAGACGATGATTGCAGCTTGTGCAGGTGTTGAATAGGGTGGTAAATATCGACATTGCTGTCTGGAGAACACGTAGCTCTTGATGTTTGTGCTACCTGCCGGTTTCTCTCTGCTTGCTAAAACCTTCAGCTCCTCATCGAGAAGCGTCCACTCGCCAACGGGTGAAGAAGCTAGCAACCGAGAAGGCAACTCGGGATTTGTGTAAAGGCCAGAGATGGGATGGGCGAGCTAGAGTAAAATAACCTTGCATGTCAAATGAATCTCGAAACCAGGAATGGAGCAGAGAACGAGACATACTGTAGCCGCCTTTTTCTTTTGAGTTGCTCGGTCAGCTATTGAGCTTGACAAGTTTTCATTCCACATCCATATAGTCTTGTTGGCATCCTTCTCTTGCGTGTCCGACGACGAAGATATCCCGGCATATGTCGTGCAAATATGATCTGCACCCTTGGAGATACTACGCGACGCGGGTGGACAACAGAATGTCGTGGTAGGTCCTAAGGTATGGGAAATAATTGGGTGCAGATTTGATAACTGCAGATCGTTCACTTCAGCTATAGATGAAAAAATTCCCAAGACTCACGTCAAGCACATGAACTCCATCTCCTTGAGCCGCTACGGTGACATATCCCTCTGAACTTCCATGCCCTTTACTGTGATGTGAAACATAGACATCCGAGGATTGTAAAGTGGATTTTCCAGATTTTGACAAGCGTTGAGGTATGCTGTATGTAGATAGTGTAAAGGGCTCACCAACGGAAGTTTCCATCGTGGCCGTGGTCGTTGGCGTTCAAGGCAAAAATTTCCAGGTCTTGCTCTGATTGGCTGTGATGGTCGTGGGAAGGATCTAATCTCACAAGGCCAGCGCAATCTCATCTTATCTCACCTCTTGTACAATGTCTCCCATTCGCGTTGCAGTCCTTACAGGTCTGTATCAATTCTAATCGTGTTTCCCTTGGACTCAGAGGGTCTAGTGAGCGATACAGCAAGCTTGGATGCCAGTGCAGACAAATCCGGGCCTACTATCAGGGAAATCTTCGCCCAAAACTCTTCACAATTTCAGTGTGTACAAGACCAGATAGTCGCTGACGAGGTAACCTTGATCCAGGAAGTGGTTAAGAAATGGGTTGAATCCGGAGAGGTAGACTGGATAGTGACCACTGGTGGAACTGGGTTCGGTGTCAGGGATCGTACACCAGAGGTACACAAGCTTATCATGAATCGGTCCGAGTTCTAAGACTTCGATAGGCCATCTCCGCTTTGCTCGAACGAGAAGCATCTGGAATAGTACACTTACTGCTATCAACATCACTTCAGAAGACTCCATTCGCTGCACTGTCCCGACCTGTAGCAGGCACGATCAAGAACACCCTCGTTGTTACTCTTCCGGGCAGCGTCAAAGCTGTGAAGGAAAACTTGGACGCACTTATCTCTAATGGTGTCGCTGAACACGCCATAGATCTTATAAGAGGTGGATCTGGAAAGGAGGTGCACGCAACGCTAGCCAGGTCTGGCTCAAGCTCTACTAGTGGGCACACTCATCATCATCATCACCACCACCATGACCACCATGCTCCTCAACCCCGAACTGTTCTCTCTCATGATCCTTCTCAAGCTGGTATGATCAGTGTACATTGCTGTAAATCTACTGAACGTTCGCGCAGTTTCCGCTCGACATCGTGTATCACCATATCCTCTCATCTCGTACGATGACGCCCTGGCGATGATCTATGCTATCACCCAACGATTGCCCAGTGAAAAGAAGACGGTGAGTATAGAGTAGAACCTTTCATCGGAATCTCAGACTTTACGCTTTGCGACAGGTCAACGCAGACTTGAAAGGTTCTATTCTGGCAGAAGACGTTTATTCACCATCAGACTTTCCGCCTAATCCAACCACAAGCGTTGACGGGTACGCTGTGACCTGTAGTGATCTTTTCCCCCCAGCTATCTCTGCGTTCTAATCCATCATTATAGCATCGATGCCTCCCGACGTATACCAGGTCGTCACCTCGTCGACACATTCAGTGTCCAATCCACTTCCCGAAGGCACGATCTACCGCATCAACACAGGAGGACAACTACCAACCGGGACAGACGCCGTAATCATGGTTGAAGATACACAACTTCTATCCACATACAGAGACGGCGAAGAGGCATCAGTGATAACCCTGACACAAGTTCCTGCTGGAGAAAACGTCCGAGACCCAGGCACTGATGTTCGCAAAGGTGATTTAGTTTTGCAGAAAGGCGAACGGATTACCAGCTCTGGAGGTGAGATTGGTACTTTGGCATTTGTGGGCCGTAAAGAGGTCCGTTTCATTTCCATTTTCCAGAGAAATATATGATATTCATTGGTGCCATAGGTGGAAGTGTACAAGAAACCTATCGTCGCGATTCTAAGCACAGGGAATGAAATTATCGATCTCAACTCCTCACCGTCGTTGTCGACGGATACTTGGAATTCATGGGACACAAACCGGCCTTCTTTACAAGCCACACTCGAAGGAATGGGGTACGAAGTAGTTGACCTAGGAATCGTTCGAGACGAGTATGCTTTCCCTCAACCCCATGCCCGATACACACTCACCCGACTCACTTAGCATCCAATCCCACCTCACAGCTCTCCAAACCGGGCTGTCCAAAGCCGACCTCATCCTCACCACCGGCGGTACCTCTATGGGCCCGTCCGACCTCCTCAAACCCGTCATCGAACGAAATCTTCACGGAACAATTCACTTCGGTCGCGTCACCGTAAAACCAGGCAAACCGACTACGTTTGCGACTGTCCCTGTATCTTCTAACCAGAGTAAACCGATATTCGCGCTCCCAGGAAACCCAGCTTCGGCGTTGGTAACGTTTTATGTATTTGTGTTACCTGCGTTGAGGAGGCTAGGTGGATGGCCAGATAGATTGTGTCAGTTGCCTACAGTGCCGGTTGAGGTAAGTTTGAGCTGGAGAAAGTAGTGGAAAGGCTGATATACCGTATATGCAGATCCAAACGCCAATGAAACTGGACACGCGAACCGAGTTCCACAGGGTGATTATTCGGTCAGAGGAAGAGGGGTTGAAGGCATTCAGCACGGGCGGACAGCGGTCCAGTCGGGTCGCGAGCTTGAGTGGCGCAAACGGACTCATTGTTCTGCCTCAAAAGCAAGCTGGTTCACCAGATGTCCTTGAAAAAGGGGCCAAGGCCAAGGCCATTGTTATCGGAGAGTTGCAAGTGTAGGAGCAAAGATGTTAATGACAGTAAACCACGATGAATCCTTCATTAGCCTGATGTTACAATTAGGTGTACAAGAAAGTCGAAAACATATCTACTTGCATGGAGTGAGGTGAATAACGATATGAGATATGCAGGTGGAGGGGGTGTCGCATGTGGAGGAAGAAATAGATAGCATAAGATGAATGGGAGTAGCTTAGAAATCTTCATCAAGAACACTGAAGGAGAGCAAAGTTAGCAGTGTAAAGTAGACAGCGAATGACGCTAGACTTACAAGGCCTTCGATGTCGGTTGAGCAGCAGGCTCAGAGTGGTTGATACCAGCCTTTGAGTAATCCGACACACGCTTCTCGAAGAAGTTGGTCTTTCCTTGTAACGAGATCATGTCCATGAAGTCGAAGGGGTTCGTGCTGTTGTAGACCTTCTCATTGCCCAAGGTGACGAGCAGACGGTCAGCGACAAACTCGATGTATTGGCGCATGAGTTTGGCGTTCATGCCAATGAGACTAACGGGCAAAGCGTCTACAAAGGATATTAGCGATATTATACAGGACGAAAAGATGAACCAATGTACCACTCAAGAACTCTTGCTCTATTTTGACGGCCTCGGTAATGATCCGTTTGACAGTATCGGGATGCGGGCGGCGCTTGAGGTGGCTGAAGAGAAGACAGGCGAAATCCGTGTGCATGCCCTCGTCACGGCTGATAAGCTCGTTGGAGAAGGTCAAGCCAGGCATGAGACCACGCTTCTTCATCCAGAAGATGGCTGCGAATGAGCCGGAGAAGAAGATGCCTTCTACAGCGGCAAATGCGACAAGTCGTTCACCGAAGGACGAGCGTTGGTCCGAGATCCATCGGAGCGCCCAGTCAGCCTTACGCTTGACACATGGAATGGTCTCGACGGCGTCGAAGAGGTGTTCGCGTTGTTTGGGGTCTTTAATGTATGTGTCAATGAGGAGGGAATATGTCTCAGAATGGATGTTTTCCATCATGATCTGGAAACCATAGAAACAACGCGCTTCTGCAGCCTGTACCTCGTTGGAGAAACGTTCGACAAGGTTTTCGTTAACGATGCCGTCAGACGCGGCAAAGAAAGCGAGGACGTGGGAGATGAAGTGTCGTTCATTGTCGTTCATACGGTTGTTCCAGTCGTGGATATCCTTGGAAAGATCCATTTCTTCTGCTGTCCAGAATGATGCTTCAGCCTTTTTGTACATTTGCCAGATCTGTGTATTCGCAAAGTTTATGTGAGGAATTATTCTCGTAGCATCGGAGCGACGTGTCACACACCTCGGGGTACTGGATAGGGAAGAGTACGAAGCGACGTTTGGATTCCTTGAGGAGAGGTTCCTCGCCTGTATGAAGTTCATGAGGACTAGTTTCTAGGAAGACGCGATGAACTCACTCTCAGGTAGTTCAACATCACCAACGAATCTTTTCCTCAGCTCTTCAATATCCTGTTCTTCTTCATCCGAGTCGTCGTCGACAAGAAGTGCAACCTTTGTTTTCTTGGTCGGAGATTCGAGAGAGAAAGCTTGCAATGCAGCTGCAGCCTAAGGAAGCCTGTTAGCAAAAGAACAGAAGAATACGTGACGCGACGCGAAGAGTTTACCTTCTTGGAAGGGGTGGCAGTAGGCGAGGCAGGACGAAGAATATCAACAACAGGAGACATTTTGGGGTAGAATACAGAGGAAGGGGTCGCAGAATACAGAGCAGAAGGTAGTGGTTACGAGTGAAGAATGAAAAACGGAAACGTCGCGTTTTTAACGGTAAACGACCTCCGTGGGAATAAACGTGATCGCTTGTGTACGCGTACTCGGGTTCAACGGACGCGTTGGGGTTTGTTGGGCCAATCTCGGACGCGTCATCCGGCTCCAAATCGGATTACAATTGTACCAGCCTGGCCCTCAGTTCATCTAGAACGGAAGAGATCGTTTCTGGATATCAAGAGGCGGGAGGACGCGTGACGCACGTTCCAAAACAAAGGCCACTTCGTAGGCCAGGCTGGGGACGCCGTGGCTGGACCACATACATCAGACTTGGTTTCCAAACATTCTATATGCCTTCACCACACCACAAAGGTCGTGTCGTTCCTCATCTTCTTAGGGTACTGATACTATACAGTCATTCTCAGACCCTACTGCAGCCCTATCATATAGTCGTACACAATCAATAAATGAGAAGTGTCGATTAAGTTACCGATAGTCATTGACGAGATTTATGCCAATGCAGCGTACTCTCGCTCGCCGGTCCATATTCCACATATGGTGATCTGCTTCGGTGAACAGATGTCCAGTCAACATTCAATACATGATATTCGGTTTCTTCCCCCATGCTGTATGAGTTATATGAATTCCCATAGTATTCCTGTGATTTTTGCGTCAATCATACAATTTTAAGATGGAAAATTGATGAACATTACACGAGCTCCTGTTATTCTAGCAACTATCCATTCACACCTGTCTAGGTCTCTCAGCCGTCCTGGACTACCCTTGAGGAAGTAATGATGCAGAGAATCTGTGATATATGAAGTTCAAGCCTATGTCATTATCGGGTCGCGATGATTCGTGGCGCACCTGTAAATGCGGTCCAAGTCCGTTTTACTGACCTACTAGGCAAAAAGAGGGCCAAGTCGCCTACTGCAAGATTTCTGAATGAAATCCTGTCTTCGGCTTGCCTACGGTACCTCTCACACTGTCTCTTCAGTCTCTCGGGGTTTGTGCTTAACTTGACTGTGGGAGGTTTTTGAACGAAGTCGTCAACCTCTAAAAGGTAGTACTTGACTCCTTTGCCCAGACCGTATGGGTCGTTAGACGAATCCTTTATCATACAAAGTGGGTCAGTACGGAACGTTTATGAAATGAGAAAGTCCTCACGTTCTGTGCAATACGTTCAGTGATTTTCGTGATTCTGGCTATAATCCAGTCACGAATCTTTAGCTGGTCCGCTACGAAGCCTTCAACGTATAGGAAGTGGTGTGAACAAGCTGAAAAGCAGAATTAGATCCTTAGAGCATAGCAAAACCATTTCAAAACCTTACTGCCAAAAGCAACCCATAATCGACGCTTCAAGACTGCATTTCCGACTGGGAGGAATAGTGCAAAGTCACCCTTTGCAAACTCCTTAAAGGAAATTCTACCCCAATAGCGCACGCATTGTCGACGCAGTTCGGGAATGGTCATGTCCATAATCTCCACTCGTGCTTCGGGGGCTTCGGGATCTAACGATGATTCAATAGGTAGTGCAATGATCTGGGTTGGTGGCGGTTCCGAAGCTGGTACCATCGCCAATGTCGATAACAATTTGGACATCTCTTCTGTCCGTCGATATCTGTGCTCGACGTGACTCTGTATTCCCGTGAATAATTCTTGGCTCCAACCACTCCCGTTCTCGCTTTTCATTAAACGAGGCTCCAAGCCGAGAAGAGTTGCGAGGACGTCATCTATGCTTGGTCGGGAGTACGATTCAGCGCACCAACATTCCATCATGAGTAACCATAGTTGATCATGCGGAGGTATCTCCGGAGGTCGACGAGGACGTTTGCCGTGCAGCACGGAGGCGAGTGCTACCGCGGCGTCGTTGGGTAGCTCATTGAAAGGTTGATGTCCAGAAATGACCTGGCTTGCCATTAGATGATGAAGATCGAAATAAATCGAAAGCTTACCTCGTAGCAGACACACGCGTACGCGTAGACATCACTATTAGTGGATGTGGGACACCCAATCAATACCTCAGGAGCTGACCATCGGGCAGTACCACGGCCATGAGATGTGGAGGACGTGATTTTGAATAACTGAGAGTCAGCTACACGAGACAAACCGAAGTCGGCGATACAAGCTCGATTTGATGATGTCATGAGTATATTGACCTGCTTGCGGTCAGTCGACGGCGGGAATGGCTACAAGACATCCTACTCACCCCCTTGAGGTCGCCATGAATGACTTTCATTGCATGGAGATACGATAGCCCGTTTGCGACGTCATGCATCTGTGGAAATCTTTAAACACTGTTGTGGCCGAACATATAAAACTTACTAGTTGGAAGCGATCGAACGAAGTTAGATCATCGTGATAAGCTTGCACAAACTGTACAAGATTCCCCTTCTCCATCCATGGTGATATCAAGCATAGACGCTCATGACTGTCATCGAGGAAATAAAGCCCGAGGCATGGAAGAACATTGGGATGCTTGAGCTGCCGCCACATTATTGCTTCGCGCATGTATTCCTAGTGAACCATGCCCAGTCAGGCATACTTCGTGAGAAGTGACACTTGAATCACATACTTTTAGCAAGCGCTTGACATCAGATGTGAGATATGTCTTCACGACTTTCAGACATACGGCTTGGCCGCCCACGCCCAAGTATCCTTTCCAAATACACGGTCACATTTTGCATGGTGAGACAACTCGGATAGAGACCAGATGCTTTTGAGAGACGAAGCATTGTGCTACAGAGTGAAGCACGGAAGCGGTTGTCAACTCCTGGTGCATCTATTAACTGCAAAATATCAGTAAAGCATCTTCGATAGGAGAAAATAGATTGAACTTACCGACTGTAATAGATCCAGAATGGACTGTGCGGTTTCATCTCTTTGACTTAATAGTTCCCGATATGCATTTTCGCTTTGAAATACGGCTTTAAGACTTTTCAGCTCGTTCGCGTATTCCATAATATATCGGGGAACTAGAGATCGTATGGGGCGGAGCCGGTCGTAGACACCTAGAGTTCTTATACCAGACGTGAGGCAATGCGATAAGCTTCCCGAACAGCCCCACGACATCGAATACAAGTACCCACCTGAACAGACCCGAGCACACGCAGCTACATTCACTAGTAACTAGAAACCAACCCTGTGATTCAAGGTGCCAACGTGAACGATGCATACAGCTATCGGATTACAGCTTTGCATAGGTTTAGATGCGAACTCAGAGCCACACTGCCACCAGTATGGTAGTAGCAAATCCGACAACTTACCAACACCCTCCTGGTCCCTTGGGGTGTCATCTGTCAAAACCGCGTCACGACACGACGAGTATAGGTCAGCGAGTGACGGCCCTGACCCATTGTATTCCGCAATTAAACAGGATCACCCGAAGATCCCCATAATACTGCAGAGAAGAACAGCAAAAAAAAAAGAGTTAGAGGGCGTACCTGTCTTTGTTCTTTTGACTTCCGATGGGATGGGAACAGATACAGCAAGGTTTCAGCCTGGAATAATTCCTTCTGTGTTTTCCGCCTCCAAAACCGTTCACAAGAAGTGATATGAGCTCTGCCAGACGCCCAACGTAAGGCGTAGAAAAAGCCTGCATAGACCGTTATGAAAAACGCATCACAATACTGAGCCTTTCAGCACCGTAGCCAACTGATCACAGCTACATCTGCTATGAATGAGTTCGCCATGGGCGTCCAGCACTGTCGAGCGTCTCTTCTTGACAAGTAAGCGCTATGATACACCAGCGCGCCCGAATACAAACAGTCTAGTAGAACGCGACTAGGAGTTTGCAGTCCTACGAGAAGGTGCAGCGAAGAGAGCATGTATAGAAACGTACGCTTCTGGAGGCACATTCTTGACAGGAATCCCTCTAAGGTCCGAACGGATGAGTGTAGAAGACAAGGAGCGTCCGTGGGAACGGGACTCGGAAGTACTGTACGCGTCTGACCGGCAAGAACCTTGCCATCTCCATTCGCGTTCCCCAGCCGAGCAGGAATTAAACTCGCATTACCTTCTTTCCAGTCATCCGAAGCCTTATAAGGAGTCATGGATCCAAGAAGTTCCAAGCATCTACATGAATACTCTACGTGTACTCCCGAGGTTATCAGCTTCACGAACGCTGCTGAAGAGCCCAGTGAAGGCCATTGGTGCTCGTAGGACGTTCTTCACGATCATTCAACAAGGACAGGAAGGCTGGAGGCTTAGGTATGCTTGTTTATCTCATTGTGACGGACTTTTGATATGGAATTCTTCCAGCTTTGGTCGCAACCCAACGCAGCTAAAACCCGGCATTGCACTCAACATACCCGTTTATCATGAAATTCGTACAGTTGATCTACGAGAGTCGTCGATCTCTATTCCAGATGTATGTTTTTTTTTGTCGCCCTTTATGCTTTCTAGCAACATTAACTCGCAAGAATTAGCTCCACGGCTACACAATCGACAATGTCCCCGTAACACTCTCTGGGTCCCTCTTCTTCCGCATCACCGATGGCTATAAAGCCTGCTTTCAAGTCTCCGACCTATACGATAATATACGCAATGCCGGTACTTCCTCCATGAGAGCAGTGTTAGGGACATTCAGCTACGACCAGGTCATAGGAGATAGGAATGAACTGAACAAGCAGCTAAACAATGTTATTGGGGGCTCGATAAAGGTGCGTGCCTTCTACCCTATCTTCTTCGTGCCTAAATGAATATCATCGTCACTAGAACTGGGGCGTGGAAGGAACAAGATTCGAGGTTCAGCAATTCAAGCCGGCAAATAGAGAGGTTGAAGTATGTCTTGGTCTCGTGCACTCGCAGAAACATCCACTGAATACTTCTCCCACACAGCGTCAACTAGAACTTCAAATGGAAGCCGAACGTAACCGACGAAAACAACTTCTTGATACTCAAGCTCAGATCAACGTCGCTGAAGGGCACAAGCAGCGTGTTATCCTTGAAAGCGAGGGTCTTCTCCAAGCCAAGGCTAACGAAGCGGAAGCCAATTACACCACCGTTGTACGGAATGCTGAAGCTCGCCAACAACAGTCCATTCTCGAAGCGGCTGCTTTTGCTAAGCAGGTCGGGGAGGTTGCGCAAAGCATTGCTGCTGACAAAGGGAATATCACTGCGGAGGACCGCCAACGTGCGCTGGAGGCATTGGTAGAGCTGCGTAGACTTGAACAGCTCAAGGCTATTGCTAGCGGAAAGGGCAACTCGACGTATTTCTTTGGGGATCTGGCTTCGATGGGTGGAAGTCCAGCGGCTTATAACATAGATTTCGCGCAAAATAGGAAGCATGGGCTGGAGACTTTGGAGAGCGGTGGTAAGGTGGATAGGTTTACAGCTGTGTAGGTGCAGGGAGTAGGATCATTGGCGACTTGTTGGCGTCAAGAGCATATTGCGCTGGCTTAGTCGACTGATACCATACCTATACAAAAGGACAGGAACTTCCTGATATTTTCCTTCTAATATTCCGGACGCTGGCTGAAGTGTAAGAAGCACATCTTCTGTTTGTATCGAACATATACCAAAGCAGGCTCATTCGTCAATGTATCATATCAATTATCTCATGCACGTGTATAACGAAGAAACTTCCCCGCTCTACTCTTCCTCACTCTCTTCCTCTTTGTGCATCTGGCTCAAGTATAAACCATCAATCGGCCCTGCTGGAGTGTCAATACCTTTCTGACAGCAAAGAAACCACGACTTACTTCCAGAAGACCCCGACGATCTCTGCTTTCCCCGATATGCCGAAACAATTGGACTCGGTGTTGGTGGCATAGTCGATGTTGAGGACGCGTTCGTCGTAGTGGACGAAGGTAGAGGCATAGAATACTTCATAACGCGAGAAGGTGTTGTTAAGGGTGACTGCGCATATTTGGAAGTCGACAAAGAGTGAGAGAGGGAGGTAGAAAGCGAGGGCGAAGGGAAGAGTTTATTGGGTGTTGTCTGGGGTTTGTCATCAGAAAAGTGGACGTCGTAAAGAAAAGCAATGTACACACATTCGGCGAAATGATACTTAGAGGCCGTTTGGCTGGAGATGGGGACATCACTAGCCCAGGTTTCTTTTTCATTGGGGAAGCGTTTGAAGGTGGTGGTGGTGCACGGGGGTATTTAATAGCATAGAGCCCTTCGAGGATGTTGTACGCGCATATTGATGTTATTGCCACTTCTACATTTCTCCTACTGGTCAGCCATCTTGACTCCGAGATGGGAACAGAGAAAACACACCGAGAAGTTCAACAATCTTTCCCAGTTTCCATCCGCCCTCAGACAGGACCGCACGTATAGAAGAAGGAATCGAGGGTATTGGGAAGAGATATGTCGCAAGGCAAAGGGTAAGAAGGCAGAGCACGTTGACTCGGACTCGTACAAGAGCTTCAGCCTTGAGTGGTCGGAAATAGGCCGTTAAAGCGGTCATTTTGGTATGATGTTCTCCAGTCTGTATAAGAGCAACGTTCCAAGCTTTTGAATAAGACGCGGCAGTAATAAATATCCTAGGCACGCGAGAACAAGAAAAGGAAGAGGAAGGTCGAGGTCGTCGTGGTCGTGGTTCAAATTGTGTGACCGTGACCATGGGCGCGCCTGCGTTGTTACCCTCACACCACTCTCCGTCTCGTCTCTTCCGGCTCTGAGATTGAAGAAGTATGGCAGATCATGGTCGAATGAAAGAGATTATAGTTGGGTGTACTTAGCTGGCTTCTCCAGAATACTGAAAAATGACACTATATCTTTTATAGGGACTTAGATGCTCGCCTTCGTACAGTAGTGTTTCATGCCTATTCTTATTTTCGTTCGGAGAATTGGCTACGATATCCAAGCTCCGAAACCAAAGGACCTCCCTTTGCACATAACCTTGAAATTGCGAACAGTACAGTCAGCACTTCAAACGACCTTCAAAGAAAGCTCGGCTGCAAGCAACACCCAAACCAGCGGATTTCCGAATTTCCCTGCTTCGCTGGCAACGGAATTTCACAGATGCGAGTGGATTTTCACTGATCTGCAGTGCTCGGAGCAGTCGGATTTACGCAAGCTCGGTGCTAGTCGAGCCAACTTTACGCGATAGCACCTGATAGCACAGGCTTCGCAAACGCGAACTGCACGGTGGATGGAGTGAAGCACGGTGATTGGCAGTCTATAGAAGATCCTTGTGACCATGTGAGGACCGTATTCTTCTCGTGCATATCGTGTTTATGTTCTGAAAGCCTCCTCTCCTCCTGGCCCATACAGTGTCAGTCCTCGTTTCATGAGGATATTTTCACGTGTGAGTTGAAGTGCCTTGACTTTGATGAGGAATTTGTTTTGGGGACTAACGCCTCTGATGCCAACAGATACCAGACCGCGTCTGCTTTCACCCAGCCGAGCTGAGGCAATGTCATGCATGTTCCGGTTTCAAGTTCCACGTCCGTGAGACCTCTCCCAGCGTATAAAAGGACGCACCAAACGACGATGAATCCTTGCCCGGCGCCGTTCTACTTCTCTTTCTGCCAACCTTCTTTCTTTAACCAATCTTCCTCTTCGCCCTCTTCTCCTTCTCACCTACACACTTTTTTTTCTTTAACTTAACCCACTCGTCGTCATGATGTTCGCATCCCGCCTCTTCTCTCTTATCGTGGCTGCAGCCGTGCTGCTCCCTCTCACGTCCGCCGCCCCTTTGGAATCCCAGCTTCTGAGGCGTCAAGCCGCACAGAAGAAATGTGGTGACGGAGGGCTAGGGCCTTGTATCTGCAATGACGCTCTTGGTCTGCGACTCAAGAGCCTGAAATGCCCTGCGACAACGTTTGTGTTCGACAACCCCACCAGTGTCTCTGACGGCAAGATGAAGAAGGCAACTGTAAGAGGTCCTACTCTCAGCATTTGAATCTACACTAACCGGCAAGCGTATAGTCCAATCTTGGTGTCAACTCTCAATGTGGTATGTATCTTGGTTTACTCATTTTGACAATGCTAACGTTCTATTCATAGACCACATCGTGGAATTACAGTTCATTGCCGACAAGATCAACGCCAACACAGCTATCTGTACCAAGCTGACCACAAGTGCCACGGACTTCAAGGCCTTCTTTGATTTTATCAATGCCTCTCCTAATCTAGTAAGTGTTTAGTTCCGTCCCTATTCAGCGAGCTATCCATCTAATGGGCTACTCAGGTAAATGTCGAGGCTACGGTCAACAATGCCAAAGGTGTCATGTTCGGTGGAAACAACTTCGGCACTGGAACGTCAAAGAAGGCTGCTGTATGTCTTCCTTATCCTTCTCATTCGCTGAGCACTAAGTCTTTGGTTTCGTGTAGACTGGGTTGGCAAGCTACCTTGGCCTGATCAAGTCGGATGCGCAGTCGGTGGCAACTCAGATCAATTCCAAGATGGATTCGATCATGGGTGCCGGTAACGGTTTCACAAACTTTGCAAGTGATTATATCCAGGACCTTGATGCCATTGTCACTAAGTAAGTTACGTTTGCAAACGTTCTCGTCTCAATACTGACCATGTATACCTAGGGCCACACAACAAGCTCCTAATCTCGCCGACGCCGCTATTCCTCAGCAAAATGGCAATATTCAGATCATTGACGAGACACAATCCACTATCAACCGATGCAAACGTGAGGATGGGGAGGACGAAGAGGAGCAGGACAAGTCGTTCTGGCGTCGGGCTGCCGAATTTGTGGTCAGGCAGGTTACTGGCAAGAAGTCAACCTCGACAACCAAGGCTCAGGCCTGCACAGTGAAGGTGAGTTTCTTGGTTTCTATTGTAATTGCAGAAGACTGACCAGGAGGGCTTGTAGGATTCAAAGACTGCTACCAAGACACCTGCCAAGTCCACCGGAAAGACTACCGGAAAGACTACCACAAAGTCGACTACTAAGGCTGCTGCAAAACCCGCTGCGAAGCCTGCTGCTAAGTCAACGAAAACCACGAAGAAGACCTCGGCGAAGAAGCCCAGAAGACTAGACTTTCATTAAATGACTACTTTTTATCCTTATCGTAGTAATAGTCTACTCAATGAGATGCATCTTGTGTCCCGCGTATACACTCAGTTGATTCGTAGTCAGTTGTCAACATGACTGCAATAAGCGCCGGTAAGCACTTGCACCGTGACGTCTGTCCCCAACCTCTAACGATTTTCGATTTTTCTGCGCTCGTGACGACTCGACTTCTCGCGAGATGTTTTCACATTTGTACACCTGGAAAACTTCGCAACTTCGAACTTCAGTGACCCAATTCATGATTAGGCCATGACCAGGAGCCAGCATTGTTTAAGATATCAACGTTTGGACGGGAACAAGTCAACCTCGACAAGAAAGGCGTTCTTCGGGAAATGAAGCTAGGCCAGAGGATATGGAGGGTTTAGTTGGAGTTTGCGGCATGAATGATCAGGCCGTCGTCTATTGTCTCCTTTTTTTCAACGTACGTGTTCAATCTCGTTTACTATGCTATACTTACAGCTGTTGATTTTAGAAGCGACCGCATTGTGTACGGAAACCATTGGCAAAAGCCTCGAGATGGCCGTTGGTGCATCTTTCTCAATCGTGTAGCATGGCCAAGCTCAAAGCATCAAACAAAATCCGAACGAAAGAGGCATTATCATCCACGGGGTTCATTCATCGCCTTTCCATAATTTCCTACTTTGTCTTATCCAACAGTCCAAGCTGAAAGATCGCGCATTGTTCTCGGTTCTGTGTATTGTTACACTCGGCGCTATTGTGACTCGATGCGATGTTGCAAAAGAGCCACGCGGCTGTTCAGATGTGACTATGTCGAGGGTGTACTCTCTTTATGATCACCCGCCTTTGCTATCTTCTTTGCGCTGTTTTTCGCAAACCCTATGTTAAATCTGCTAGGAGCCGACCCCGTCGATCGCAATATTCAAAGGGGCCACTAACGCGCTTTCAACGATACCAATATCTCTATCTCATTCAACCGCACCGTCTGGACTGAATGGCCGCCCTTTTGCTTGGACACACAATCTTTTTCTGGTAATTTGGTGCGCCGTGGCATGGGCCACTTTTCAGTGATACTGTCAAAGCGGATTCTGCACCTAGTATATAATCTGCTACTCGTTCGAGGTATGTCCTCATTATCAACTTCAGTTCAGTCTACTCAACAAACCTCTTATCCACATCTACCTCTTCACTGCTACTTCTCCAACATGTCTTACTACAACCCTCTGCACACCACTATTCCTGCCCACCAGGTGTCCAGCTATTCGACCCTTGGTTCGGCTGTTCCCGCCTCCAACCCTTCGCAGGCTCGTCGGGTACCTCAGACTGCCTACGCCCCCTCAGGGAAATGGAGGGCCTCTGTTGGTCGTGTTCAGCCCTTGAATCGCCCTATCAACTTTGACTACATCGGGTACCCCATGCAAGGCATGCCGATGAAGGAGTTGTGTGTTCGCGGCCCGTATGCAATGGCTCAAATGATGCAAGGTGCAAACGACCATGTTCTTGCACATACCCAGCTTCGCAAGATCACTCTGCACATCAGGGTAAGTATCAAAGTCATCTTCATGGTTGGCATCAATGCTAATGAGCCTTTCGTTCAGTGGCCGGGGTACGAGCACGTCGAATGGATCCGCAACATCGAAGTTGTGACTGCTAGTGGCCCTATCACCCGTGCTCAACTCGCACACGCTGTGGCGCAGAACTTTGTGCGCTACGTCGAGGTAAGATACTTGCTGTTCCCTTGCAAATACGTGCCTAACTTTAAGTTTAGAAAACGCAGTACGAGTCCACCAATGTGATGGAATGGAGGATTGGCCCTGCTGGGATCCTCTTCGAGCATCTCGTCCTCAACTCCCTCCAGAATGTGTTCGAGGATGCTTGGCAAGCAGAAGTCAGCGTTTCTTTCCGCTGAACACCAAATCACTCTCATCTTCTCAATCTCTCAATCACCCACAGACTCTATTAGAACACATTCTTATTCCTCCCGCACACTAAGTTATATACATCACTGTAGCATCTATTTCGTTCATCTCCACGCCTTTTCCTCCACATTTGTATCAAGTAGCCACATTTTCCGATCATCTACTGTTATCTCTTTCTATCTCTTTATCCGAATACATGTCGTTCGATTTACCACCGAATAACGGAATCCTTATGCCTAGCCATAAATGAACTCGCTTCTATTTGCAAAGAAGCAGAAGCAAGAAATCACATTGAGATTCAAGACAGTTCATATAACTACAAAGACCTATGTAAGGAACACGGTACAGAAGAATGTATGCGTCATGGTTTAACCAGACCGTCAAAGCCACATAGTAGCACACCCTCGCGGATGGGTTACGGGAGGTACAGGAATATGACGCCGCACCTTCATCCACCACCCAAATCGACGCCGAAGCGGACTCGAGCGATGAATAGAAGCACTCGTTCTCGTGAGCATCCCGAAAGACGCCTCGCTCCGTCAACCAGAAATCTTCAACGCCATCGGAAGAGTGAACCTCCGTGCCCACAAGAGGGACTGAGCGCTTCGTTGAAGGTTGAGATGCGGACACTTGAGGAAAGGAAATTTTCAAGGAAACGGTTTTAAGGTAGGGGCACTCCATCTCCCGCAAACGTCACGTGCCATCGGCTAGTGTTAGCGGGCGATCCATATATGGTGAAAATAAACAAGTAGCTCTCTCTGGGAGCTCCCATCCTGTTATGACACAAAGTAAAACCAACAAATTTTCGTTATGACTGTAAGGAATGTCACTGGTAAATTTGGGGGAAAGGAGAGTCCATTTCGCGGAGTTATTTCCAATTTATCTGTCGGAGACTTCGAGCCGAAATTCAGCTCGGAAATCATCCCCTTTTCACACAATTCTTGTTCGTACTTGAAGATACTCTTGTTCTCGAGAAAATGTTGGTGCTACTTTTTGGGAAACGATCGCGTTTCGCAGTGCAATAGTCCTTGCAGAGCAAAATCACCATATATGGAGCGAGGTGATAATCTAGCCGAGAGCACATGACGTTTGCGGGAGATGGAGTGCCCCTACCTTATACACGAGTCGGTCCGTCGGAGACTCGGAGTTTCAAAGTCATATGATACAGTGACGGCAAATATTGATGTCAGTGTCACGTGAGCACAAGGCCTTTTCACCTCGATTCTTTCGAGCCATATCTCATCGTACAGTTTCCCGTCCAACGGAAAAGTTCAGGACTTGAATTCTCTCGTCTTCTCCTTGCTTCTGCACCAGAAACTTGGTAGGAAACTGCGAGATACAAAAAGATACGGCGTTATTTCTGTTTTTGGTAGTGACATCAATATTTGCCGTCACTGTATATTCGACCGCGTGACTGACTGACTCATGAGCTTTAAAATTTGAAGTTCGAACTCTCCTCTTGCGCTCAGCACTGTCACCACTATCACAGCCAATTTCAAGACAGAGTTTTCCTGCCATTTACTGATTTTCTCGGGGGACGATAACAAACAACACGACATGTTCGGCTGACCTAATACCGTGACCAACCTAATACATACTCATGCGATGTTGGTGGGAGTGCTGAGAAAAACTTGGTACATATGGCACTCTATTCAACGACGTAAAGCTAATAGTAAACCCTTGAACCAGTCCAGTCCACATTGCAAGTGTAGAAGTGGCAATCGGCATGAATCAATCCTTCAATTCCGCGCCTTCTTGCCCTGATATCGATGGTCTCATCAGCCGGACACCATCAAATAACTCTGCAATCTCCTCGATAGTATGTCCCCTTTTAACCGAAATTCAACGCTACCGAACATCGCTGTCGAAAATTGGCTTACTTTGTTTCAACAACAAACCTCCAAACGAGTACGAGGTAAACGCCGATGACAGCAATATGTATCATATAGTATTTCCACTAAATCATACGGCTTAGTTGAGAATTGAATGACGTTGGAGATATCTTGAAACTCACAGCTAGAGCATCGAGCGCAATTGGAATCATAAATATACTAAATGAAGCACAGAGCGCCTGTATGAAAGCTCCTAATGCCATTCCTCTGGCACGTAGTGAGAAGGGTAGGATTTCCGGGACATATAATCCAGAAAGCGAGATCCACCCGAAATTTGCCCAGAACGCGAACACATACACAAAGATCACGTAGGCGATTCCAAGCGAAGGAGAAGACGATTTGGAGAAAGTAGCCTGTTTCTGTGTTTAGACTGGGAAAGAACTTATTCATCATCACGACATACCACAATAGCAGTCACAATGAAGAAGGAGACCAACATTACAGATGTGGATGTGAGGAGAATGGGCCTGCGTCCAAAGTAGTCGACAAGAAGTCCTCCGACCATACACCCCAAGGCTTGCACAAGGGCAAAACCACCCCCTATACCAACTGTTTGTTTCTTGATTAAGATTGAACCGAGTCAACTGAATGTATTTCACACTAACCTTGTGTTGCGGGGTTAACGATGCCCACTAGCCGCAATGCGGGGACGAGATATGCCGATACAACGCCCACTGTTTTGATTGTAAATGGATGAGAAATTCGAGTTTAACAATAACTTACAGCCAGTAAAGACAGGACCAGTGAATAACACGAACGTTAACATGGTTCTCCTTCTGTTTCCAGGCGTGGATAATAACGCACCCCAAGGCGACTGCTCTACTTTCCCGTCTAATGCCACTACGATTTGGAGAAGCTCGCTCTCCACGAGCTCGTCAGTCAGGTCTCCGTTGGCGTGATATTTCGCAAGAATTTCGTGTGCTTTGTCTTTTTTGCCACTCCTCACGAGCCACCGAGGCGACTCAGGGCAAAAGAAAGATATCAAGAACAATATTCCAGGGCCAACTGCTTGTAGCAGCAAGGGAAGACGCCACGACCAGTCAGATTGCCAATGAAGCGTTCCGAATATCACCCATGAGCCGAATATCCAACCCAATTGCATCGAAGTGGTATAAAGAGCGGCGCACACTCTGTGAAGTTAGGTGAGGAACGAACACAGCGCTGTACTAACATTCATGTAAAACAAACCCTCTTATTCGTGGATGGAGTAATTCGTTGATAAGACAGATACAAGCAACTGATGTGAGGAAGCTTGAGCCTCCAACAAGCATTCGGCCCGCAATGAGCATGGCATCATTCTGCGCGAGGGAGGCGATTAACGGTCCGATGATCTAAAAACGAACATAAAACGTTTTTCGAGTACAATCAACTGGACGAACGAACGAGAATAAAGCTCCCAAAAGACACGGTAAACTTTCGCCCAAATGTGTCAAGGCACGATGGTATCAATGGTACTACCCTAAAGATGATATTAGTTTCATTACCAACTTTGCATAATCATTCACTTACAGAACAGCTGGAATGTAAAGAGAAGCAACTATGAGCCCAAGTCTTGCGCCACTGGGATGATTGAAATATTCGTTCCATCGAGAAAGTGCTTGAAGACCATTCGCCAGACTACCATCGTAACCGGAAGAAAATCTAGTGTCGGAAGAGACGCGATATGTGGCTAATACCCTCAATATCATGCAATTACTTACACGCCAAGGTATAACAACAATACCCAGCCCACATTCTTGCGAAGCCCTGGATCCATCCACCAGTTTTGATGCGTGTTGTTTCTCCACCGACGGTACGATGGAGCACAATCAACTGGGGCTGTATCCGACATATAAAGACTGAAGAACTTGAGGGGGGCCCTCCGGGTTTTTTGAGTGGGGTCTGACACTACGCTGGCCGTTTTTATACCATGCTTCGCACCAAGTAAGGCTAGAGGGGCTCGCGAACAATCAGCAGGTCAGTGCTAGCCGTAAAGGTATCGAAAACGCATCGTGGATTTCCGGTATCCCATTTCGAAATCTCTGGAAGTGATCGCTCATAGTATGGCCAGGAACGCCGGCAGCGTTGAGCTGTCCCTGTTGAATATGCGTTCATGTCGACTGTGGGCAGAGGCAAAGAAGATGGGTCTCGATTGGTAGCGGAAAATACTCGCATAGTGTGAACATCAGCGATGCACATAATATTCGTTCCTGCCGCAGCTAGACGACAGGTTTTTCGGTTCCTAATATCCGATCAAACTCTGACCACTCTTCTTGGAGCCCGAATAGTTGCTATTTCATCGGCCATCGGAGAACAGTTCTTCAGTTTCCTGGCCAGTCCGCCCTGAAGCCTCTTAGTACTGACAGAACCATTTTCGTCAGCGAACGAAAGTTGCTTTGTCTCTGCGAGGAATACCAACATTGTAGCCGTGGAAACAACGTAGATAACCCATGAAATCAGCACACAAGGCTCCTAAGGTGCTTCCTAAGGCCTGTACGACGGTGAAACCGCCATTGATAGCAGCTATATCAAGCTATCAGAATGGAAGAAAATATGATATGCAGAACGCTTACCTAGTCGCTTGGGTGCGGTGAGTACCTCCAACGTCGGTTAGCGTTACGTGATGAACCAAAGAGTATAAGCGTACAGCCAGTCGTGATGGGACCTGTGGTTATTGAGCCGACCAGTGGTGAGTCGGACCAGAAGCGTCCTTCTCCTATTCCTAGGTTCACACCATCAGAGCAGCTGTCGCAATCAACCCAGCCTTGCGCCAGTAGGATAATCAAAGTATTTGTTCCATCTAGTAAGTGCTTGGAGGCCGTTCATCAAGCTATTGTCGTACCGGTCGTAGCCCTGGTTGAACAAAAAAGCGCAGTTAGCGTTCTGGATAGCAAAACTCCTGAGAAGCTGCTCACAAGCTGAGATATAGCACCACAGCCCGTCCGACGTTCTTTTACAGTCCTGGGTCCATCCACCGATCAGGTTGTGCGTTCTTCCGCGGATGGGATTGCCAGAACCCAAGCTTTCCGGGGGTCTCTGACTGGGCTACGACGTTTGCGTTCATGCTCGTGATGCATCTAGGGAGGATGTGAAGGCATATATAGACTCCCGAATACTGGAAAAGCTCTCAAGGTAGAGAACCGCACTACCGAACAGAATGTCCAAACAATGTCCGATACCCCTTGCTTAGGTGAGCTGGATTGCCATGTTTATTTAGAATCCGAAGGTGCCAAAAGCGACTCGGGCTCTTGACAGGACTCTAAGAGGTGTCATGAGTCTTGTACCAGAAGTGTGCAGCCAGGCCTAGCAGAGACGCACCTTTGCTGACATTCTTCGGACTCCAGCCGAGACGAAACCATTTATAACAGGTGACTCCTTCACTGACAACACGGTGACCCAGCGATGACCTGATACTGTAACCTTTTCAAGGGAATGCGCACAGATAAAAATCGAGAGAAGGGAATAGGTACGGGAACTTAGTGGTAGAGAAGAAAGGGCCGACGCGTCGACTCAGCCTCGTTCACTTGCCGCCAATTGCCGCCGACCATTTTCTTCACGTTCCCCCATCCAGACTAATTATAAGGTTAACCGACCTGCCTTAGGCCCTTAGCTGACCAAAAGGCAAAACTTTCTATGGCTTGCACAAGCAGACGGCGAAGAGGGTCCAGTAACGAGTCATCCGATACTCAACGCATCAGATTATCCATATGCATTTCGTGCCGGAGCAATTGGATAGTCTTATCTCAGACTTCAGGGACGGCTTTTATATAAATTCCTCATCGCAATTGCCTGGCAATCGAAAAACCAAAACGAGAACCATCAACACCACTACTCATGGCAAAACCGGTGGAATATAGACGTCTAGGGAAATCTGGGCTGAAAGTTTCTGTGCCAATCGTACGTCGCGTTCTGTTGGAGTTGGGGTATTGAACTAATCCTCTGCGGCAGTTGGGCGCAATGAGCTATGGTTCTCCCCATTGGTTTGTGGGTAGCTCTTTCTTTGTTTGAACGCAAGCTGACCGCGAATCTTGGGTAGCCCCATAACTGGGTTATGAACGAAGAACAGTCGTTGCCCATTCTTAAGGCAGCCTGGGATCGGGGTATCAACACCATCGATACAGCAAACGCGTACTCAAATGGCGAGTCAGAAAGGATCGTTGGAAAATTCATTGAAAAAGTACGGCTATTGACAACGGTTTTTCGACTACTTTCTGACGACACGACTGTAGTACAACATCCCGAGAAATCAAATCATCATCGCTACGAAGTGCTATCACCTCGTCTCTCACGATCAAAACCTCAACCCGTACTACCATCCAGAGCTATACAAGGATCGTCAGCACGTAAACAATTATGGCCTTTCCCGTGCAGCCATATTTAACGCAGTAAACGCATCTTTGGAGCGCTTGAATACGACATACATCGACCTCTTACAAATCCATCGCTTTGACCCCGATACACCTGTGGAAGAAACCATGAAGGCCTTACACGATCTCATCGAGTCCGGGAAGGTCAGGTATATCGGCGGAAGCTCGATGAGATGCTGGCAATTTGCCTTGATGAACGAGGTGGCGGAAAAGAGAGGATGGTCAAAGTTTGTTAGTATGCAGAATGAGTACTCCCTTCTGTATCGTGAAGAGGTGGGATCCGTTCGCTTTCATTCGACAGACGAATACTGATATTATTTTGCAAGGAGCGCGAAATGATACCTTATTGTAACTTTCACGGTATAGGTATCATTCCTTGGGCTGCGCTAGCTACTGGAATATTGGCTCGACCAGCTTCCGTAACCACACGTCGGAGTGAAGTTGCTAAAGGGTCTCTATATGAGCGAGCTCTGAGTCCCGCAGATGAGGAAACGATAAACAGAGTGGAGGAGCTCTCGAAAAAGAAAGGTATCAGCATGGCGAAGGTTTCATTGGCTTGGGTTGCCTCGAAGGTCGTCAGCCCAGTGGTTGGGATATCTTCGCAGCAGAGAATCGAAGATAATGTGGTTGACGGGTCCGAGCTGACTGAAGAGGAGATCGGCTACTTGGAGGAACCATATGTC
This sequence comes from Paramarasmius palmivorus, assembly GCA_037176845.1. NCBI lineage: Eukaryota > Fungi > Basidiomycota > Agaricomycetes > Agaricales > Marasmiaceae > Paramarasmius > Paramarasmius palmivorus. The sequence goes on along the minus strand of JAYKXP010000061.1, from coordinate 139,512 downwards.
CCTAAAGCAGTTCGGGGTCACAGATAGAGAATAGTGTTTTTGTGCATCGGTGGTATAAGTTACTTCCAGTCGTCCTAATCCCAAATGTATATTGTATTCTTCAATCAACTGATACACCTTTTGCTCTGAGGTCGTTTTTAGCTTGAGATATTTCCTAAATACCAAAGAAATTCATCAACTGCAGAACCAAGACAAAGGTCGTATATCGCACCTGAAGCAATGAATGATACTCCTCCGGACAATCTCTGAACGTGAATAGACCCCATCCAAGCGACCATAACGAGTATGACCCAAATGACACCAGCAACCACCAGGGTATCTACAAAATGATTCATTAGCAACGCTAGTTAAAAAGAAAACTGTCGGTTACTTACCACTGGAATTATTTCATCGACGATCTTTTCTTCAACGAACGGAACCTCTACGACGTTGAAGAAGACAAGAAGGTATAATGTGGTAAATATGCTGGCTAGTAAGCCGACACGTTGAGCGCGAGTCATTGCAGAGACAGAGCCACGTCGCGTATAGACACTTGTGCTGCATCCTTCGTTCAAGCCAAATCGAGTAATTATTTCTCATCACGCGTCCCTTCCGCGCAGGTTCTCCACTCGGGCATGACATCGACAGGGCTTACTCAGATACATGTTCAGCCGTATTTATACCCCCATCTCTAGACTCTTCTCTTCATCTTCTTCCCCCCAGTATCAACCAAGAATCATGGCTGCAAAGGATCTTGTAGAGGTATGTCAGATTTCTTTGCGCTAGGTTCTGTAATACTGAAATCCGGTTCAAGTCTGCTATCCAAGAGAACAAAGTCACCGTCTTTTCCAAGAGCTTCTGCCCATACTGCAAAGCCGCCAAATCACTCTTTGCTACCAACTTTCCCGATGTCAAACTCACTGTATACGAGTGCGTATTTACGTCGGCCGTCATAGCACGCAAGTCTGATATCATCGAAAAAGGTTAGACCAACGTGACGATGGAGGAGATATTCAGTCGTACCTTGCGGAAAAGACCGGTCAGAGGACTGTCCCAAACATCTTTATCAGTGCGTGCCATCTGTTTCTTGTTGTCTGATTGGTGTTGACACCATTCCGCCATCTACACAGACCAGAAACATATTGGAGGCAATGACTCAGTTCAAGCTTTGCACAAGAAGGGCGAGCTCGCTACACTGGTTGCTTAAGCATAGACGTAGACAAACGAATAACATGGTGTCTAAGAAGTAATCGTGATTTGTATCCTTTCAACGCCTAGCTCGGCGCACAAAACTTTTTCCGATTAAGATAAGTAGGCGGATAAATACAACATGCAGCTCAGGTACTATGCACGATCTCTATATCTCGACTCGTCCTCGTCATCACTGTCTCCCACATCGAATATAGGAGGCTCTGATTCCTCTGGCTCAACAGCCCTTTCCTTCCCTTTTCTCCTCTTATACGCTTCTTCCCCAACAGACGAGTTGAGTGGTATACTCTCCTCTTCATCTTGACGCGCTGGGAGATGTACGGTACGCCTCCGTCGAACTCGGCACCAGACGAAGATGCCGACAACTAGAAGGATGATAACAAGGACAAGAGCGGCTGCTCCGGCGTTATAGTACGCTGCCAAAGGAAGTGATATCAGCAGTTCGTCGAGCGAATTAACGGGAAGATTGAATGAATACGGACCTTCCCACATAGCTTTATCTTGTTGGGGCGTCTTGCCTGTCGGCACGGGGCTCTGCGATGCCATGCTATCTTCAAGGAACAGAGGCTTTGCTTCTGAGCCTAGGCTACTTGGAATCTTGGCTGAACCTCCAACAATTGAAGAGAAGTCTACACCCATGAAACGCAAGATCATATCATGCGCTACGTGCGGTAGGTCGAAGGGTGCCATATGCGAAGCGTTGAAGATCTAATTGTAGGTGTTAGTTAAGATGAATCGTTCCCATATAGAAGACAGGCATACCTTCGCGTAAGTTAGGTTCCTCGACGCAACCCATGTTCCTGCCGGTGTAGCGTTTACGCTCCATGACTGGGTTTGCACTTTCTGTCATCACGTATAAACACCTCGCTCGGTCACCTTGACTTGAACTACTTACCCCAAGCCCAGTCTCTCCATTCCACTTAAGATTCGCAATCATGGCCTCCAGCCCAACATAATTACATATCAAGTCCTGATCTCCTGCGAAAATCAAGACTGGTATTTTCTCTAGAATTTTGGGAAGTAGGGTGACTGAAGAATTGGATTGGCTTTCGTGAAGCTCTTGGTGTATACGTCCACGACATTCGACCCAGGATTCGGCGTGTTCGTTTGCGTGAAGGGCATTAACGACTTCTTTGCGCTATATGGGATTTTAGTTTCGTAGCTATCGTGCCAGAATCGGAATGATACATACGTCAAGATAATCTGTGACCGGTTTGATATCAGGGGGCCAATTCATTCCGCAGGCGGGGTAGTCATCATCATAGCGAACGTCGTAAATGTTGATACATTTTGCTTGGTTGTCCACACTGAATGGCACGTCCATGAGCGCAAATAATAAAGCAAGTACGAAGGATACACGTACGTCCTCTGTCTGACCTTTGTCACGTCCAGTAGTAAGCTCTCACAGGCCCTAACCGAAATGGGCTCGCCGCTGATCTTCTTCAGCTCTTCGACGCAAGTGTCAGTGACTTTCTTGGCTTCTTTCCACGGCTAGGAGGTGAATAGCATCAGCGTAGGCCAGCAGAGCTGAACTTGATAAGCAATTACATTGGTGTTCTCCTCCAGGATACCCATTTTTACGGCAAACTCGAAATAAGAAGGATACTGACGCTTGGCGTCAATCCATCCGTTACCAATAGCAACACCTTTCAAAGGCGTTCTAAGGTTAGAATTTAAGATGGCGTCGGCTGTAGAGAGTTCTTGCGTTAGTTCGGGCGCGGCGCATCGGAAGAGGTAATACCAAAGTAAGGGATGTATTGCCCGGCATAGCTTTCACCCCCCAAATAAGTCTGTAGTGAGAATGTCAGCGACCATGTTGGAAAGGAAAAAGGGATTGTATCGTACATCCATTCTCTGGTATTCAGGGAACACTCGGTAGAAGTTGCGGAGGAACTCTATGAGTTGTACAGATGCCTGTAACAATTCAGGGTGAGCAGGAAATAGGTGACGAGACACTATGGGACGTTACTTCTTGTAGTGTGTGCACATAATTATTCGAGCTTGTGTATGAGAAACCGGTACCAGCAGGTTGATCGACTATATGGCAGATCAGTGAGATGGCACTTGGTCGATAGCGTGAAGTTCACGCACCATAAATCATTGTAGTATACTCTTCCCATCCACCTTCTGCGACTTGGAATCCACCATTCCCATCCATTCGCCATGGTCCAACTTCCATCATCAGCCCATCGAACGAGGAGCATCCCGGACCTCCCTAGAAGAGATGTTCAACACGATGAGTTGCATGCGGTAACCGTATGTGACGCACATTAAACCAGAACATCACTCTCTCCTTATCCGCGACTCTGCGGTTTTTGACCATAACGAAATATAGATGAGGTGTAACATCCTCTGGTTTTGCATCTTTTGCGTTCGGGTCCGATGGTAGAGCCCCAGCATAGATGTTCAATGGGTGTACGGGATCTTGATGTATGTCTGGAAGTGAGGGTACCCAAAATGACGCTGCAGGTGGTACTGTATACGTGTCTGATTCAGTACCCGCGAAACGTTAGGAAGAGGAAATACTTACAATCCTGTGAAGTTACAGAGAAATAAGATAGATAATGCCCGATAAATAATAGTGTTGAGAGTGCTGCATTGCTGAAAAACCGTCCCATGCTGATCCAGGTAGAGGTGTGAATGTATCACACGGCCTTCGTAGTCCCTATAATCCCTAGGCGAAACTTTCAAGTGATTCCCTAGAACTATACGCGTGAAGTGCAAACTATCGCGTAGAAAGGATCCTACAGGGCGAGTAGAGAATCCGAGATTGGGAAACCAGGGTTGTTGGGGGAAGAGAGAGAAATAATTTGGACCCAGAAAAGGAAACTCGTCCGTGCGTCCCTTACTTTCTTATCTTTTTGTTGTGGAATCCGTACCTGAAGTGTAACTTGTTCCCTTACCACCATGAGGCTCTTTTGGCTGTCCGTCCTGGCTCTGACAGCCTCCTCGCAGGCCCAGTATTTCTCAGAGGGGTGGAAGCCAGGCCAACCTGCTCCCTCGGAAGCCCCAAATCTAGCAGAATCGGTCGCGAATCCCTTTGAATATGTCGTACCGACACAAGCTGCTGGCGAACAAGGAAAGGGACAGGAACACAAGAAAGAGGCACCAGCGGCGCGTTCAGGACCAAAGAGGCTGAGTGAGCTTCTCGACTTGAACGGGATACTCACTTCAGAGCCCGTCGCTGCGTTATTCCAGAAAGCTGGTATCAATATCACGGAACGGCTCTCCAAGGCACGAGAGTCTCCCTGGGATCCACGCATTCCTCTGATAACGGACGCCAATTATGAAGAGATCATCGTGAACGAGACGTTGACTGAAGAGGAAGAGAAGAAACGAACATGGCTTCTCCTTGTGTGCGTGCTACCTGTTGTTGGCCGTTTCCCGTCTGACCATTCCTTACAGGTCCGGAGATCTCACGCATGCAGGAGGAATATCACAATTTGTCGACCAAGTATACGATGAAGCCTTCAACGAAACCTTGATTGCCAATGACCTTCCTGACTTGCGATGGGGTCGTATTGACTACTTGAATGTTACATATCTGACCACCAAATGGGCAGTCTGGCAGTGCGTACTGAACCACTTCTCATGCGGCAAGCTTCGCTAACATGGGTGTTCTAGGGCACCGATGTTTGTAATCATCAAGGACCGTGGCCAGTCCTTGCGTTTCTTTAAACCCCAATACATACGAATCCGAGATGGTGGTCTCCGAGAGTTCCTTAAGCAAGAATTATACCTTCACGCGTTACCTTGGGATGGTCCTTACTCTCCCGGGGGATCTAGGTTTGTGGGCTCGACCTTGATGTTTCTCCGCTGCTGACAGTGATATATCTTGGAACAGAGAGTATATCATGCACTACCTTGCCTTCACCCTGATGAATATTTACAACGTCACTGTCCTCGTTCCGAGATGGCTTCTCTATGTTCTCTCGGGGAGCATTGCATCGTTCATTATTCAGTTCATGCACCGTCCCGCTGCGAAAGAGCCCACACAACCCCGAATCCAACAACCAAAAGGTGTTGGTGAGAAACAAGCACCATCGCCAGGGTCAAGCACTTCACAAACTGCACCGACAAAAGCTGGTTCCGCCAAGCAGAGGAAAGGGAAGAAATAGTATGATCTATAGCGGCTATTGTACACCAGGACTTGTTGTACCACGGCTTAACTTATTTGACTCATAAGTATGCACAGGGAAACCTGCTCCCGCAAGCCTCTGGCTTTCCAAGTCGTTTCAGTTTCCCGCTGTCAACTTGCCTTGTCACTTGCAACGTTATCACCACTAAAACTAACGTTCAACCATTGACATGACTCATGGCATGAGCTTCAGTCCCTCGCATGCACCATGTACCGGGCAATCAGCGCAATGATACACAGATAATCACCACAGAAGTAGTCCATATGAATGATAGATGGGGGACTACGATCAAGTATTCCACCCGCAAAGTAAACTTGAATTGATGGGAAGCACAGTGCCAAGGTTGAAAGCAATTCGATTTAAACTAAAAACCTACAGTAATGCGTCAAATAAAACCAATCTAACGAGTCCGAAAACGAGTACGAGAAGATTAACTGGGCTTTTACTTGTTGAGAGAGAACTGTTGGTCAGTATACAGACTGTTAAGGAAAGATAGGGAACCCGTAGTTCAGATAAAAATGACATATAAATCAAGAAGTGCATGATGGTGATACAATGGGGAAATCGTAAGGAAGCATCACAGACGAGACGAAAGGACCGGCGAGACCGTGCTACTTGATGAAACTAGGCCAGACTTCATCAGATTCCTCCATGTGCAAGAAGTACCGTAGATCAACAAACCTTCATTCAATCTACGATGGTGGGAATAGCCCTTCCCCAGGTAAAATCGGTAGCCTTACATGACCTGCTCCAGTCATTCCGTAGCTACTCGAATTGTCACTTCCCAAGCTTGGGCTGGACGGTGGACTGAGATTTCTTGGAGGTTGAGATGCCATCCCCGTTACCCAGCGCGCAGTAGCTTCCCTGCGTGCATCCTCGGCGGTCCGCCATGGAAGGCGCTCTGCGGGAACACGTGTATACACCACCATTTCTTCGTCTTCAGATGTGTTTGCTTCTATGTCGTACCCAGGACGGGGTTGTCGTGCGAGGTAAATACGGCGGAGTGGTGTTTGTCCAGGGGATCGATTCTGTAGTTCGGCATAATCATGTTCGTCTTCTTCCGAGGGTTTGTCGAGACGAGCGAGATGGGAGTAGTAGATCTCCACAGCGAGGACAAAGTGGAGCTGCACGAATAACGAGTCAGAACATCGGGGAAACCATGGTATAAATGGGCTCAACATGATCTGACACTCACCTTGGCAACGATAGAAAGAATCATGACCACCAAAAGGGCGATGATTGCTCTATGGCTCCATCTCTCGCAGTTCTCTGAGCTCAAACCAATTTCTGCTAAATCCCTCATAAGCTCCGGTTGCCGTGCGAGTCCTTCACAGACGATACCACTCGTCGTTGGCTGCCATGCGAAATAGACACCAACGAGAGCGAGAAAAGCACTTGTCGATAAATCGGCTATTGAAAGATCCCGATAGAACTTGAGTAGGGATGATTTGCGCTGTGTATGAAAGGTAATCGAAGCATAGTCAGAATAGGAATAGAATGCGGGGAACAGGAGGCGGTCGGGTCAAGGGGCTCGATGATTCTGGGGAAGGTACAGAATTGAGGAAACTCACCTTAACCACACCCAAAAATCCAACCGTACACACTACTGTCGCGGTGGAACAGTAAGCCAAAAGGAGCCCCCAAATGAGTTGAATGCCATCTGGATGCCATGGCCACTTTCTACTGAGCCACGAAGATTCCCACTCTGACTCCGACGATTCTGGTTCTTTGAGTAGATTCCATGCGGCGAGAAGCTGGAGAGTGCAGGCCAAATTCGCTAGAGATCCCAAGAGAGTAATGGCGACCGATGCAGACCTGCCAACGGATACGGTGTCATGAGCAAATTCGGACCAAATTTACGGTTTAATGAAAAAAAGAGACTAATAACAAAGTATCTACCTTGCTGGATATCTTGCCATTGTGAAGGAGTGGGTGCCAACCAAGGGGCACGCAACGATTTAGCGCTCTGTTGCCGTCTCCCCCAACCACCCCTCCATCAAATTTCCTTTTTTGGATTTGACTGCCTGGTGACCTCTTCGTCTTCGACAACATGCATATAACACGTTCACTGCATTAATCTTGTAATATTAAAGAACGAGAATGAAGCCATTCTCACTATCCCTTCTTTCCCTCCTCACCTCACCTTAAAACATGCCCGACTCGGAGAAAAATGAAGGTGAAACATCTCAGCATAAGGTTATTGCACTTGATTTCCCTTGAAAGAAATGTTGGACATATAACATACTTTTCTAGGATTATATGGAACAGGGTTCGCATGTTCATTCAACTGCTGAGGTCTTGTTTCAGTCACTAATCACGGTGGGTATTGATGTTGAAGTCTTCCTTTCGAATGCGACACATTCAAGCAAGCCAATGTTCAGATATCTGAGGGAAGAATAGATCACCCATAATTCCCACCCTTGAGTGTCCTGCAGCAACTGTTTCTTCAACAAGAGTACCCATTCGAGGGTAATGACCGCCTTGAATCGATGTTCGGCAGCTGCCGAAACCTCCAAAATTCCAAGGGTTTCGATCTTGTACGATTCCATGAGCAACTAGGGCTCGATGGCCCTTAAAGCTCGAAGAAGGGCATTTGACGTGACACCTAACATCCAGGAAAGGACGTAGGAAGCGAAGCCAGTGAAGGTCTGCGAGTGAATGATGGCGTTATGCTTGGCCGAGATACCCAACTTTTCAGAATCAATTCTTGTCATCTATTCTTTCCCTGGGTCTTCGCAATTCCTCGGGTGTATACTAAATACATAGAAACTACTTTAACTGTTCTTTCGGAGCTCTGAACCCAGATATTCACTTTCTAGGCGATGCCGGAGATTACACCCATGTAAGCGCTGTATAAGCGCCGACCTGAACCTACGAGCGTTCACTGTATATCGCAGTATTCCCCGTATTCTTCCCGTCAAAACATGGCATACATACGTAGATAGTATGCCCCTAAAGTTCTGTAAGCCTGCAACTCAGTTATGAGCACGTTGAGAGCACAGCATAATAAATATCATGCTTCCTCTTCACCATAACTCTGAAGCTCTCTCTTTTCGGAGTAATGTTAGGAATTATCCTGACGAGTGAGCCTTCCTAGACCTCCTAGTAGAGTCCCAAGTTAAACTCGCAGTAGAGCATGATAAATAAATCATACGCACTCAGATTTTGCACATAGACCGTCATCCATCATGGCCTGGGAAAAAAACTGAAAAAGGAAATTTGATGGAGGGGTGGTTGGGGGAGACGGCAACAGAGCGCTAAATCGTTGCGTGCCCCTTGGTGCCAACAGCAGCAAGGGTGCTGTGGTTGAGGTAAAAGTCCAAGCTTTGTGCGTCACCCAATTTACCAATAAGGAAATCGTCCCATTACACAATTCTCCGGCCGCTACACCCGCTTACTGTAACACTTTCGTCACATCCTGTTTCTTCAAATGCGGGTCTGACGGCGAGGAATAATATCGTGTACATGGTTGACAACTACCATTAATTACAAGCCGTAGTACTGGTACAAAATAATGCTGTACTTTTCTTGAAATAAACGATAACAAAATCCGAGAAAACGAAAGAGTATAGTAATGCGTAGGAACGGTAAATCGGCACCAGAAAAAAGCTGAGGTCAGAATCCAGACGTAGTAGGATGAGCAATGTGAAATTTCTCCCTCCGTGCCAAAGTTATCCATAAATGCCGCCCAGAACTGCTGCGAATCCATCAACCAGTCCGACGAATAGGCCGCCCAGGTCTGCGGGTTGGGGGTAGGCATGCCGATATCAGCATACCCAGGATCGGAAGCCAATTGCTCCTCGGCAGCGCTGGCCATCGTCGTCCTTTCCGCTGATATCCTAGAGCTGAGACTCGAAGCCTGTTTCGGCGACCCAAGCTCCGACATCAAACATTTCTTGGATGACATAGGCATATCTTTGACTAGTGTCTCCCGAGCGTCCCATGCATTGATCAACCTCGTAATTAAATGCGAACACTTGGCTGGAAGATGATTCGGTGTTTGAGAAACTTGACTCAGCTTCTCGGCCGCCAGTATGATCAACCTCTCGCTTGCCCATCCTAAGCTCACCCTACTAAGCTGATATACCGAGAAATTCGATACGATCAACCACACAGCAGCGAACGTGACCATGGTGAAGATGTGATCTGGCGAGGAGCCAAGTCGTTTTGTATCTTGTTGGGCAACGATAATTGTAAGGATAGCTTGAGCAGCTTCGACGGCATCATGTCCGAGTGATAGCGCGATCGACATCCCTTTGACTTCAGTCTTTACCCATGACTGCGAGTTGTGGCCGTGCATGACGGTACGTATCTCCCGGAACAGATGGTGATAGAATGCTAATCGCCATCCATGCATCTGCAGGGCCATCATCTCGAACCAGAACTTGTCATACGGGACCACGACTGTGAAGGCAATTATCAGAATACTTGCATCCCAAGTCAAGAGATGTAGCTTACCAGGAAGCGGATTAGAGAATGTGGTAACACACTTGAGCAACGCCATGACCCCTTCAGCTTCGGCCAGGAATTTTTCGAGATCCGAAGGACTGGACAACCGAATCCGGCATCCTTGTTCAACTAGCGAAAGCACTTCTGACATATATCCAAGTCGTATATCCCGAGCAGACTCCATGTTGCGCATGGAAGTGGGATCGACAAAAGACCGATCTCGTTCTGCCCGACGGCTAACAGGATCCCTGCCTGTACCAATGCACAATCTTTAGAGGTCAGTACGGTTTGTGCGAAGTAGTACAGCCATACTCACGACGACTCGAGGATTGTCAAGCTAAGCCACTACGCAGTCAAATTCAGCCGAGGCATTACAAGTTGGTGAGACAACTGACCATTCTGGCTTTGTTTGTGATATCTTCCAGCTGAGTAGAGCCTGCAGCTACCGCCTCTTGTCGTAAAGACGAGGCTTGAGCCAAGTTGAGGTTCATAGCCAATCCGACAGCAGACCCCACCAGCATGCGTGGGTCGCGCTGCTCCTTGTAGCCTGCGCTACAGACTGGGGGCCAACAGCACAAAATCATCAACGCCTCTACAGATTCCATTGACAAGGTCGAGTTCAGCATGATCTTATTCAGGAATGTCTCTTCAATGAGCTTCTGCATTCTAGGCAGGACCGTCCTTCGAGTGATGGGGTCCATCCCACGAGCCGCAGCAGAGGCGCGTACCAGATCGAGTAGAGGTGTTCGAACTTGTGATTGACTTGGCGGTAGACATAACCATGGAGCGTAATACTCGTTATATCTAGAGGATGTTGCTCTCAGTATCATAGGCTCACAGGTAAGAGACTGACACGCACCTTTCCAGTAATCGGGCAACCTGATCCTCGGTGAGTATGTCTGATAGCCTTTGATCCGTATATCTCTCTACCCCCAGTTCCTTCATTTGCTGCTCCAGTAAAATTTCCGTGTCTTTGCCGCTGTTGTTGGCTAAATGATGAATGGAAAGCAGGGGTGTTGCCGTCCAGTCGTTTGATGGATTGGAAGGTCCCCAAGGTATCTTGGAGCTTGGGACCAAGTCCTCTGGCTCCATTTTGCTGAAATACGTGGATGAAGGGGGCTCTGAGCCTGAAATTGACGGCGGAGAGTCATTAGGAGGTGTGAGATATGGCAATTCTCGCTGCGGCTCCGGTGGTGGTGTTGTACGGGCACACCGAGAATCATTAATGACAATCGTTTGGACAGCCGGCGCGTTGGTGTTGGATGCCGAAGGTAAGTGAATGATGCTGGAGTTTTCGAATGAACATGTTGCACCCAATACTTTGCATCTATGACAACGAAGGCTTCCTGATTGGGGTACACCGTCGAGCAGTTCGCAACGTGTCTTGTTTTTTCGACACGATTGACATGCCTGACTGGCTTTGGTACGTTTATGAGGTTGAGAGGTCGAGTTATCGTTGGCACGCTTCATGGGGGACAAGAGACCATGAAAGCTTGAAGGAACAGGCGATGACTTTGGGCGTCTAATGAAAATCCCTGCCGAGCGTGTGCGTGGACGCCGGCTCAAAAGTACAAAACCAGAAAGGATGCTTTATACAAAGTCTATAGGTACAACATTGGAAGTACGAATTGATGTATAACTAGCCGTTATTAACTTCACACTTTTTTGATTTATTCAACCCAACGTTCAATCAGTGTACACACTGAACCGTCCTGTTCAAGCATTTCGAGTCTGTGTCGATCTCCATCACTCAGTAACTCGTCTGGCGGCAGGAAATATTCCGAGCGCCCCCCTCTATTCGTCCAGTAGGAAAAGTCTACACTGACTAGGGCAGCAACCTCTGTCGCTAAACCTGCATTTGCGAGTCCTCTGGTACTCCTCGACTCAATCATTGTCAGTAGTTGATCAATGACACGAGAGTCGACACGGGTGTGAGACTCGTGAAGGAGAAGCCTCCTTAGCTTTGGCGCGACAACATTGGAGGAACGACCTGATATAGTCAGTGTTCTCAGTAAATGTGAGATGCAGGATGGAACCTGATCCTGACGAGAACTGTCACAGCTCAGCCGGACACCATAGTACGACAGATTGGGGAGCATGGTGATAATATCCGACATGGAGGAATTGGTTGGACAGATGCTTTCAAGGTTGAGGTGCAAGCACTGCAGGGTATTCGAGAGGCGGCGGAGGGCTGACATGAATTCGGAGCGAAAAACATAGGGTGTCTGTTCCGAGTATGGAGTGGAATGTATTGACAAGGTTGTCAATTGAGGAACTCGAAAGGATTCAAAGAGAATGAAGGGGTGATCTGGGAGACTTGACGAGCGAATGCAAAGCTCCTGGAGCACTGAGAGCTCGTAGGAAGCTCCGATAACGATATCGTCTGATGGCTCCCACCGAAAAGACAAACTTTCGAGGTTTCGAGCACTGGATAAGACTTGGAGAAATCTATCATGGTCATCTATCTCCCAGTGATCCATATTGGTGAGTTGCCTATATGGCAATGCATCCACCTGGGGAGGCAACGAGAATTGCCCATGGAGACGTTTAAGAAGTGGTGCTTCGCCGACGGCGCGCCAGAACCATAAAGTCGAGGCTACGTCTACAGAATCGGTCATCCTGACATTGTTATGCAAAACACGTAAAGCAGAGAACTTCAAATCCGGGGCGCCCGTGAAGTCATCTACCACAACGTGCCCACTGATGTCTAGATGCAGTATCTCACATCGTTTCATATGAGAGAGGAGCGCTCGAAAACAGTCAACGCCTTGGCGCCGAACTTGCATCAGCATGTGAGGGGTATCTTCAGTCCATTCTTCTGGGTCTAGCGAAGAGTGAACACGAATTTTGAGCGGACTGTTGCCAGCATTCCTCAAGTAGATCCCGAGTAATGCGGTGATACTGATGGTTTGGATTGATCGGGGAGAACAAATGTCGAGAGAGATAGAGTTCCAAATGGGAGGATAGTTGATAGCTATCCTTCGCCATTGGGAAGAGGTGAGGGATATCGAGAGCGCCGGACATAAGCCACGTCTTTCGAGAAATAGTGCATATTCAAATGTACCCGGATCTTCGTCTGCATAGCAAACAAGAGAAAAGATCTTGTGGTAGATCTCAACGGGAACCCTTCGGAGAGGAGAGAGTATGGCGTTCTGTTCTGAAATCTGTCTCTCCAGCTGAGCCCTCCCCGCCTTCAAACTCTCCAAGACCCCCTGTATTTTTTCTACTTCTGTGTCGTAATGGCGGAGAGCCTCCTTCAATTCTTCAATTGATGCAAGTGCCTCGTTGACGTCGCGATTTGTTGGGACGTAGTCAGATCGAACTTTGTAGGAAGTTGGGAAATTTGGGTATTGCACTGAGGCATTACAACGGTCACAAAGGACGGTCTGCTCGACATGACCTTTTGCACACATCTCTTGGGCCAACATGAGCAAGGTTCACCGATTCAAACGAAATCATGGCTCACCTATGATCCTTCAACGTATCAGTGGCCAATACTCTCCCAGCCCTCGATGCACTAGTTAGGGATGATGGTGGTTATGGAAAAGGAACACACCCTTTCATCACTGGTCTCATGCCGCGGGATCCGCAGGGTATTCCGCATCACTACTAGTACTACTGGTATGCTTTAGGGTCGAAAAACAGTATGCCTGTGGCATGCCCCCATCGTGTATTGTAACAGTGAATATTCATGAAAGAATCTGAAAGAGTGCTTCTCTGAGCCAAGACGCGTGGGACGTGTTTTTGTTCGCGTATCTCCTGCCCAGACCACGACATGGACAGTGCTCCTTCCGGTCCACATCTCAGCTGGGCAAACGTTGGTCTCGCATTTTCTTTCATCGCGTTCAATACTCTTATTTCGACCTTCTTGCGCCTTGGAGTCGGATTCTCCTTGCTCACGGCAGCTCTTCGATGTATTCTCCAACTCGCTGTCGTCGGAACAATCTTGCAGAAAGTCTTCCAGGCAAATAATCCATGGGCGGTAGCTGGTATTGCGTGTAAGGTTGACTTATCCCTCGTTTCGATGTCTCTGACATGAAATCTAGTCCTACTAAACCTCCTCGGAACCCTGGAGATAATCGTTAACAAGGCCAAGAAACGACACACCGGAATGTTTCCTTCCGTGCTTCTCAGTATGCTATGCTCCACGATTCCCGTGTCAATTATTGGTGCTCGATTTGCGATGTCTGAGGATCCTTTCTGGAGGCCATCCAACTTTATTCCGGTAGTAGGAATGCTTTGTGGAAGCACCATAAATGGGATTATTGTGTCGACGACATATGTTTTGAAGGAGCTCTCGTACGTGTCCAACGTTCCTAGACCATTCCATTTTCTGAAGACACCTCGTTCAGAGACAATCGTCACATCGTTGAAGCGTATCTGGCCTACGGTGCATCCCGAACCGAGGCAACCCGACCCATCCTCGTTTCAGCTCTCCGGTTCGCACTCACTCCGACAATCAACCAAATGTCCGTCATAGGTATCATAGCTATACCTGGCATGATGACTGGTGCTATCCTTGGAGGAGCCGATGTAGAACAGGCAGCCAAGCTACAGATGGTCATCATGTTTATGATCAGTGCTAGTACTGCGCTCGCCAGCATCGTCAGTGCACTTTGGTCTGTTAGTGTTGGTATAGACGGGGATCATAGGGTACGGGTCGATCGAATTCAAGGACCTTTCAAATGGCCAAACCTCGGTATAGTTGACGGTTTGAAGCGGGTTGCCACGAAAGCGTCGAGCTGTTTTGCGAAGAGTACTCATACACGAGCGACACGGTCGGATTCAAATGCAAGTTTGCTAGGTGGCGAAAGGAACTGAAGGCTAACCAACAAAGGTTCCGGTCGTAGGTCAATGACATTCATGATGATCGTGAAGGAGTGGATCGCTACTGGCTACAGTTGATACAAGAAAGTGTCCGTATGTACGATAGAACGAAAAGAAGAAGGTTCGTCACATACATGTAGAAATGAACAAAGAAATGTCCTTAGAACCAAACGTTCCCGTTTCTCTAAACCGCAAAGTTGAAGACCTGGCTGGCGGCGCCGTTGCAAGGAGCTGATACGAGGTAGTTTACACCGACCGAGGTAAGACAGAAATCAGGTTTGCCATGAGGTTTGATGGTGCATTTGGTGGCAACGTCCCTGTCTTCACCTGAACCTGCGTTGGGGTCGCAAGTTTCACAGTTGATAGCAAACGATTGGGATCTATTCCATCCTGGTCAGGCAAAGTGTTATGAAATACGAGGATGGTACGTACGGGTCGGCACTTCCATTCTGAGTGAACAGGAAAGTGCTACCGCCAGCAGCAAGGGTTAGGACATTGAGAGTCTTGATGTCCCTGTGAAACCAATGAACGGAGGATCGGACGAAGGTGGCGATTGAAGACGTACTTGATAATGTATTCAGTTGGCCACTGGCCGTTCTGTTCGACATGCCATGCCCAAAGACCAGAGCCACCATTAGGCTCGTAAAAACCATCAGCGGTGCTGATAGCGATGGCTCCGCCCTGGAAGTTAGGTTGGCAGGTGGCGGCTCTGGCTTCGGCAACACGAAGAGGGGTAGCAGAGGCTGCGGCAACGAGGGAGGCGGCGATAAAGAAAAGAGAGAACATTATGGCTTTGAAGTTGAAGGTGAAAAAAAAGACGAAGACAAAAATAAGACGAAGGCAAAGATGCAGAAGATGAAGATGAAGATGCTTTGGTGAGGTTCACAAGTCAAATCTGACTCTTTTTTATACAAATCCCAGAGGTTTCAATTGCTGGACCGCAGAGAACTGGACGGAGGAAAGGCTGTTCCAATCTTAGACCTTGCTCAGACCTGTGTCCTTGAGTAGCTTGATATGGGCGGCTCAATTGAAATTCGAACTTGGCAGCGAGCGGTGGCATTAGATTCTGCAAGAATGTACCTGCCCGATGCATAGCCTGGTTCCAAGTAGTCTTGAGAGAAGGTAAGTACCAGTGTCTTGATCCAGTATAGTCTAAGTATCTGACGGGGAGTGAATCCCGAGGTTTTGAAACTTTTGAAAGAGGCCGTGTTGGTTCAAATGTAGTGCATAGCGGATTATATTCTCTATGAAAAGAGAGACACCAGAGCAGTGGCAAGACCAGTCCCAAGTCGTCGCGAATAGACGCGAATCTACGAATTTGAGGAGTCCATACTGGATGCGTCGTGAGCTGATAAGAGATAACGGCGAGATCACCGTAATGACATCATCTTTCCACTCACCTGACACGACGCGTCGCGTCGTCAAAACCTACTTCTGTGTACTTATACCTACATTTCTGAGCTATTCTACTGTATTTTAGCTTCTACAATACATAGAAACCTAACCCCTAACCCTAACCACTAACCGCGGGGCGTTCCCCCCCGCACCCCCCCTTATAAATATCTTCAATCCCCTAACCTTTCTTGCGGGGGCGTTCCCCCCCCTGCACCCCCCCCTCTAACCCCGAACCCCTAACTGACGTTTCGCTGCGCTCAGCGTAGGGGAGCTAGGGGGCGCTTCGCGCAGTGGGACCGCTGCGCGGTCGTCGTAGTCTTGTACTCAGCCAAATTTCTGCTTGATGGTGATGACATCATACGGCCTGCGGCCGGTGAGATAACTGATCTCGGCGAGTTCGAGTCACGAGCTCACGACGCATCGAGCCTCCCCTGGAATTTGAGAATGTGGTTGCTGGTGACATCAGACAGGCACTTACATAGGCAATTGCCGGATAAAGCAGTTGTTGCCGGGCTTGTACACGTGACTGCGCGTCCCTGCTGATTCGAAATTGGCTTGCGGATACAATCGCCTTTGTCTTTGACCCTCACCATTGTTTCTTGCCCTTCCGCGAGAAAACCCGGCGACTTGTGTTCTAGTACTCTTGAGTCGTTCTTGATATCTGGCGTAGCATTTCGACGTCGGTGAGTTTATATCCAATATCTCGTCATCGGCTCCGACCAATGACTCAATCGGCCACAGACTCTGCCCTTTATATTTAGCAGATTGATGAACTGGAGCAGGCAACCAGTTCTCTACGTCTGAAGCTTTTGATATCTACCGGAGACAGCTTTAGTAAGTCAAGCCTCTTTGTCAAATTCTCGACGCTAATTCGGAAGTTAGTTGAAAGGGGAACCAATATCCGACTCCAAAATGGTCTTTCAGACGTGTTATTCGTGTGGAACAATTAACTCTCCTACCACCCATCGTCATATAGAGGACCATCCCTCTCTTCCCCCACGCTTTTTGCGTTCGAACGACCTACTCCCCTATCCTGAACACGTTCGTTTATCACGCGTTTATGCCAATGCAAAGAAGGATCAGGCATGGCTACAATCCAATATAGAATACCTCGAACGTCATGTACTGCCTTCTCTGCATCAGAAATTGGCTTGCGTCAGTAGGGCCGTCGATGAATACGCCGTAGCGCTCTCTCCTGTCAAACACGTACCTACCGAGGTCCTCCTCAATATCATGTCTCTCTGTGTCGATAACGACGGCGCAGACCTTTTGCAGCCCAATCACAGTAGTGTATGGGCATGTGCTCAAGTTTGTCATAGATGGCGAGCTATTGCACTCGACGTGCCTTCCTTCTGGTGCCATATCAATGTCGATATAAGGAAGCGCGAAAGTTTTGCCTATGGACTTCAGTTCAGAGGTTTACCAGCCATGTTGGAGACATTCTTGGCCCGTTCATACCCATCACCACTCCGAATCGCGTTCGCTAGCGACACCTCCACGGTTCTTTCCCAGAATCTACTCAAAATCATGTTTCAGTACTGCTCCCGGTGGAAAACGGTCACCCTCGATGTGCCATCAGCGATAGCTCTTAATCTACCACCATCACTCACCACAGGAGCACCATATCTCGAAACACTGACGATGGACGCGGCATTCCTTGCGCAGGATACTAGTCACTCATCGTCGCTTATGCTCCATGCACCCCGATTAAAGTCATTAAACCTCCTCGGCAGCATTGACATTCTACGAAGGCATCACCGCCCGGCTCCGTCGTTATTTGCGTTACCTTGGGATCAACTCAGGACGCTCAATATCACGACAAGCTCCGTCGTCGACTTCCCAACCATTATCAGGCATACACCAAACATCGAATACTGCCACTTGGAGGCCAGATCGTCACCCCACGTCGTGTTGCTTCCCCAGGAGTACCGACTACCCAAACTTCGCACACTCCGACTAACTGGGCACGCAGTATACCTACTGCGATACCTGTCGGCCCCCGTACTGGTGTCTCTTATAGTTGATGACACCCCTGCACCATATTGTGGTGTCCGCACTATTCTAGCATTCATCGAACGATCAGGTTGTTCCTTGAAACACCTGGCGTTTGAGTCCATTCCCATGTCGGACCGCGTCCTTCCACTTCTACAAGCATCCCCAAAGCTTGTCACTCTCGACCTCAATGTATCCCTGGGGAACGAAACCGTACTTTTCGATCTTCTACTATCAGCACTACTATATAACGGTTCGAACAACAATTGTGTTGCTCCACTGTTAAAGGAACTGTCTATCAGTGTTTACTCGCACAAATCTATCAACAGTGCGTTGCTGGTGGACATGATCAAGTCGCGAAGGCGTACCGATGGGCCAAAGGCCGGTATCGCTCGACTTGGTCGCTTCCGTCTGCGCACGAATGCAGAATGGAACAAGCTTTTCGACGAGTTAACGAAGGATGATGGACTTAGTGTCGATTTTGAGTTGCATTAACGCGTTGGATAACGTTGGATGATGATGAATATCGCGGGCGATTGTATTTCCATTTCCTGAACAAGATGTATTATTGTAAAATGTGCACCTATCTACCATACCATTACAGAAGTAGACTCACCAATGACACTAGTAGTACACAAGTTACGCGTTAAAGCAAAACACGATTCTCGAGGATTCTCAAAGCACACTATACGTACATCGGAATCTTCCTCAATGGTTCCCCAAAGAGTTAGCCTTTTGACGTGAAGATCGGAGGAGCCCTAAGCCAGGACTCGGATATCAACGCGATTACCAAGTACAAAGGAGAAAGGGATTATTTGGTTGGGGAGAAAAACGCCGAGGATGACATCAAGGTACAAGACGGGGACTTGTGTAGAATACGAAGGATCAGTAATCCTTGAAGTTTGAAGTTTCTGGGGGAATAGGTAGCCATTTAGAGTTTTTGAGAGCCGGATCTTGTAAGCGTTCCAGGTCCTCTGAGCTGCTTCTCGCAGATGTTAGAGTTCTGTCATATCCTAAACTGGCCAAGTTCTGTTCGATGCCGTCAAATTCCATCTCTGGAAAATAAAATTTTAGCATCGTGAATGGAAATGAACGTGAATCTAGTTCTTACAGTGGTTTTTTACAGAGGGAAATCCATTTGCGAGTAGAAACATCTGGTTTACAGAGGCGTATGTTCCCAAGCAAAGCGGTCGTTCAAGTGAAAAGCCGGTTTATTTGGTTTTATGTACAGCTGGCAGAAGCAGCTGGAAAAGTTCGCCTCTTGATTTCTTCCACCAGCGTCTCCTGCAGAACTGCGCTGCTGCAGCCCTTTTACACGAGTGTACGGCTACCATACACTCCAATACCCCTCCATATAGGCAACCACCGTCATCATCTTCCTTTCATTTCGTGCTCACTCGCTCGACGACTAGGCCAAATCAGATAATCTTTGCTCTCTTAACCCCCACAAAGAAGATTAAAGAACCTTAATGTCTTTCCTATTCAAACTCTTCAGACCTCTCGCATACGTATCCCTGCCAGTCATCTTCATTCGGACGGTAGCTATGTCGTCGCCCAAAGGTCGTTATTACTGCCGGCTTGGACTCTACCTAGGATGTTTAACAGCGATCGCGACTTGGGGTGCGGTCGTGGCCGCGGCAATGTCGATCGTTGGGAGGAGATTCGACGTCAACTATGTCATTGCGAGGGCATTCTATGCGTTATCGAGTCGAGTTCTAGGGATAAAGGTTGAGGTGGAAGGAGAGGAGTATTTGGAGATGAAGCCTGCAGTGTTCATGAGCAATCACCAAAGCATGTTGGATATCCTTTTCGTCGCCAGGTAGGTGAGTCTCGATGTATTCTAGTGTCAAAAGTTTAACGAAAGTCATACAGGACCATGCCTACACGGACGTCGATGATGTCGAAGAGCTCATTACGTTTCACACCCCTCGGACCTTTCATGGTCATGTCTGGCGCAGTCTTCATTGACCGGGGAAATAATGCGCGCGCCGTGAGGTCGCTGGAAGCAGCTGGAGAACTCATGAAGGCCAAACAAATTGGTATATGGATGTATCCCGAGGGCACGCGGCATTCTTCTCAAGTTCCGGACATGCTACCACTGAAGAAGGGGGGTTTCCATTTAGCTATTCAAGCTGGAATTCCAATAGTACCTGTCGTTACGGAAAACTACTGGCGGATATACCACAAGGACGTATTCGAAAGCGGCGTTGTGAAGATTCGGGGTAAGCAGTTGATCTTTTCCGTTCTTCTTGAATTCATTTCGCTTACTTTATGTGTTCGCTAGTCCTTCCCCCTGTGCCAACAACTGGCCTAACTGCTAACGACGTCTCGGAACTGGCAACCAAAGTGCGGAATCAAATGATGGATGCCCTGGTTGACATTTCAGTTAAAGTTCCTTCCGAGAAGACAAGCGCGTCGACAAGTTCGCTTCGCGAAATTCCTTCCGCAGGAGAAGTGGCACGCGACCCTCTGCCGTCCATTCCTATAACCTCCAGCGGGCCATCGCTTTCACCTACCCCCTCACCCGGGCCATCCGACAGGGATGCAAGGACACCAGCTCCGTCCGAAACGAGTCCTGCCGTTGATCAGGGGTTGGCAAGTGCTCGGCAAAGCTCGACTACCTCTTTAGCTTCCTCATCGAATGGTGTTCGGACTGCGAGCGAGAATGGGACCGAGACGGAAGAGGACGAAGGGATGGTGCTTGTTGGTAGACCAACGAACTAAACGACGATAACGAGAATTTCTATAAAAATAATAAAAAATAATATTTTCAGGGTAATTCCACGTGGCTATCCCGGTTCCTTTTCGCACGTTCTTCCTGGAAACACAACACGTAATCGGATACAGTTGTTACCCCGCAAGGACACCGAGGGCCGTTTTATAAACTTTCAAGGGATCCACAAACGTTGACACATTTTCACCCTTTCTTTCTTTCTCTTTACTCTCATCTCAAGTGACTATGGTCGCACCATCTGCTATCTCTGTGTCTTCAGGAAGGGCCTTACCTCGTGAGTTCTCTCCCTCTTTTCCTGCAGGAAATGTCTGAAATTTGACGAACCATGTCTATAGAATGCTGGGGTCACCGTGGTGTACGTTACTCATCTCCGCAGGACGACTTACAGCCCACTAATCACCACCGTTGATGATTAGGCTTCGGCAGCATACCCTGAAAACACGCTCGCAAGCTTTGAAGCCGCTATTCGAGATGGGGCAGAAGGCATCGAGAGCGGTATTTGAGCTTTCATCACATATCTTTTCCGCTATGGGGGGTTCTGTCATATCACTCTTCTCCTCGTCATCATTGGCGCGCGTCTCCAAATCAATTTCTTAAGTCGTTGATATACGTTACAACCTTTATCTTTCATTCTGTGCGCGCGCCCGCATTATCGAACCCCCCATATGCTCCTTTCCTACTCGCTCCAAAGGATTTTCGTGACCTCTGTCGGCAGACGTCCATGTTTCACTAGACGACGTGGTGGTTATGTTCCACGACCCAGGTAAGCATCTACGTCAGTTCCTACCTTTCGGGTTCTCATTAACCCTTTGCGTAGACCTATCAAGAACGACCAACTCGACCGGTGAGTCATACCTTATCTCCATGTTCAAACCTGGATTGACAAGTGATATGTTTATTTCCCATAGGCCAAATCAAAGAGCGCAACTGGCATGGCGAAAACGGAATGGAACACGTTCGTACCGTAAAGGAACCTCATCAAGCTATTCCCACATTCGCCGAAACTATTGCGTTACTCATGAAGGTGTGTTTCGAACGTGTTTTTCCCAGTGAGCTGACCTTTTTCCTACACCCGAAAATTTCCTTTCGTAGCCCGAAAACCAGCATGTCAAGTTCAACGTTGACGTTAAGGTTCAAAACGACCCTGATCGTCTATTTTCGTTAATGCACCAAATCATCAGCGCTCAACCTGAGTGGGAAACGGCGTTGGCCCCCAGATTACTCTTGGGTCTTTGGCATCCGAGGTTTTTGACGTTCGCAAAGGCTAGAATGCCCTATTGCGATCGTTCGTATCTGGGTAACAGCCCCGATCTGGCGAGGAAGTACTTCTGGGATGATTGCTGCACGATGTCCATGTCGTTTGCCTCAATGGCTGGGAAGGATGGAGAAGGGTAAGTTGCGATGTTGGCTTATCGTGAGCTGGGAACAGTGGTTGATGATATCTTTGATTCTCGATGCCATTTAGGTTCAGAAGAGATTGCAGAAAAGCGGGGAAAAAGCTGATGATCTGGACTGTTAATAAACCCGAGCAGATGATGGAGGTATGTATTCTCCTAGTTCTTCCGTGTTCGAATCTCATTGACGGCCTCTTCAGGTCGCGCGCTGGGGTGCAGATGTTATCATCACCGACGTAACGCAGACCTGGTTGGACATGAGGAATAATCTGAGCAGTAAGTTCTGTTGGAATTTTCATAGACAGTGCAACTCTAACGTTTATCTTTCTCAGCTGACTATGAGAAGATCGGGGGCAAATATGGCCGTATCTTCCTATGGACGGCACTCCGTTATTACACTCCTTATCAACAGGGTATTGAGTACTTGACCCAGCGATATTTGGAGAGCATAGCTGGACCGTTCAAGAATGCTACTACAGAACCTCTGCCAGCTGCAGCAGTGACCATTGAATCTCGTGCATGAAGGAATATAGACATCATTTGGACTTTCTTCTTTCTCTCTGTACATGTCACTTGTGTATACCCGCCTAGAGTTGGGTCCTTTCTTTCGGGTTTCTGGATCATGGGATTTGGCCTGACTGTCTCGTGGAGTATCAATATAGAAATTTGCATGATTTTATGAGACGATTTCGTTGCAGCGCGATGACACTGAGGCACGTTTCAACGCCGGACGCACGGGCCGGGTGACATAAGCTTTTTTGTGGTGAGGCCTTGAGGCCTGGGAGAATTTAGCAGCTGTTGACCTCATTCATCATCCTCTTTCTCTGCCTGTGAAGAATTCTGTCAACATTCTGGCCCTGGCAGCGCTATCAGCGCTAGCCCATTCCTAGTTTCTGAGTCATGTCGAAACCTCAACAATTAATTTCATCCAACTCTCCTCACTCCAATCGACGGACTCACAGAAAACGGGTTTCGGCGCTGAGACTTTCGTCGGATACTACCTCGACGTTGCCAGAGTATATTCCAACGGGAGGCTGGGCACAGACGACGACAACAACCACTACAACTACAACCACGACCACTGGAACAGGGAGGTCAGGGATAGAGGCGGTAGTGCATCAGCCAGGAGTAGACTTGGAGACACCGTTGGATCTGCCACCTGATTATCCCGATAGCGCAGAGGAGGCTGACGAGGACACCGACACCGGTTCAGGAAGTAGTTCAGGTTCTGAAAGGGAAACAGGTCTTCACCAGCATCGGAGGCAGCACAGACGACAAGCTCTTCGTCCACAGCAGGAGTACGTGACGCAGTTTCCTGAAGTTGGTGGCGATAATAATTATACCAGTGCTCTGACATCGCCTAGAAGGCCCAGGAGATTTCCGTCGCACAAGTCTGGGAGGTCTGCTGGAAGTTTTAATTCCGCAACGCAAGGTACCTTGGCATTGCGGTCACCAGTAACACCAGCATCCCGCACAAGTCCGCTCTCAAGCCCAAATTCATCGGATCTATTCCTCGACTCATTATTGGAACGAAGTGTGCATGCGTTGGAAATGTCGAATGTTCTACTTCAGTCCTCCATGACAACTCGGTCAAGTCTGTCGACGTTATTGTCTGTTGGAGAAGAGGAGGCACCTACGCCGCAGAACAGCGCACTACGGTCGGCTCGTGGGCGTATACGCGAGATAAGTCCAGAAGATGAGCGTAGCGGTGTTGCCGGTGACGAAGACCGCCGTTATGATGCTCTGGAATCACGGATAAGAAGTTGGCGAGACGTCCATGACGGCTGGGCGGATGATTTGGACGAGATCAGGAGAGGTGTTGAAAGGTTGTTTGGCGGCGGTGAAGGTGGCGAGTCTGTTGATGATACAGAAGTGGAAGTCGAGAGCAGTAGAAGACGAACGAGTCACGAACAGTCGAGATCGGAAGGCAGCGTGAGCAGTAGTATGCCTGTGGAGTCTCCGCTGAAGAACAGAAGACTGTTGCCATCTATGCAAAGTCAGGTGCAGCAGCCCATTCGGCGTCAACGAAAGTCCTCCTCGGTCGATTTAGGGAAGACACCCCCTGCTGCCTCGACCAGACCCCATACATCGTTCCATCGCCAACCTTCCTTGAACGACGAGGAGCCACACCTCCGACTGGATCAGCAACCCCGAGACAGACTCGTCGCTCCACCTCCAAGGGCACTCACACAGTACATTGATGCCAATTTGGATGCTGATACTATCACACTCCCATCCACCCTTGGCCTCAGGGCTGCCTCATCTTCGCATCATGGAATGTCGTCAACGTCTCTCCTTCTGAGTCCTAATGAAGCCTTGCACAGTCAACCGTCAGATCCTGTGGTGGTAGACAAACCCATGGAACCTTCGACAAAGGCATATAATATGCTATCATCCCTTGTGTACAGGCAAAACTCCGGTTCAGCCATGGCAGGGTCATCGAGCTCGACCCCATCATCATCCACATTAACATCTCCAAAGGTTCTGTTCACAAATATGTCGAGGCGAGGTTCTAATAACAGTAGAGCCAGTGGAACAAGCGCCAGCACAGAGCGACCAGGCATACTACCTTCAAAAAGAAGAAAATCGACCTCACCTCAGAGAAGTGGCGCATGGGCCGGCCTAGGCGCATCTTTGGGACGTTCACGTTCCGAAACGCCAAAACCTGTTCCTGTTACTGGTAGCGGACCTGCGTGCGGAAGGAAGATGACACCACCTCTCGAAGGATTCTCATCGTCCTCACGTTCTTCTACTTCATCGTCGTCATCAGACTGCGAAGTCGACGAAGACGGTGTAGCTCGCCGGAAGGGTCCTTCAGCCAAGCGTACTGTACTCGAACTTCGTAGGATCTTGGATGAACAGCCAGTGCCACCAGCACCCGTATCTCCCAGTTCAGAGTATCAAATTGTATTCAGGCCACCTGTTTTATTACAAAAGGCAGGGACGACAGGGACACCGGTCGAAGCTGGGACATCGAATGCGACAGCGAGTGTATCAAGGTTGCTGACCAAAGGCAAGCATTCGAGTTCCACGAGACCACCAAGTCCTCCTAGGCAGTCTGCATTGAAGGGTCGGTCGTCTGGTATTGCTACACCCATAGACCCTGCAAGTCCAATGGCAGCTACCCCTGTCGAATCGCAGGCCGTTGTCGCTGCTGAGGTAGCCGCCAAGACTGTTGGAGCCGAAACGTCTGCACCAGAAATAACCGTAGCATCATCGTCATCGGCTTCGGGGTCTGCTTTCCGTCTACCCGGACTATTCACAGCTGGCGTAGCGTCTGTACTTAGCCGCAGCCGGATCGTGAATGGTAAAGGTAAAGGCAAGGAAGTAGTAAATGCGAATAGTACCAAGACTACGCTTTCGCCGCCGCCAACGCCCAACCGGCTGTCCCGTAGTGCCAATACATCTGGCGCATCGACACCCAAGAGGATCAGTTTTGCGGAACTGCCAGAGTCATATTCGGGCGCACCAAAGGGCGGACCGTCGAAGCTTCGCGAGAGGAAGAAAAAGAATAGCAGCAACCATGCCAAGCGGAGAAGTTATTCTGATTCTGAAAAAGGTGATGATGACGACGATGTTGGAGGTTGGTTGGGATGGTTAGTAGGCGGTGGGTCAACGTTGCGCCATGATAGGCTGGAGGACCGGATTGGTAGAAGTTGGGGTGGCAGTGGTAGTGGATCCAGAAGCGGTGGTTACGATGATTGGGCCGTGTAAGTGGCGGACAGGCTAAGTTATCTCTATCTGTTAACATCTTTATTCTCGTCTATTTCTTTACGTTCTTTGTAGACATTCTTTCTGGTCGCTTTTATTACCTTTTTAGAAGCATAATCACGACTGTTGTACGACCATTGACGACATTTTATCCATATCCTTCTCGTTCTTTTTACTTCACTACATGATATATTCATATTTCGCTTGTTACCCTGCCCATATGAATGATACCTCTGCATTCGACGCTCTTTATTTTTCTCGTCGTTCTTTCCACTTGCATAAGTTTTTCATAGAAGTCGCTCTTTCTATACTCGTTACGTAGCCTTTTTGTATTTTTATGTTGCACCTGCTGCTTGAAAGTTGAAGTAACACGTTGAATCCTTTGAATCGATGCACCATACAATCGCCGGCAGTAATAACTTCCGATCTCATACGCCACGATATTAGATATTCGAATCTGGAATCAACATGCTCGAGCGTTATTTTATTGAGCAACGAGCATCGACCCGGCAGTGAGATGCCTAATGGGGCACTCTGACCTGAGTAAGTCTCCGCTTCATCTCGCGACTTGCTCTCGTCTATCACAAAACTCGACAGCATATGTAGCCCTTTCGCTTCATTTGCATCTCAAGCCAGAAAAGTAAGCGCTATCAATGTTTACTCTAGAATTCTGGCAGCTCATTCGCCGTTTTTGCAAGGTTGCGCAGCTGGAGGCGGCTTACAAGCCTGAGAGGCGACATCTCACATTTGGATGTATAGTGTATGATGGATGGTCCCCTGGTCATACATATCTGTTTGCAAAGACAAGGCTCTGGGTTAGAACGTGAGCAAATTGTCGTACGAGCGCATAACTTGATACCGATGTACAAATTTTTAAGACTCTAAAATTCAACGCTATTCAACCTCGCACTGTTGTTCAACAATCAGAGCTTTGACTTGATCCAAAGAGCTTTTGCCCATAATCCCGCTGGCGGCTTTTCGTGCAGCTCATCATTGTACCGCAAGTAAACCCTTCCATGTTTAGCGTGGATGAAGAATTGATCCTTGTCTTCTTCATCCCATTCCGACACAGGGCCAACGACAAGTTTCCTGAAACAACCATCTTCGTTGACAGTATTGGTTTCTCTGGCAAGTTGGTCTGATATGATGACACGTCCTGTGGATGTGATATTGACCAGACCCGCTGTTGAGCGCGGTATAGAAACTACGATTGTGCCTGCTCCCGAAGTAACGTGTACGCGGAATAATGGGCGTGCTTCCAGGGAAGGTGCATGCTTCAAAATATGATGTGAGCATCTATATGTGCTCGCTATGACAGTGCTCACCAGCCTAAGAAGAGCATTGGCCTTGTGAGCCTCTACTTCAATAGCTACTTTCTTCCGTCCAACGGCGTTCGGCACACCGTCCTTAACCTCCACATCAATGTCGATCTTTCCGCAGTCACCCATGGTCTTTACGCATAGGTTCCTACGCCCAGAAGCCCTCTCCGACTCGTCCAACTCTGGAAGAACATTTTCTTTGACATTGATAGATGCGTCAACTATGAATCTATCTTCGATTCCGCCCTTTTCACGAACGATACGAATGTAGTTGGTTGGTGTCTTGGTTGGCGCCATTTTCGGTTTCTCGACTTGACACAGTGGTGGTGAATCAATAGACGTAGTCCTGTATAGAAAAGAGTCTTCGAAGATGCTCTCCCGGGGAGATTTCAAGCACATACTGTGTCATGGGGAATTGTGGGGGTGGAAGTTAAACGGTGTAGGTCATGTTGACAGCACTCGCGCTATTACTATATGACTACGGCATCGAAAGCTCATCTGACAGAAGCTTATAACCAGTGCAACGAGCGCCTGCCATTCCCGTAACTGGGAACGCTGGAAGGGTATATGTATCGTAAGTGAATCGGTCGAATCGGATTGCCAATAACTTAAACAAGCTTATCTATTGTACACTTCAGACTACATCGACAACAATTCGAGTCTGTATTGTTTTGCCACTTAATTCCCAAAACATCTTGCCCAGAAGCCTACCACAGGTTTCACATGCGGCTCGTCGTTGTACCGCAAATATACCCTTCCGTGTTTAGCATTGATGAAGAATTGGTCTTTATCCTCCTCGTCCCATTCATCTACCGTGCCGATGATATACTTTCTGGATTGACCGTCTTCATTGACAATATTTGTTGCTTCAGCAAGCTTCTCTGATAGGATGACTGGCCCAGTGGATGTGACGTTGATGAGGCCAGCTGTTGAGCTGGGCAGGAAGACCACGATTATTCCATTTCCCGAAGTAACATGTACACGGAGTAGTGGGCGTGTTTCTATGGCAGGCGCATCCTGGAAGACATGGTTTTAGCAAGTGTGTATTCCTGTTCATGGTATCTGTACGCACCAACCGAAGAAGAGCATCTGCTTTAAGCGCTTCCGCTTCAATGGTTATTTTCTTCCGGGTTCCAGCGGTGCCCTTGATATCCACACCGATGTCAATCTCTCCGCGATTGTCCTTTGTCTTCACACATAGATTCCTTCTTCCAACAGCCTTCTCCGACTCATCTAGCTCTGGCAGAAGGTTTTCCTTGATATTGATAGAGGTATCAAGTACGAAGTTATCTTGAACTTCGCCCTTGTCACGCACAATGCGTATATAATTCGAGGGCGTTCTCTTCTTTGCTGTTCTCTTCGACTCTTCAGCACTAGCCTGGTATTGTGGCGGTGGATCGGTAGCAGTGGTCCTGTATGGGAAAGGTCAAGTCAATCCTTGAGGATCTCAGCTAAGGTCTCGAGTACATACTCGGTCATGGCTGAAGGATTGTTGGGGGGGCTGGAATCAAAGTCGTTCTACCAGCAACGTTTGCTTTATGTATGTATGTGGGGCACAGCTGCGGCATCCCTTGACAGAAGCCTATTCATGACATAAATGGGTGCTTCCACTGGTCAAATGACATCGCTCCGAGCGCTCGTCTGAATCTTCTTGTTTCTGGCTTCTTATTCCCTGTACTGGCCGATAACATTGTACCAAGGTAGTCCTAGGAGCTCTGCTCACGCATATGCCACACTACTTTGTCTAATCAGCACGTGTACTGTGTCACTGCAAGATTCCTGAAAGTGTCCACTATGAATCTATCCTTGATTCCGCCCTCTTCACGAATGATGTTAGTTTCTTGGTCGGCACCATTGTCATTTTCACGACTTGACACAGCGCGATGGTATGTACTAGGTGTGTCATGCTAGATGTAGTCCTGTTTGGACAAGGATCGGTGCGGATGGCGCATGGGCGCTAAGACG
Organism: Paramarasmius palmivorus; assembly: GCA_037176845.1. Classification (NCBI taxonomy): domain Eukaryota; kingdom Fungi; phylum Basidiomycota; class Agaricomycetes; order Agaricales; family Marasmiaceae; genus Paramarasmius; species Paramarasmius palmivorus. The sequence continues at coordinate 110,399 of JAYKXP010000061.1, read as the reverse complement.
CCAGTCACGTTTGATCTCCTCCCCAGGGAGTCGTAGATAGCTATGTGATATTCTCAGAACCATATAGCTGGAGAGAAAGGTAGAGAGAACCTAGACCTGTGACCGATCCTTAGGCCTTAGTGACGATGACAAGCAGCAATTTACGAACGGGGCAGCATCTTGGAATTTCTCCTCACCACCGATTTAGCGTCGCTGATCGCATCCTATATTGCGTGACTCGGAATATTTCAGACACCATGAATAAAAAGGAATAGGACGATATCGGACAGGCACTAGGGTCATTTATTGGTAGGGTATTCGGGCTCCATTCTTTTCTAGATCTTGTAGTAAAATCAATGTATTCGTAGCTATTACTATACAAACATCGTACAAGCCCCGACATACCTTAACGACACCGACCGCCGCCTCCAAATACCCCTTGCGCAACCCTATGCCCTGACACGCCTCTTCTCTCTCCCCTCCCTAGGCTCTCGTTCGAAGTCTTCAATTATGTCTGGCTGCTGGCATCCTGGAATGTAGTCAGCAGGGTACTGGCGCTGTATGGCAATACAACTTACCAGGGAGCAGTGAATTCTTCTCTGAAGTGTATTTCTGAAAGTCGTCAGGTTGATGAGAGATACGAGAGTAGTGACGCCTTCAACAACTCGTACCCAGCTTCCAAGAACCAGACCGACGTCTCTCTCAATTCCATCTTGATCCAATATCGTGACGACGCGTCCAGAACGCGTCGCGCTGCAAAGTGAACGAGGGAAACTTGAAAGGGGATGATGGTGGTTGGGGGAAAGGGATAGAGCGCGGGAAAGTTGTGGGCAAAGTTTGACCCTGACGCTGGGAAACGTGGCAAACAGTAGTGACGGCGGTGGTGTTTTTTCAAAGTTTCCCTAACAACTACAAGGCCGTCAAAGATCTAAGGCATGTTCCTCAATCCTCTGGAATCCAATCACATCCGCTATTCGAACGATTTCCCTGATAGCATTCCATGGGGTCCGATGACGCCCACGCAGATCTCGTTGGGCATGACTACTACGGCATCGAAGCGCCTGCTGTCAGTGCTCCTGTAAACGGGGACGAAGGGCTCAAGCACTAAGCCTTAAGCTTTAAGCTTAAGGGGTACCGCAGTACTGTGACATTACACAACAACTGTTGACTTGGTTCACTACTCAAAATTCCAAAAGCTCTGTGCAATGCGAAGCTTGCTCTTGAGACTCTTCGTTATATCGCAGGTATATTCTCCCCGTGTTTGGTACGAATGAATGATTAAACCTTCTCCCACTCATCTACCGTGCTAATGATGTATTTCTTTACTCTAGATCTTCCGTCTTCGTCGATTATGTTCATGGATTTGGCAAGCCAGTCTGATAGAATGGCAGGGCCCGTGGATGTAATGTTGACTGTCGAGGGAGGCACAAAGACCACAATTATTCCCGCTCCATGTACACGGAGCAAGAGACGGTCATATTTTGCCGGCGCGCGCTTAACAATCGAAGGAGCATCTAAGCTTTGCCTCCACTTCAATGACCACTTTGTCCGGCTTCTGGCAACGCTTGGTATCATGACCTCCGAACATCGATATTAACCTCTCCGTGATCACCCTTTCTCTTCACTTGCAAATTTCTTCTTCCACAACGTCTTTCCGACTCATCTATGGAAAGCAGACACGTAAAAGTACAGGATCAAGTTCAGCACAAATCTCGGATTAAGACTCGACTCGTAAGTAGCTCAGCCCCCAAAAAACCTTGTTCAAAAGCCTACTCTGGCTGTTCATCTGACTCATCGTCGTACCGTAAGTCGACCGTCCCATGAGCAAGAACGGTTATCTGATCTTTATCCCCCTCATCCCAATCAGACACAGGCCCAACGATAAGTTGCTTGAGCCGACCATCCTCGTTGAGAGTAATGGTTTCTTTGGAAAGCTGGTCTGATAGATTGACAGGCCCTGCGGACGTTATGCCGAACAGACCAGTTGTTGAGCGGGGCACAGAGACTACAACGTTACCCTTGCCCGAAGTAATGTATACGTAGAGTCGGGGACGCGGCAGCTGAGACGGTGCATGCTGTGAATTGGCCGTGAATAACAGGTTGAGTATCTAGTATCCCAGTCACACACACCAATCGAAGAAGAACATCCGCCTTCTGCGCCTCCAGTCCTATGATCACCTTCTTTTGGCTGCCGGAGAGCATAGTTACGTTCTTGACCTCCACATCAACGTCGATTTCAGCATGGTTCCCGGTTGTCTTCACCCACAAGTTCCTTCTTCCGGCGTTTTTTTCCCAGTTGTCCAACTTCGGCAGAAGGCTTTCCTTGATTTTGATGGATGGGTCAATTACGAAGCTATCGCTGACCCCGCCTTCACGAACGATACGGATGTAGCTAGATGCTTTGGTCGGTACTGCTCTATTCGGTTCTTCAGCCTTATAGTGTGGCGGCGAGTCGGTCCTATGCAGAAATGATTCAAGATGTTCAAAACAAGCAACGGTTTCAAGTACATACTCAGCTGTAGCTGTCATATCAGAGGGATGGTCAAGGGGTGGCAGTAGTGAATGAGGTTGGGATCAAAGTCGTTTTGAGTTTAACTTGGAATAGCACGTTTCCTTTATATGTTGGGCACAGTTACGGCATCCTTGACAGAAGCCTATCTGGAGGCGCATCCACTTACTTGGTCAAATAACATCGCTCCGAGCGCTCGTGAGACTCCCCTCATATTGGCACAGAAAACTGTGGCAGTGGTCCTCGAGCTCTGAGCGAGTTGAAGCTCTGGATTGCATGAGATCCATGTTCGCGCATATACAACCACTCACTGACGCTGCTCAGTGCTTTGATCACCATAGCACGTGTACTGTGTACAGCACAAGATCCCGGCGCTTCATCGAGCAAGCGTGTATCCACACCAAAGCATTGATCTCATCTAAGTCTCAATGTAGTCGTTGAACTACAAATCAAGCTCCATATCTTCTCAAGCGACACTCGCAAATAACGCGTGGCGACAGAAGGAAAGACGCAACATGCTCGTCACCGGCTTTTCTCTGTTTCGCTCTTCCACCTAGCACCCCACCAAGCTTTGGGGGAGACCTACCGAAAAGGAAGGGGTTGTAACACATCCGTATAGTAAGTCTTGGTAGTACGCACAACGATTTCTGACCACAGAAGTAATTTTATCAGTCGAGCATGTCCAGCGCTTCCAGACGTCGACTTGTCTGCCGCAAGTGTGGCTCACCCGTGCACGGACAGGCTTGTGGACTCTGTGGGTCCACTCTGACTACGCTATCCGTAATGACACAGACCCGACAACGTCAATGGTTGAGGAACTATTCAAGTTCTTCGAAGCCCCATGGCATGGGTGAGTCAAGACTCAAGTGGAGTGTAGCTGAAGCCTAACTCTTAACAGAAGGACTCGAAGACTGGAAGGGCTCACCTCCAGTCCAGACCGTATATCACGACCACGAAGAATATACCTGGACGTCAAGCACGGGCGGATTCAGCAAGATGGTCGTGCAGTATAGTGGTGCAAAGAACGCAACGGGATGGAATGATGCAGACTTTGAGAAGCCTGGATTCTTCTCGATCTGCCAGCTTGTAACCATTGTCGTCGTCGTCGCTGTCCTCGTGGCTACCGCCACGGCTTTCACGGTGATAGATCGCCAGTCTCGGGAGCAATAGATTGTAGAAAACGAGACGCCAAGGAGATGGACTCTTCGACTTTGAATTTGGTATTATACGCGGACTGTACTTATCCTGTCTATGAAACCTCCGTACTGGTCCGCCCGTCGATGGCTTACACTCTATGAGTTCGTTTTGCTCGAGAGGCCAGATATCGAGCAGCTAGCATCAAAGAAACTCCCAGGGCAACACATGCACCACTGTACACAGAGGCAGGCCAAAACGTGCCGTGTAATCGTATCAAACTTCCTTGGATAGGGGAACTCGCTAACCAGAAGAAAGAAGTCGTGAAAAACATCATTCCTAGACGTAGCCTTCAGGTGTCAATTAGCAATGCAACAGTGCGGATCAAGTAAGGAACCGAGAAGCGTACCCTGTCTCCCTCGGATCGAGGGTCAAGCTAGAGCATGCAGGTGGCAGCCCAGAAACATATGTACCTGGTGTGGTATTAACATGAGCCCACAGTAGATATTACGGACCCCGAAATCGATAACGCACCACTAGCAATACCGAAGAAAGCGTTATAGGTCAGGATACCTGCAGTTGTTTGCGTCGCGGTGAACGAGAAGAGCATTACAGCGGACAAGAGGCAGGCAGCGATTAAGACATTCAATGGGCCAACACGTTGGGCGATCATATTGGGCAACGTCCGTCCTATTATCGAGCAAGCGTTCAGAATAGCTAGCCTTGAAAGGGAATGAGTAGGATCCGCAAGAGATGATCGATAACCCTACGAGTAGAAGGCTAACTGCTGATTCACGCCATGCTGAACAGCATACGTTATTCCGTAGGTTAATGGAACATAACTTTGCGCCGGTTGTTAGCGTAAGAATAGTGTGTTAAAAGTCATCTTACAGTCCCAGTGCAACAAATCCGGCTCCGAAAACAAGGAAAGAGTACGCAACGCTTTTGACTAGAAAAGATAGTTAGTAATGGTGCCTGAACGGTTTTAAGGTGAAGATGTCTCACAAACCCGAAAATCCACTACTGTCGCACCTTTCCGAGGCGGTAATCGTGTACTGCAACAGAAAAAGGCAATACTGACACAGGCGAGAACGATGAAGCCCACTAAAGGAATCTGACTTCAACTCTAAAGCTATGGACGGAACTAGAGCGATACGTACGTATCCGAATTGTCCACCCAAACCCAACTTGTCTCAACAATCTCTGTGTCGCAATCGGTAGCACCGCACCGCTTACGGAAGCGCCAGCAGCGAAGATTCCGAATACAAGGTTTCTCCGGCGCTTGAAGTGATGCGCAAGGACGGAGACTCCGGGTGTGAACAGACATCCGGCAGCGAGCTAAAAGCGATAGAGATTGGTAAATATGCGGTTCTAAGTACCATATGTGCAGGAATGACTCACTCCGATGCCAACTCCTTGGGCGAGAACGAATTGGTAGTACTCTGGGTATCGCGTGTTTGAGTGGCATTAAGGTGTGAGTTTTGTCAACGAACCTTTAGATATGGAAGTCATCATCAGTGAGAAGACGTATAACGTGCCGCCTGTGGCAATGAGGTGTTTGAGATACTGTGTAACGGGTCATTGTCGAAACGAGGACGAGGGTGAACGTGTTGTTGAGACGTACGCCTGCATCAAACAATGGTCCAGAGACACATCCCACCAGTAAATTGAGGCACAGTTGAAGAGAGCCTATCCATGATATATCCTGTATTGATCTATGGCTGAGGTTGTTCAAGCGGTAGTATTCCTGGAACACGCCGAACTACGTTGCATTGGAGAGTTTGGTGAGAGCTCAAGATGCGACATTAGCCTTTGCTCACCGAGTTCAACACTCCATCTAGAGCGAAAGAAGTTTAGAAAAGATTTTACGTTGCATGGAAATTCACATACAACACACGGCGGAGAGAAGAAACGACTGTCAGGCATGGCAAGTAGGTCAGTGAAAAAATGACCAGATCTGGAACGAGACACACCCCGAAGAGACACAACCAAGCTCTAGTCCCGCCGTCTGGGAATTCTTCGTCTAAAATCACCTTCTCCGCCTCGTAAGATGTCCTAGTCTCTACTCCTCGAATAGTGGAATCATCCCGTCTCTCTTGTTCTTTCGTCTTTTTCAGTTCAGAAGACGTCGTCAAGGAGCGATTATTGCGATCAGATCCTTCTGCCATGACCGGACGTTAGAGAGGAAAGTAGAGGCTATAGGAGAAGATGGGCCATGGGTGAGATATATCATTATTTCGCTGATGACTTTCGCAGTTCCGGTCTGAGCGTTTGAACGTTTACCCGGTCTCGTGCCCGCTTTTTGGCCGGTGTCCGTTGCCGCCGGCTCGATAACAAAGCGTTGCAGTTGAAGTGAATCGTTGCCCTTGGTCATGCATTCATGCTTAGAGGTGGTTTATATGGTTTTACTAACAGTACTTGTGGTAGGACCGCAGTGCCAGAAATAATCTGACATGATGAATGATGATACATGATATCTTATCAGCTTCCAGCGTTCAAGCTCTCCATTCGTACACACGTTGCCCAATTTCGTTTTGATCCTTCTAATAGTGTTCGAGCCAAGCACAAATTCCCTTTCCGTGCCTCTAACACAGGCAGGAGCGAACTGAAAGCGTCGTGGAGAGGAGATTCGCGTTTCGGACCGGCTGTAACTTGAAGCGTATACGTATTCTGGGTGTGCTGCGAGTGCTCAGAGCACGCCGAGTTTGCGAGCTGGGTAATAGCCTCCTGGAGCTTGGTAGTATCTGTAATCAGGGATTCTGGAGATGTCAATTAGGAAGCATGATGTGCTCATAAAGCGATGTGAACGGACCAAGTTGATCCAGGTAGCTGTTAAAGAGTTCGAGTATTGAACCGTGTTCTGGCGTTTGCAGTATCACCGGGCCTTGCTTCGGGGCGGCTTTCTGTGACAGATCGATTGCATCGTTCATAATTTTCATGCTTGTACGTTCGTGGTTGAGGTATTGCTTGATGATGGAAGGCGCGTCGTTGAACTGTAGATGATATCGTGAGTGAAAGATATACCTATTAGATGCAGCTGAAAAGGATACGTACCTGCTGCTTCCCTAATGTATCGAAAACCTGTATATCCCTCTCAGCTTGAAACCGGATTCTTTGATCATGAATGTCTGCTTCTTCGGCTTGTCGTTGAGCCGAACGTTCCTTTAGGTCTCTCTGTACAAGTTCAATATGAATTTGAGTTACAACCAGAACCTGATGAAGCACGAAACGAACAAACGCATTGGTTTCGGCACTCTTCACAGTTTCGTCCAAGGTATGGATCATGTACAGCCAGGAGTATCGTTCCGCGGCGAGCTCAAGGGCATCCATGATGTGAACCTTGCATAGCCTCTTGATACGATGCTTCAAGCAATGGAGATTCGAGGAACGACGCGTGATGGTTGTGGTTGTGGTTGTGGTCGTGGTCGTGGAACAAACTGAATCTAATAGTGACACACCCGACAAATGACGACATTCATGTGATGGATTGCTATTTTTCCCACGAGATCAATGGCCGCCTGGCGAAATGGCATCGCGTCTGACTACGATTGGATACCATGCGTAATCAGGAGATTGCAGGTTCGACCCCTGCGGTGGTCACTAAGCTTTTCTCCAGATCGCTAAATGATTTTTTTCAATCCGGTGGCGTGTAGAACAGGTATCGCTATACTGCCTTTTCTCCTGGTGAGTGGTGACTCCAGAGCCCAGGAGTTACAGTACTTATAGGACATAGCGCCCACAAAATTCTAGAAAAGGGATATCAGATTATACCGATCAGAAAATTATCTAAATATCTGATAAGATATGATCCGATTGTCCGAACTCCGATTATCGGCTCTGTCTGGAACCACCATCTACAGCGACCATGCAGTCGCAAAAACACAACTCCAAGCTCATTTTCTTCTCTACTCTGAACCACCACCATCATGCTCGAGCTGGACGATTATTCGTTCCAGGCTCTTTCTGACCTCGGAACTGGCTTGCGTTATCCTCCTGAGGGTCGCGACTCAGTGTCCACCTGTCTCCAGTCTACTCACCCCGACACTGTGAAGCTTTTGAGGGCTTCATTTGCCAAGATCATCCTTCTATATATCCACACCCAAGATTTTCTCTTTTCCGACTCTCACATACTCTTTCGAGCCAAGGTTCAACCAGACAGCAAACTATCGTTCAGTTCATTCGCAGACAGCTTGGATGAGCAGGTCAATGGAAACATAGTCATGACCAAGGCGGCGTTGAGGGACAAGTTTGGTCTTTCAGAAGCACAGGATCCCTTACCAGTCATGTTCTCCTCATCTGCCAGTGACGTCGCACAGGCGGCCGGAGATCTGCCGCTCGTGCTAATGCATTTTCGGTCAGACGACGAAACACTGACGCTGTATTACGCGACGACGATACTTTCACGGCCCACCGCGGAGAACCTTCTTCAGCAGGTCAAGTCAACGTTTAATCTCGCTTTAGCTAATCCAGGACTGCCTCTCACGTCACCACTGGATTTACCCAAAGAGCTGCTTTCGGCTCATGAGCCACCTTTCTCCGACCGGGCTCATCTTGCTCTGCGTTGGCTGACTGCCAATGCGAAGGCACGTCCGGATGCTGTTGCTCACGAGATTTACACCACAAATGGTCTCGAGTGCGAACCCGAGCTGTTGACGTATGGAGAGCTTAATAGGAGAAGCAACCAGTTGGCGAAATGGCTACTCCGCATCCGAGCTGAGAAGGGCGACGAGGCAGAGTTTATGGTAGCTCTTTGCCGATCCCGAGATGCGTGGTTTTATATAGCTAACGCAGGGATATGGAAAGCTGGTGGTTGTTATGTTTCCGTGAGTGGTCATATGCCGTCTCTTCTAGTTCCATCTAACTGATTTTGTTCTACTTATAGATCGACACGGACTTACCACAGGAGAGGAAGCGATACATCGCATCTGATTCTGGTGCCTTACTTGTTCTCACCAACGAAGACCAGGCGCCACTCTTCGAGGATAAGGCAGCCGTATTAGATGATCCGAAGATTCAAGCAGAGATAGACAAAGAGGATGGCGAAGAAGACGTAGAAAACGCAGAGCTAGACAAGCTGGCGTATCTGTTGTACACGAGCGGTGAGTAGACATTCTTGTTTCTTTTCACTCTGCTCACTTTTTGTAACAGGAACCACCGGAACACCCAAAGGTTGTCTACTGAACCACCGAGGAGTATACTGGGCCATCGAAGCCATGTGTGCCTTTCCCCGTTCAGTCACTGATCCGGACAAAGACAAGCGTCTCGCTCTCGCTTCACCTGCATTCGATGTCCATATATCCGAGATTGTTCAATCCTGGGCTTTGGGTATCCGTTTGGTCTCAGGTCAGAGGTACGAACTCCTCGCGGACTTGAGGAGCGTTGTGCGAGAGAAGGGTATTACGCATCTGGGAATGGTACCTAGTATGATCGAGGCCACCTTGGGCGGAAGTGATGAGGAGAAGGTTGGGGTTAAGTACCTCGTGAGTGGCGGAGAGAAGATGAGCGATCAATTGTTGAAAAAGTGGGCGGATCGTCCTGGGTTGATTCTGGCCAACTTTTACGGGTGAGTTATCCCGTACTACTTGCTAATAATCTATACTCAGTCTTTCGTCACTTAGCCCTACAGAGGCGACTATTGGTTGCACCTCTCGCCGAGTTTCTCCTCAGGACAGGAAGGAAAACATTGGCAAGCCGTTCGAGTCGTGTTATGCATATATTGTCGATCCAGGTGTGCTGGTTTCCCCCCATATAACATGCCTAGTATGGGTTCTGACTCGATGTATAGCTTCTATCAACACGGACGCCGAGAACCCACAAGACAAGATGAAGCTCGTTCCTCGTGGCACACCTGGCGAACTGGTCGTAGCCGGGCCGCTCGTTGGTATTGGATATCACAAGCTTCCAGAAGTAACGCGCAAAGTGTTCTTAGAATGGCCCGAGAAGGGAATGAGAACTTATAGGACCGGAGATTTAGGTTTGTGCTTCAATCTCCGACTATCTAGCTTACACATGCTAATGGTACCTCATTCCTAAAGTCCGCATGCTCCCCGATGATACTCTGGAAATCCTCGGTCGGATCGATACCCAAATCAAGCTCCGAGGTGTTCGAATTGAGGCTGAGGGCGTCTCGAATGTTTTACGAAGCGCTTTGCCGTCGGATTTGCAGAACGACTATGACATACACACGTTGATTGCTACGCATCCGTCTTTGCCGTCGGGCTCAGAGCTGTTGGTCTCTTTCATCGCACCACCGAACCCTGCGATCACCTTTAAACAGCGGCGCAATGAGACTCCGCCTGTTCTCCGGGATGAGGACGTCAGGAACATTGTCAAGGGGATGAAGCGGAAAGCTGAGGATGAATTAGCGGTGTATATGAGGCCAGGATATATAGTTCCTGTGGGCTGGATGCCGCTGAGTTTAAATGGGAAGGTCGAGGGTAGAGTCCTGAAGTCCGTCTTCGGAGAGACGGACATTGGTCTGTTGGCAGAGATTCAGGGTACGGGTGGCAAGTCCGGTCAGAAGGAAGAGAGGGTAGAAAGGGAGCCGACTGAGCAAGAGAAGAAGATCATCGAGGTGGCCTTAAAGGTTTTCAACCAGGAGAACGACCTACGACCTACTTCCAATCTCTTTGAATGTGGCTTTGACTCTTTACGGTTCGCTGCGTTGGCTTCAGAACTCCGAAAGGCATTTGCGCCTAAATGTTCCGTAACCGCTGCCGAGCTCATGGCGAAACCGGTCATTGAAGACATTGCAGTGTCTCTTTCTCTGGGTGATGCCGCTAGAGGTCCTTCAGATCGCCACGATCGGTTGAAGGCGTTCGACTCGGAGTGGAGAGCGTTGGTAGAGTCGGTGTTTTCGCCAGTGGATATAGAGGCTATTCTTCCCCCTTTCCCTGTTCAAGAAGGTGTACTGTTCATGTCACAGGAAGAGGACGAATCTTATGTGCAACATTTCATGTACCGGTTCGCCGAAGGGACGTCTGTGGACAAAGTGAAGGATAGCTGGAGTAGTGTTCAGAAGAGAGTTGAGATCCTTCGGTGCGTTTCGTCACTCTACGTCGTGATTCGTATCCTCTGACATTAGTGTCTTCATAGTACGGTGTTCATTTCTGACGAAACGCTAGTCCAGGTCGTTCTCAAGCCCGATGCCGTTGAACTGCCATTCCACGAGCATCGTGACATCATCTTTGATACCTTCAACGATTGGTTCCTCCAGCATGAAGCGCGTCTGGTATCGAAACGCATCAACGAAGATCTGACGACTCCATTATGGGCTGTGAATGTCTACAACTCTTCGAGTTCCGAGACGTACATGGTTTTCTCGATCAATCACGCTCTCTATGACGGGAACGCAATGCCACTCATCATCCGAGAGTTCCGTTCTGTCTACCTCAGTCAACCACTCCCGGAACCTGTACCTTTATCTGATGTTCTCGCATTGATTCCACCACCGGACGATGATTCGACGAAAGAGTTCTATCTGCGCCATTTCAGCTCTTTGGATTTGCTAGGCAGGATAGTCAGGAGACCGACTCCAGAAAGCGAACCGAAGTGGATTCAGAAAACCTTTGATGGAGTCAGTCTCGAAGATTTGCAGAGCCGGTGCCGAAAGGATTGGAAGGTCACTGTACAAGCGTTCTGGAGTGTTGCTTTTGCACTAGCTGGTCAGAAGATTTTCAATTGGGGAGGTCACGACGAAGCTGTGTTTGGTGTACGTTTCTTTCTGGGGTTCATGACAAATGACTGAACTTTTTCCAGATGGTCCGAGCAGGACGCTCGCTCCCTCTAGACCACATCGATGATGCGATATGTCCTTTAGTCTCTGTGGTACCTACAGTGGTGCATCTTCGTGCATTGTCTAATATCTTACAAGACACGCAAGCCTTCGTCACGGAATCCCTCAAATATGAGTCTGTTTCGCTTGGGCAAGTCCAGCGTTGGTTAGGCCTCGGGGGTCATGGTATGTTGGAGGTTCTCCTTTCCTGTAGATGGGAAGATGGGTCAAAGAGGAAGGAAGTCGTCGAGCATGTTGGAACGAGCAGGGCCAGGCCTGAGGTGAGCTAACCATGGTCAACATCCGAACTTGACTCATTGATTTTTAAAAAGTTCATCTTTGCCGTCGAGATGGTCATGAATCCCGTATCTGATACATTGGAAGCACGGGTCGCTTTCACTGATCCAGAGCTGAAGTCGGAGGATGTCGAAGGCTTCTTGACACAGTTCGAAGCGATTGTAGAGGGACTCGTGTTGGATGACTCCCAATTCAATAACCTTTCGCTCTCTGTTACAGATTCCTCATCCAAATCGGCGGTGAACGGAGATGCACAAACCAACCATGGAGAAGAGCCTGTGGATTCACGACTTGAATCAACAATTGCCTTGCATGTTGCACAATTCTTGCATATTGACTCCGCGTCTGTTCACCCAACGACTTCACTAACATCGTTAGGCCTTAGCTCCATCAAAGCCGTATCTCTTGCTAGGTCGCTGAAAGAGCACGGTGTCAAAGTCAGTGCAGTAGACATTATTCAAGGCGATGTTGTAAGGTCTATTGCAAGAAGAGCAGATACTGGCTCGATGAAGAAAGATGTCGACGACGGCTCGGAGTGGTTGAACGACTTGAAAAAGGAATTGGAAACAGATCTTGGCGACGTAAGAATCTCAGATGACGATGTTGTGGCCATTACACGTTGCACGGCACTACAAAGTGGAATGTTGGCACAAGTGAGTCCCTTTTTGGTAATAATCATCCGTCATTACTGACGGTTATGTCCTTATGAGACGATGAACTCATCTGGCCAGCTCTATGTTCATGCATTCACGTTCCAGCTTCTCCCTTCTACATCATTGTCGAGGCTTCGGTCTGCATGGCAATCCGCCGTCGAGCAACTTGACGTACTTCGTACCTCGTTCCATTTCACTGGTTCTGGACAGTGGGCCCAAGCTATCCATTCGGTCGTGGACTTTAAATGGACTCAACGCGAATGCTCTGACATCACGGGCGCCGCCAAAGACTTCATTACGACTTTAAACTTCGGAGATGAGAAGACTTTCTCAAGGCCGCCTGTTCACTTCTGTCATGTGACCGTTCCAGATGCAAATTCCCGAAGTCACATGGATTACCTGGTCCTTGTTCTGCACCATGCGCTGTACGATGGCATTGCTCTCCCGAAGCTATTCCACCGCATCCGTTCATTATACCAAGGAAAATCACTACCCAATCCACCAAATTTCCTTTCGATCGCAGATGCTATTCTCCTGCAGGAGAAAAGTGGTACTCAGTTTTGGGTCTCGAAGCTCGCGTCAGTTAGGCCATCGCACTTCCCGCGTATTTCTCAAAGAGACAACGGGGAGGTTGATGCGTGGAGAGCAAGTCTTCAGCTGGATCTCAGCGCGTCCGATATCCAAAGATATTGCCGGAGGTATCACATTCATCCTCAGTGTTTAGGGCAGGGTGCTTGGGCAAGAGTGCTTGCAAAGCGAATCGGCGCGCCCGATGTGGTTTTTGGTCAAGTCATATCGGGAAGGACCGTTGAGGACGCTGAAGACGTTGTTGGGCCTGTTTTCGTAAGTTTATTTAATTCGAAATGACATAGGACTGAAATATCTACCTCTCCTAGAATACTATCCCTTGTCGTGCGACTATCACAAAGAGCTTGACCAACAAACAGCTGGTCCGTGGAATGCAAACTTGGAATACAGATGGTCTTCCCTGGCAGCATGCATCTCTCCGGGCTATACAAAGGGAGCTAGGTACACCAGGCCTATTCGACACCCTGTTTTTGTACCAGCCACATGCTACGGCGAAACATGAGGAGCCAATCTGGGAGGTCCTTGGAAAGGGTGACATGCAGGAGAGCAAGACACAGGCACGTCTCTCTTTTATGATCAACCGGGTATCCTACTCATATTCTACCTTGAACAGTACGCCGTAAACATCGAGTTGCACGAAGGAGAGGAGACTTTCTCCGTGTTTGCATCTTGCTCGGCCGATGCCCTCAATCACTCGTCACTCGTCCATCTACTTAGAGACTTCAACAAGGCACTTTTGGAACTGGTCAGATCACCCAATGCCCCAGCACTACCTCCTGACGACCCAATCTTCTCCATGTCGCCTGCTCAGAGCGATGATGCTGATCAAGTCGACAATGAAACCATCATAAAGTCATGGACGCCTGACCAACATCGACTCCATCAGATCCTCGTCGATTTTGTTCGGCTTCCAGCAGAGGCTGTCACTCCGAGTACCTTCCTCGTTTCGATCGGAATTGACTCCATATGTGCAATTCAAGTCGCCTCACTTGCTAAAAAGGCCGGCATTCGCATTTCACCCACGCAAGTAGCCAGGAGTGCAACGGTCAAGGAGCTTCTAGCGCTTGTTCCACAATTGGAGCTGGAAAATGAACATTCTGCACCGCTAGCAGTGCCCAGAGACGCGACCTTACCAAAAGAAGTAGTCGCAAACGTGCTGGCATCATTGCCAGAAGAAACCACCAAGGGCATTGGGCGCATCTTGCCTCTTGCATCCGGGATGGAATGGACTTTGAGTGCATGGCAGATGAACCCCACTGCATTCTGCTACAAAATCTGCCGTGACGAGGGCGAAACTTCGAGTAACGTCTCAAGGCGCATTCGAGAGGCGCTGAAAATGCTAGGCACCAAGCATGAAATCTTACGAGCATTCACTGCAGTGACCGGGGAGTCTACGTTTAGACTCGCTCTCTGCGTGCTGCGGGACTACTTGTTCGAAGTTGAAGAAATAGAAGTCGGACATGTCAACGAATTAGATGCGGTCAGAAAGCAGGCAAGGAAATTCACATCCATGTCAATCCCTGTGAACAGGCCACCGACAAGACTAGCCCTCTTGCATGGACAGACCGCAAGTTATTTCATTTTGAGTTTGCATCACATGCAGTATGGTACGTGTTTATCCGATTATGGCGTTTACTTGGACTATATCTCAGCATGATCCACAGACGGCTGGAGTCTACCACTTCTCATGAAAGATTTCGAAGCGTTTTATTCCGGCGATAATGTCACAGGTATCGGCAGCGACATTGCCTCATTCCTACAGCTGTTCCTTCGCTCGCCGCAAGTTTTAGAGGAGCAAGAGAAATATTGGAAGCGCCTACTTCCTGCCTCTTGCGAACATCGTCTCTTCCCTCGCTTAAATAACGGGAGAAAGAAGAACGGTTTCGTGTCGACTTTACGAAGACTAGTCCTGAAGTCTACGAAACCTTCATCCGATCTTCGTCCACAAACCTTTGTGAAACTCACGGGCCTTATCAAAACTCTCGGCAACCTTCAGGCAAAGGCGCAATCTCACAACCTTCCGTTACAGGCTGTTCTCCTAGCCTGCTGGGCCATCACACAAGCCAAGTGGTCACTTTCTCAATCAGCCACTTTCTTGCTCTCACATACCGGGCGCTCTGGTGTTATTCCTGACCTCGACGTTCTCGCAATCCCAACATGTAACTACGTTCCAACCCATGTAGAGATCAACAGGTTGGAAAGGAATGTTGTACAGATTGCGCGTTACATTCAAGATGACTTGATCAGCCGGTCACCGGTCGTGGAGCAATCGTGCTTGGCGGATGTATCTCGATGGGCAGGAATTCCAGGTCAACCCATTACCAATGTATCAGTCAACGTTTTACGGCTTCCTGGGAAGAAGGTCGAGGAAGAGAAGATGAGGGTGTTCCAGCCACTCAAGGTATGTTTCGTTCTTGACCTCTGTTCGCCTCTAGCTCACTCAGTACGCAGTTCCCATACTCTCCGAGCCCCTCGTCCAACAGGTTTGCTGGTGAGCAACCATACCCTGAAATCCAAGTAAGTATCGAGAACACTATTTGGCAGTGTTCAGCACTAACGTCTTCACAGCATGATTGCCAAGTCGAGATATTCTTCAGTCCAGATGATGACTCTATTGGAATCTCTATTGAATGCGCAAATCACTTGCTGAGCCAGGCACAAGCGGAGGAGGTTGCTAGACACTGGGGTGGCCTTGTCGGCGCGTTTTAGAACATTTACCATGGACATACATTAGACACAAGTTTTATTTGTATTTATGATCTCTCCGACCATTAGACGGAGCTCCGCTGGATTTCATCGTTCGACAATCGTGGTGACCAGCGCTTATGCATTCTGAGTCAACGACAGGCGCCTACTGGCACCTTCCCACCTTCCCAATACCTTTCTTCCCCTACTGAAGTTGATGTTGGCACTCTTTCAGTCTCTCTCTCGCTCGAACATGCATGGAACTCCGAACTGATGTTAGACATATCTCCTGTCTTACACCTTGGCTATATATGGTCATCGGGACTTGAAATTTTGAAGGCTTGAAACGTAGCCCCCAGCTTACTAAATGTCCAGGCAAGAGGACAGTACACAAGGAGAGGATGGCCATCCAGTAAAGGTCCGTTTCATTCCTATCTTCGAATATTGCAACAGGGTTACTAAACTGAATCCACAGAAGCGACGAATAAATGGTTCCGAGGTGCGCACCCACGACGGCCGCTCTGAAAAACCATACCTGATTAGACCTTAAGGAACGTGTAGCTGATGTCGGCCAGGAAGTGCAGGGAGCAAGCAGGGATCAGGTACTTTACTTCTATGCTCATTGCCACCACGACGATGAAGAAACTTTCTTTCAACAGGAGGAACACGAATGCGACCTCTTCGTTCTAGGGTACGAGAATGACCGCCCTGGCCTTCCTGAAACCACCGATATCATTTCCTGGGGACAAGAATATCAAATCAACGAAGCTGTCATCACATCTATCGTCGCCTTCGGTCTTCAGGATACCAACGACCTCCAGGGTCTCGGACTGAAAAGCGAAACATCTCCTTATGGTCTCACTCTTGGCCAGTGGATGCCCCTTCGTATCGCAGCAGACAAGTGGTTGAAGAATCTCCCGCTGAAAGACCCTTTCTTTCCCAAAGGCTCGAAATTCCTCAGCATGCCGCTTGAGGTGATGCTCTATCGACCACAGGAACAGAAGGCTTTGAGGAAACTTCGAGAGCATGGGTTGAACGACGCAGTTCTTTTGCCATGGCTGAGCAAAGATCATGTTTACGCAGTTGGTTTAACGAATTATGATTGCTTTAGGTTGCAGCAAGCAGCGAACAGGGATGCATTCAAGCCAACTCGGTGGAATGGACCGAGTACATACTCGGATCGTGTCTGGGATGTTACTTCAAAGGACTTTTGGGTATTGGGCGATACCGACGCGAAGGATTTACCTGAAGTCATGGAAATATCAGAGTGGTGCGAGAAATATGGGTTGGACGCCGACCTTTCTACGCGCCTGGAGCAGCTTCACATTCAAGACACGAATCAGCTATCGCAGTTGTTTATCCCGCGGGTTTCTCTCGGTCATTTCCTTATTCTACGGAACGCCGTGGAGAGGTGGCTCGGGAAAACGATTCCGATGGCGAACAAATATCCCCACCAGGACTACACGTATCCGAACATGGATGTGAACGCTTTTGTACCAAGGTATTATGAGGATCAGATACGGGATGCGTTGGCAGAGCATGGAGTGAGAAACGTGGATTTGCTGGGGCATCTGAGCCTGGATCACGTCCAAGCTCTTGGATGGACGCCTGTAGCGAGTTACGCATTGGAATGTGCAGCAGCACGAAACTGCGGGGGCGACCCAAGGATAGAGCGGCTTTATTCTGCCCGTTTGCCATAGATTTAGTATGTACCAAATAATACAATTGCCACAAGTATAGACATCACTCGTCCGTTTTCACCAACAACTTCCTCCAGTACCAGGCACTCTTCGGCACACCATCCTCCGGCCGACAGATGCGCCCAGCTCAATTGCTGCAGATGGAAGGGGGTCAATCTGTGAATAAACAGTGTTGCTAGTTTGGATTGCATGGATGCAGGCAAGTCAGGCAGCAGGTCCTTTTCCGGCATGTTCGTAGGAAGAACGGATGTATCAGTAGCTGTAGGCGTTCATTAATGAAACACTGAAGTACTGATCTGGTGCCAGACATATCTCCTGTCTTACACCCAGATTATATAGTCACTGACACTTCGAAAGAGTTGTGCTTGAGGCCTTGACACATAGCCCCCCCTTTTACTGAATGTCCACACCAAGAGTCAATACACAAGCAGAGGACGGTCCTCCGGTAAAGGTGCGGTCCATTGATCTCTTGAGATCGCATCGAGTTCATTGATCGGACTGCACAGAGAAGACGAACGAGCGATTCCGAGGTGCGCAACCTCCACGCAACTCTTGAAGATCTTATGCCTGATTTGACTTCAAGGAGCGAGTGGCAGCTGATGTCGAGGAAGCGAATAGTGCCCCGGTATTTCTTTTCTATGCCACCTGCGCGTCGATGACAGAACTTCTTCGCGATAGGTCGAGTACAACAATGACCTCTTCGTTCTAGCGTACGAGAGGGATCGCCCCGACCTCCCTGAAAATACCGATATCGTCCCTTGGGGGAACGAATTTCAGATCAACGAAGCTGTCATGACGTCTATCGTCACCTTCGGTCTTCAGCATACCAACGACCTGCAGTGTCTCCGACTGAAAAGCGAAACATCTCCTTATGGACTCACTCTCGGCCAATGGTTACCCCTGCGTATCGCAGCAGACAAGTGGTTAGAGAACTGCCCGTTGAAAAACCCCTTCTTTTCCAAAGGCACCAAATTCCTCAGCATGCCTCTCGAAGTGATGCTTTATCTACCACATGAACAAAAGGTTTTGAAGAAACTTCAAGAACACGGATTGAACGACACTGCCCTTCTATCCTGGCTGAGCAAAGACCATGTTAGCGCCGTGGGGTTGACGGACTATGATTGCTTTAGATTGCAGCAAGCAGCGAACAGGGATGCATTCGAGCCGACTCGATGGAATGGGCCATGGAGGAATCGGGATGATGTCTTGGATGCTACTTCGACAGACTTTTGGGTTTTGGGAAATACCGACCCAAAGGATTTACCTGAAGCCATGGGACTATCAGAGTGGTGCAGAAGATACGGGTTAGATGTAGACGTTTCTGCACAACTGGGGCAGCTTCATATCCAAGATACGAATCAGCTGTCCAAGCTATTCATCCCGCGGATATCCCTTGGTCACCTCCTTAGCCTGCGGAATGCTGCGGAGAAGTGGCTTGGGAAGACGATTCCGATGATGAATAAGTATCCCCACCACGACTACATTTATCCGAACATGGATGTCAACACCTTTGCACCGAAGAATTATGAGGATGAGATGCGGGATGTTCTGGCGGAACATGGAGTGAGGAATGTGCATTTGTTGAGGCATCTAAGCTTGTTCCATGTTCAAGCCCTTGGATGGACGCCTGTCGTGTGTTGTTCGTTGGAATGTGCAGCGGCCCGGAACTGCAGCAACCCAGGGTCAGATTCAGAGTAGCTCCATCTGCCATAGATTGAACATGTACATACTGAACAATACAGACGCATATCACATTATTTGTCTCTTTCATCTATTAGTAGCAACTTTACGATTTTCTCCAGTACCATGCACTCCTCGGCATCCCATCCTCCGTCTGACAAATGCACCCAGCTCAACTGCTGTAGGTGTGAAGGGGTCAGTTTGTACACTGACATACCTGCCAGTTTAGATCGCATGGACGCGGGCAACTCGGGTACTAGATCCTTTTCCAATATATTCTGAGATCGGAGGAATGGGTGTTCCAGGGGCTGCAAATGTTCGGTACACCAACGGGATACAGCGACACGAAGGTCCAAGATTATCCCGAGCTCATTCGGTATCCTGGCAAGAGTCGCAGCCGTCCTCAGGTTCTTTGTTGTGGTGATGGACCGGGATACCAACCAGTCGACGAGGTTCTGGTCCAGACGTAAAGTTGAGCCCCATGTCTTGATATCTTCATCACCCAGGTTGGCGTCTTCACGGAAAAGAGCCTGACTTTCAGAACTAGCTCTAGCAAGAGCTTGCAGTACTCGTCAATACATGACAGCAAATCACACCCGTAGTACTCACCAAGTTTGCACCTACAATGTTCGGCAATTTCGTAGAACTGAAGGCTATCGTCGATTTCGGCATCGATCTGTTGTCGGCACTTGAAAGTCTGCCAACCTGGCAGGAGCTTCTTGACTGCCAATGTCTTCAAGCTGCATATATTGAATCAGTTCTTGAAGCGACTGATGAACTCTGGGAATACTCACCATGCCTCGAGATCCGAGACTGCATCCCGTGCTGCAGTCGGTTCGAGCGTCGGGTCCTTTTGGAGGTCCCTATTGATGGACGCCAGTTCTTCAACAGCGTTTTCCCAGAACTCCGTCGATTCCCGGGAACTCATCTGCTGAAAAAAATGTCAGTGGCCACCATAGCTGAATCCAATGAATGCGAACTTACTGTGCTTGTATTGGGACTTGTCCTTTCACGGCAACTGGTTCCCAGGTATACGGCCGTGGAATGCAGCTCCTGTTCTTAGTCATTAGTGCCATTAGGAGGGATAGAGGCTATGACCTTACTTCTTTTGAGCGCAACCGGCTTGTGGCAGCAATTTTGCGAATTATGTTTCGCAGAGACCAGAAGAAGATCGTGAAAATGAGATTCATAGCTAAGCAACAACTTAGTGAGTTGTATCAGAAATGAACGTGATCTGTGCCGCACCCTCGATGAGTCCAACTTTGTCTGACAAAGTTAGGTCGTATTGAGCTATAATCCGGAAGGCTGGACCTAATTTGGGTCAGCAATTATGACACATTGATATCAGGCTACCCTGTCACCTTTTGGACCTGGCTCTAGGCAGAGAAAGAGGAAATAATTGGCATCAGTGACGATGCTATAGATGGGCATTTCAACGCCCTTATCGTGGTTTCCTTTCCACGAGCCTGAAAAGGACTGTCAATAGGCATAACCATGAAAAAACCTGAGCAATCTTTACTCAATATAGAAATCAAGGCTTGAAGTAGTCCTGTAATACCGCCATGGCGCCTCTTCAACTCGATGATTAGAATCTCGAAAGCTCCAATCACAAAGATCTATGTTTGGAACGTTAGCATACAATCAATTTGAAGTTGTTATGAACACGCCTTGACGTCCGCGTAGCCGGACAGAAAATCCGTATCGACCCTCGCTTCTGGTACGAGTGTGATCACTCCTCGGAACAACGCTACGATAACAGGTAGGAGCTGCAAACTAGATGTCAAACAAATATGGCACTGCCTGAGATGAATCAACTCACGTTTTGTAGTAGTAATACCTTCACTACCTCCTTCTGTTCTTCCAGTCGTATTTGACCAACGCCGAGCGATATTTTGGCCTCCTCGTTGATGCGCAAGAGGTTTTTGAGGTTGTCAGGCGGCAGATGACAGAGCTCAGCCACTGGGGAAACACCATTTAGAGACACTACGAGGGCGGCGGTGTCCTTGGGCTGTTTTATGGGAAGTCCGGTGTTCTCTAGGCCTAATGACTGCGCGTAGGCGATCACTGAGTTCCAGTCCGCATGGCTGAGGGCCTATTGGATACCAGGTTTGGACAGGCATTTTATAGAATCGAATATCACAACTCGCCATTGTCTTTTTGCCCTTGCCTCCATCGCCTTTCTCAGAAACAGCCGACTCTGTCTCAGTGCGGGGTCTCTTGGGCGTTGGTTGTGCTGTACCGGTATCATCGAGAACCTGCGCAGATCATAAGGGTTTTCATTCTAGAAACGCCTTAAGGAACCATACCCTTTTCTGGCTTGACGACTAGTAAAATCATGGTTCAACTAATCTGGGAGGATTTGGGAGGAGAAAAAGGCTTACCGCTTTGGGCGCATCGGAGACACTGTTGGGCATGATATACCCTATAGAAATGTAACTGAAAGAATGCGAGGATAGATTGCGGTGGTAAAGAGTGAAGACGAACAACTCGACCATTTTCAACCTCCAGGCTTGAGCTTGATCGACTAGGACATCCACGTGTTTTAATTAGCCTTGCAAGTCCATAGAGCAGCAGCTCAATTCTTTAATGGATCCTTTCTTCATCACTTGGTTAGAAAAGTAATCCTGCGCACATAGAAACACTCGTACTGAATAGTAAGTTGGCCCATAATTATAAACGGCGAAAGACTTTTTTCGACCGGCGGAAACAGGGATCTGTGAAATATATGAGGTTACGGTTAGTCAATGGAGTGAAAACTATACCTGAGTTCAACCTGAGTTATCTGTTCGACAGTATCTGAGTGGAAGGTGTAGGCAGCTCAACGCGTCAGCCGGAGCTCAGCGCGAGGGCTTCGTTTCGCTGATCCGAACCCGAGATTCGGACTGTCGGTAATATCTGATAATCTCTCTAATCAGATAACGATAAGTTGCGTTATCTCATAAAACGACGGTGAGATTCATCAAGATCTTTGCTTCCCTTTCACATTCATCTGTACTCAGGCGATGGCAACTAGCACGACGCCCAGGACCACTGGTTATGTCCGTGAAGAATATGTCGCTCCCTCAGACTTGACATTCACTCTTCCTGACGGAAAAACAATAGTTCGGTCTGTCAAATCAGAGCAAGGGAACGTACAGGTTTTTCTTCCTGACGAATCCAAAACGGTGACATTCGCACCTTCAGAGAGGAAGCTACGCACTTCTCCTCATGGTATTGTCAATGCCGACCGCGCAGTGCACACCTCTGCGTTCCAGCTCGTCGCCCCGCAGGCCCTTACGACAGCAGATGTATGGGTTGCACTATACGCGTTCTGGATTCGGCATAGCAGTTACGAGGTGTATCCTCTTATTCTGCCCTCTCCTGAAGACTCCTCGGCCAACTCTTCCGAGGTTCTTACTTATCTCACGCATACCGGTCTGGCTTTCGCTGCTCCAGATGCAGAGCAAGTATCTCAGGACCTCATCCTTGTCCGGGCAAGCTTCTGGCAAGGTGCAGGTGCACCGCTCCAATACCACTGGATCCAGACCCCTGTTCCTCATCCCAGCCTTTCCCCATTGAACCCATTCGCTTTCACTCAATCCTTCACTCGCTCCGAGCACGTTCTCACCACTCATCCTTTACGTCCACCAAAACCAGCTCCCGGCTCGGTCGTTTATTCGCGTTACATCTTCCAGCTGGGTGAACTGCTTACCCTCACTCATATCGACGCCAATAACCCAGCACATTTCGAGACATATTGCCGCTGGCAAAACTCTGATAGAGTTAACGTTGGTTGGCGTGAACGCGGCCCTGAGGAACATCACCGCCAGTACCTTGCCGATCGATTGAAGGATCCTCATATCATGGGTGTCATTGTCTCTTGGAATGGAGAGATGGCAGGTTATGGAGAGATGAGTTGGGTCAAGGAAGATCCGATGGGCACGTATGTTGGGGGTCTTGGTGATTATGATCAAGGAACCCATCTCTTGATTGGAGAGGAGAAGTTTAGAGGTCGTCAACGATGTGAGTTTCTCGGCTCTTCTCATTTGTGAGGCACGTACTCACGAAAGAAATAGTCACGGCAGTGATGACTTCTCTCAAGCACGCTTGCTTCCTTCGCGATCCCCGTACCGAAGTTGTCGTCGGCGAGCCTCGTGCAGATCTACCCATCGTTCCGAGACTTATTGCTTATTTACCTCAAGAGCTCAACAGGGTATGTTCAAGACTTGTTTGCAATCCGCTTGGATATTCAACTCGAATTTTAACAGGAGTTCGAGTTCCCTCACAAGCGTGCAGTATACTTCACTCTACGTCGTGAAAGGTTCTTCCAGGCGGCTATGCTAGATTGAGATTGATGTAAATGTATTCTTTGAGATAGCAAATCAATGTGCACAAAAGTGTTGTAGTGCCAGATGAAAGAACATTCCAAGAAACAAGAAAAAAACACCCATGTGCTAAATGACCACCGCAGGGGTCGAACCTGCAATCTCCTGATTACTGACAAGTCGTAGTCAGACGCGATGCCATTTCGCCAGGCGGCCTTGAGCTTTGGACGGTACTTGTCAAATATCATCGTGAGCGGCCTGTCCGAAATGATCAAAGCCACTTGTCTATACTATTCTATCCGAATGAACGAATCTTAAAGTCCCTGTAACATCCCCTGTTCCTTCCGAGGTTGCGACCCATCTACCACATGTCCTTCTCCTTCCTCTACAACATAATACGCAACGTCCACTTTACCTCCTTCCTCTCTTATCCACCCAGGAGCCTCGGGATCCTCATAATATCGCTTTGCCTCAACTCGATACGCAACATCCTCAATCATCCCTCTGAACCACTGCAGAACCGGCTCCGTCGCCCATCTCGAGATCTGCGGATTTGCATTATTCTCCGAATCATCCGCCTTGATCCTCGAAATGCTATCGTCGAAAGTCGTGAACCAACCCAAATGACCGCCGCCAGCAGTCTTCACAACTATCACGTAGCCATCCTTGCCTTCCTCTCCGCAGACTTCTTTGTCTCCCCAAGGTACATGTTGTACTACAGGGTCATCACCTGAGTTGAGTGCCAACAAAGGTCTTCTTACGCCAGGTAGCGTCTTATCGCTCCTTGCCCATTCGTAGTAATGTCTAGCGGATTTGAAAGGGACAATAGGTGGGCGAGCACCTGCTACACGTGTGAAGATCCCATCGAAATGCTCGAGAGTAGGTGAAGAGATCGAGATGACGGTTTTTGTTGCTTCTGCAACGAGTTTACCATGTGCTTCGTCGGGTTTATATGATGGGTGGTGTGGTGGAACCGAAGGGTCGGGTTCGGAGGCGCCAGTGAGTGCAGGTACGTGTAATTGAAGCAACCTTGAGAGATTCGAAGCCATGCCCTTTGAATAGATGTATTTCCCGACAAAGGTTTCGTTCATGGCATCTGTATTTCGTTCGAGATCCCATGGCTGATACATAGTGTTGATTAGTACGACTGACGATCAGATAGGTAGTATCGGACGTACACAACCAAGAATACACCCCGCGACCATCTTGTTGTTCTCCCCTTCTTCGGCGAAATATCTAGTGATCACGTTTGCGCCCAGGGAGAAGCCCAGACCGAGAAGCGGTGCTTTAGGGTACTTGTTCTGGATGTACATCACGGCGGTACGTATATCATCAGTGTACCCAGCCGAGTAAAGTTGTTGCGAGGTTATCGGTGTTCCTGCACCTATCATTGTCAAATAATGGTCAGTTCTGACGTGTCTTGAGATGGGATGGCAGTGGCAGAGTACATACATCCACGAAAGTTGACTACAACACCGCGATATCCCAGGCCGCCCTTTTCAACGGGTGAGCATGCTGGGTAGAGAATTGATCGAACGTATTGTTCGTAGGAGCCTGGATTGGATTCATCAGTTTCTGGGAGAGCACATGAACCTCTGAAACCGGTACCTCCAGTTAAACCATGCATAACAACAATGATAGGTGTATCCTCTTTCGCATCTGAGAAATTGGTTGGGGTGAAGTCTAGAGAACTTTGATGGGTGATTTCAGTATCTTCTGGTTGGCTTAGAATAGCTGGGGGACGTACAGCGTTCCACCATCGTATGTCTTTATGAGGGTGCTAGCCGGTATGTAGTGAGTTTCTGATGAGTAGAATAACAAGCCAACGAGCGTACCGGTTATAAACAACTTTGTCCGTCTTCGTAAAATCCCCAATGACACAGTATAGCGTTTGAAGGTGCCCGCTATGACAATGTTAGAACATCGAGATTGCGAAAAGAAAAACATTCGACTGACTTGAACAACCACCACGGTGCTCTAAATTCCTTGTACAAGCTCGGACATCTCTCCTCCACAAACTGCCTCAAATTTATCGTCTGATTCTCTCCATTCCCAACGGTACTCTTTCTAAGAGGCAGTTCCACAGGTTTAGAGGGAATATATATCTGTGATTTGCCGGTGCTGCTAAAGAACATTCGTGTTCGGCTCTGGAGAAGAAGGCGGGCGGAAGCGGATATAGTGTGTAATAGGACCTGGCTCTCGTTCAAAACGAGGCAATAAAGTTATCTGGCGATGATGGTGGTCGGTGCAAAGTTGAGGTGAGATTGTGGCTCCTCGGGGATCATGAGTGGATGATGAGTGTGCATTTTTTTATGAAGAGCGTGTTGATGCGGACGGCTGTGCGCAAGGTTCAACGTCGGCCCTCGGGTATCTTCATTACCGTTGGCTTCAAGCTTCAAGCGCTCAAGACCCAAGGAAGATGGCACCACTTCAAAGTTTTTGATTATTCTGCTGTATACGTCGTAGCTTTACATACTTAGGTTTTCTACTTTGTTGCAACGTTACGACTTAAACATCCGCTTACTAGACGCCGACAGAGGGGAAACCTTCACACCACGCCGGCCTGATGTCCCTCTCCTCAACTGTGCATATGATCCCGTCCTGCTCGAGGGCTTTGATCCTAGCAAGAAGCAGGTCATTTACGGGATTGACGTGACCTAAAGCTCGCGAAGCTTCGTGGTCTTGGTCAAGCTCATGCTCCGAATCATAATCAGACCCCGAGTCAGCTTCGCTTTCTGCTCCACCCTTGTTCCACCACACATATATGTTCGACAGTGGTTGGATATTGCTGGACTGGCGTCCAGACGCGATGGCTCGTTGAGTCCGACGTTCTGCAGTAGCCAAAACCCTTTCGAGGAGCTCCACCACGAAGCGAGGACGAAAATTCAGCTCTCGTACCTCAAGCCATTTGAGCTTCGGGGATGGAATATCCAAGCTAGGCTTTAAATGTGCCACTTGGAGACTAGCAAGTAGGTGTGCGGTGCATGGAGAAATGCCAACGATGGGTGCAAACGTGGTATAGCGGAGATGAGTCAAATTTGGTAAATTCTGGGCAAGGCTTGTTATCTCGGACTCTTCATATGAGACGGCGTCGCATTCCAGCGTCAGAATTTTGAGGGAGCGCGTACATCGATGTAGTGGGGAGGTTACGCCGGTTCGAAACGGAAGATATGGACGTCCCGGAAATTGTACGTTAAAATTCAAGCTAGCGTTATCCAAATCCAGTTCGTGGTCGACGGAAAAGCTGATGAGTGCAGGCATTCTGAAGGTTTCGAGTGCCAAAAACCATTCGTCGATTGGATAGTAGTGGCTGGAAATCCTGAGGTGTCGTAAAGACGGAAGGTCTAAAACGGTACTAGTGCCCCCTGGAACCACATCTTCGCAAGTTAGATGCAAAGCAAGCTGTTCTAGCGTCGGAATGCGGGCTAGTATATCCCGAAAACGAGACAATGACTCTGTTCCACCAAGCGTTAACCTTGTGAGCGCGTGATTGTAGGGAGGCATAGTATGAAAACAACCTGGAAAGCCGTGCTCGGTCACACAGCTGAGGTTGGTTGCGCTGCGAATGGCCCGCCAGAACCAGACAGATCCTGATTCCTGGTCATCATCGACATTATGCGAAAAGGAGTGCAGTTGAGGAAGGAGATGTGAGATATTCCGGTCACGTATGTCGTCAAAGCCTCCGAGCTGACTTGCAGCTCCAGCTTCGCACATCGGGGCAAATTGTGCAAGATCATGCGATAAGCATCGACAGTCTTCCTGTCAAGCCCTTCGCAATATGCGCGTATGGAAATGAAACTTAGGTGCTTCCTCGCGTCCCAGATACTGATGTTCAAGGAAGTCGTGGCAGAATATTTGAGGTAGATTTGCACGAGAGGTCTGATATCCCTCTGGTGACACTGGTGGCAGATGTCGAAGGAGATCGTAGACCATAGGCGCGGGCGAGAGGTAACAATCTTCCTCCACCCCACGCAAGTAAGGGATAAGGTGTGTGCGGTCGCTTGGATCGGGCCTTCGTGAGGGATGTGGAATGGGTAGTAGTTTCGGCTATCGCATTCTCCGTGTATGATCGTGGGGCATGCTAGAGTGAATATCTCGTCCCAAACTTCGATGGGTATCCTGCGCAGTCCAGATACCATAGCTTGTCGATTTGATAGTCGCTCTTCCGCTGCTTTCCTGCCCTCCTTCAACTTGTTCACGGCGTCCTGGTACCATGAGATCTTCTCGTCATACTCCTTCAACAATTCTTTCTCATCCTTGATCATTTCATGGGTTTGAGCGGCTTCTGCTTCTGTAAGAACGTAGTCTGAACGAAGCGCATGGGCGGGAATGGGTTGATTGGCAATGCGCTCGATGTATGCGTGGTAGCCGTTAGAGTGCGCCGTACGTGTCAGCATTCTGTCGCTATTCATTGCTAAAATGATTGTCAGTTGGTATTAATATCGATCATGGACTGATTACAGCCTACCTGAGAGGTTGGGTGAGAGTGACGCGTTATAATCCCTGTCGACGGGTGAAGAAGCAACGAAAATTGCTTCTTCAAGTTGTGCTCGAGAGTGTTGGGGAATAAATGAAGCAGAATTGGTGCTTCAAGTCAAGTTGAGGATGTGGTAGCAGATTGGCAAGAACACGTGCTGACGCGTTCACCGCCGTGTCCGCATTTCCCAAACTTTTCCCAGTCACTTAACATACATACGGAGCTTCATGCATCATGAAGTGGAACGAGTCTGGGGCATCCACGGAGTTTCTCTACTACCGCGACTATGGCTGATATATATGGTACAATTGCGAATCCTGCAATTCAAGGTGCAAAAAGGTAAAGGAACGAAAAAAGATGTACGCTAATCAAAGTTACTAGGAAACTCGTCGTACGGTTTTAAGTACTGCTGTTCAACTCTGCATATCATCCCAGTTTTCTCCAGAGCCACCATTCTGGCTACGAGTGAATCGACATCAGCTTCCGAGTTTAAACTTTACACAGCTCCAGTCAGAGTCATCAGACTCTGGGTCGGATCCACTATCACTGTCAGAGTCGTCTCCGTGCTCTGAACCCGACTCATCCGAATCAGAATCGTGATCCTCGTGTTTCATCCAGGAAAGGTGAACCTTGGATAGCGATGCGACGCCCTCGAGCCCTGATCTTGCAAGTGAAGTTGTGCTCCTTGATGATGCCATGGTCAAAACCTTTTCGATGAGCTCCTGCTCGACACGGGGACAGAAGTTGAATTCTCGTATTTCGAGCCATTCTAGACTAGGCGCCAAAGCGTGTATGCGCAATTTGATATCTAGCGGAAGTTTGAGGCGTGAAAGCAAATGAGCTGTGCAAGCAGAGATGCCAGGAACCGGGGCATAGGTCGCAAAACGGAAATGGGACAGATTTGGCAGATTCTGGACAAGATTCGTTATCTCGAGCTCGTGGTATGAGATGGGATTGAACTGCAGTGTCAAGAGCCGTAAGGAGCTCGCGCATCGGTATAGCGTGGATGTGACTGAGATTGGTGGGCTGTGATAGAGAATCATTGGTTCGTCTTCTTCCAAGAGGTCGTTTTCCGTGTCCTGCGCTCCTCCTATCCAAAGACTCCGAAGTGCAGGCATCCTGAGCGAGTCAAACAGGCCAAACCACTCCTCGACTGGTGTGCCGCAATAAATCTTCAAGTCACGTAGGCACGGAAGGACCTGAGGGCTGATGTCTTCGGGTATCAACTCGAAGGACCAGAGCAACAAAGCCCGTACTTCGAGCGTTTCCAGCTTCGGATTGTTGACAAGAATACTCCGAAGTTCTGATACACCGTCCACTCCACCGAGGCGTAGCGTTGTCAGTGTTGATGGATTGAAAGGTAACGCATCGACATGACTAGGGTTACTTTCCATCTCGTACACAGAGGCAAGGTTAGGTGCCGTACGAACCACTCGCCAAAACCAAGCTGTTGCAGCATGTTCGTCGCGATCCACGTTGACGTTGTGTGAAACGGAATGAAGTCGAGGAAAAGCGATCGTGGAAATGCCAGCAATGTATGGGGTCAGAGCCTCCCAGTTGAGCGATAACTCTAGCTTTGCGCATCGAGGCATTTGTCGGAGAATCAAACCTGCGCAACCCGGACGCTATCGCTCGTCGTTTCTCCAACCGTTCTCCCAATGCCTTCCTGCCCTCCTTCAGCTCATCTACAACCTTCTGGTGCCATGAAATCTTCTCGTTGTATTCCTTCAATAGTATTTCCTCCTCGTCGATCAATGTACGAGCTTGGTGAGCTTCTGCTTCTGAGAGGACATAGTCTGAGCGAAGTGCGTGGAACAAAACCGGCGGACTGGCGTTGTGGTCGTTGTATGCGTGGCAGGCGTCACAGAGAATCGTACGCGTTGAAATATTGGCTTGCTTCATGACTGACATTAGGCCGTGTCAGAATCAACGAGGTTATCAGAAAGAACACAGGTCACAACCTAGTTTGCGGATCCAATGTCACAGCGAGGATACTAAAGAAAAGAAGTTCCAGATTTGGAGTAGGAGCACAAGCTGTTTAATTTGCTGAAGCCCGAGGTCTAAGCCGTTGAAGGTTGGTCGCAGAATGAATAA
Source organism: Paramarasmius palmivorus (assembly GCA_037176845.1). NCBI lineage: Eukaryota > Fungi > Basidiomycota > Agaricomycetes > Agaricales > Marasmiaceae > Paramarasmius > Paramarasmius palmivorus. Next base: position 80,525 of record JAYKXP010000061.1, on the reverse strand, counting down.
TGGGTGAACCAAGGGTGAACTGGACTGACAATACTCTCGAACCGCGCGTCGTTCATCCACGTGCCAATTTCCTTCCTTTATGATCGCCCGTTCGGGGTTCTGGATTCTTTAAAGATATCATACATAACATGTGGTACAAGGATAAGAATCCGGAAAGCAAAGAATCGTCCATGAATGCACCAAGAAATTACATTGTCAAAACTGTCATTGGTAGGATCTCAACAAGTCGAAACCATCACCACTAGCCATATCGTCATACCATTCCATAGCTCTCTCTTCCACTCTGCATACCATGCCATCCCTTTCGAGGGCCGCGAATCGAGGGTCAGCGGAAGTTGCTAGTTCATAACCTGCAACAGAAGCACCGGAATCGTCGTCTGAATTGGAATCATCGTACAAACTGGAGTCGTCATCTGAGCTGGAGTCGTCGTTTGAGCTAGAGTCGTCGTCTGAGCTAGAGTCGTCGTCTGAGCTAGAGTCGTCGTCTGAGCTAGAATAGTCGAACACGTGTGCATCAGGTCTAGCTTCCTTCCACAAGACGTGAACTTTCGACAGCGGCGCAACGTCCTCGGGACAACCCATCGTCGTCAATGCGCCTTTGCTCCTCGACTCTGCCATGTCCAAGACAGTTTCAACCAGTTTACCCTCGAAAGATGGAGAGAAATTGAACTCTCGTATCTCAAGCCACTCGAGCTTCGGGGCGAGAACGCAAAAAGTGGCTTGAGCAGAGTCTTCATGCATGATTCGAAGGCTGGAAAGAAAATGTGTGGTGCAGGGAGAGATACCAGCGGTCTGTGCAAATGTAGTATATTGGAAATGAGTCAAGTTTTTCAAACTCTTGACGAGGTTTGTTATCTCGGTCTCGTGATATGAGACAGGGTTGTAGTGCAACGCCAAGAACTGTAGAGAGTCTGCAAATCTGTGTAGCGAGGAGGTGAAGCAGGTTGGTGGAGTTTGATATAAAAGACCAGGAATATTATCGTCTTCGTCATCTAGAGCAAGCTCGCAGCCTATCCAAAGGCTATTGAGTGATGGAATGTTGAGTATCTCGAAGAGACCGAGGAACCACTCGACTGGGGAACCACAGTATACTTTGATGTGCTTAAGGCATGACAACTCCTGAATGTCGGCATTTCCAGGATGCGCGTCTGCTGGGCTCCATAGCTGCAAGGCACGAACGTTGAGTGTCTCGAGTCTCGGATTCCGAACCAACACACTGCAAAGTTGAGCCAATCCCTCCACCGCACCCAGCCGCAGCCGTGTCAAATGAGTGTATGGCAGCACACCAAAGGTTTCTGGGAAACTTTCGTCCTCGTATACGCAAGCAAGATTAGGCGCCATCCGAATGGCCTTCCAAAACCATGTAGATCTCGAGTTCCGGTCGTGATCCACATTGACATCGGAAGAAAGACTGTGTAGTCGGGGAAATAACTGAGGGAATGCAGTGTTGGACACTCCAGTAACATATCGAGTCAAGGCCTCCCAATTGACTCTGAGCTCCAGCTTTGCACATCGGGGTAAGTTGTGGAAGATCATACGATATGCACCAACGGTCTTCCTGTCAAGCCCTTTGTAATATGCATATACGGAAACAAACTTCGATCCACACTTTCTCCTCGCATCCCAAATACTGATGTTCAATGGAATCATGGCCGAATACTTGAGGTAGATTCGTACGAGAGGTCTGATATCAATCTGGCGACACTGGTGGTAGATGTCAAAGGATATCGTAGACCATAAACGTGGGCGAGAGGTGACGATCTTCCTCCACGCCGCACAGGTCAGGGATAAGGAATGTACTGTTGCTTGGATGGGGCCTTCGTGAGGAATGTGGAATGGGTAATAGTTTCGAGTATCGCATTCTCCGAGTATGACCGTGTGGCATGCTAGAGTGAATATCTCGTCCCAAACTTCAACAGGAATCCTGCGCAATCCAGATACCGTAGCTCGTCGATTTGATAGTCGCTCCTCCGCTGCTTCCCTGCCCTCCTTCAGCTTGTCCACAACATTCTGGTGCCATGAGATCTTCTCATCATAATCCTGCAACAACTCTTCCTCCTCCTTGATTAATTCATGGGTCTGAGCGGCTTCTGCTTCTGTAGGAACATGGTCTGAACGAAGTGCGTGGAACGAGACTGGTCCGGGACTGGCGGTATGGTCGACGTATGCGTGGCAGCTGTTGCAGAGGGTCGTACGTGTCAATAATAGGCCACTATTCATTGCTAGGATGATTGCCAGGTTGTGTCAATATTGATTACAGAGTCGTCAGTTCGGCCTACCTGAAAGATTAAGTGACATTGGTGTCTATAATCCTTGTCAGCCAGCAAAGCAGCAGCTCTGGGAATATTGCAAGGTTTGCTCAAGAATCGAGAGAATAAATGAAGCAGAATCGATGCTTCGAATAAGGATGCAGTAGCAGGTCAAGAAGGGTTCGTCCTGACGCGTGCGTCCAATGCATTTTCACGAGCACTTTTTCGTCACTGACACAAGCAGCGTTTTTCGCATTTTCTCCTGGACAGCTGGAATTGTGGTTGCCAGTCCAATTGTGTGCCCGGTCTCTACATTTCCGAGTTCACCATTAATATTCTCTCAAGTCTGCTTGTGCGTAAACGATCATTGGTGCATTCTAGCTACTGATAAAACTTCAGCAAGTCGAAATCATCACCAACACTCAGGTCATCACACCATTGCATCGCTTTCCGCTCTATGCTACAGATCGTCCCATCTCTTTCAAGAGCTTCGATCCGGGCGCCGAAATGCGTGTACAAGAGAGGCCTGCATGAAGGTTCCGTACCGTGAAGCCGTGTGGAAGCAGACAGAAGATGTCCACTCGAGGCGGACTTGTTGTCTGAATCCGATTCTGAAGTGGAGTGACCGTCTTCCGAATCGGAATCATGGTCTAAGGCGTGCACCTCGCTCGAGTCATCTTCCTTCCACCAAAGGTAAACCCTCGACAATGACGCAACCTTTTCGAGTCCCGACGCTCTCAACGCACTGGCACTCCTGGATGATGCCATGGCCAAGACCTTTTCCACAAGCTCTGTCTCGGAACGAGGACAGAAGTTGAATTCTCGTATCTCCAGCCGCTCGAGCTTCGGGGCCAAGATACATGAGCTCGAGACAGCATCAGAGTTCCCGCATGCTACTTGGAGGCTGGCAAGAAAGTGCGTGGTACAGAGAGATATACCAGCTACCTTTGCAAATGTCGTGAAACGAAAATGTACGAGGTTGGGAAGATTCTTGACAAGATTCGTTATTTCGGGTTCGTTATAATAGACGGGGTTGTAGTGAAGCGATAGGAACTGAAGGGAATTTGCGAAATGATGCAACTTGGAGGTGAAGGAGGCTGGTGGAGTGTGATACTGATGCTCCGAGACGTCATCATCCAGACTAAGTTCGCTGCCTATCCAAAGGCTATTGAGTACAGGCATCCTGAACAACTCGACGAAGTGAAGCCACTCTTCCATCGGGTGTCCACAGTAGATCTTGAGGTCCCTTAGGCTTGGGAGTTCCATAACATGGGCACTCTGAGGATGCTCTGCTGTGTTCCACATCCTCAAGCCGCGGACGCTGAAAACCTCTACTCTCGGATTTAGGCAGAGCGTATTACAGAGCCCGGATAAACCGTACACGTCACGAGGCGTAGCTTCGTGAACGAAGTGTATGGAGGTATACCAAAATGGCTTGGAACACTGTCTTCTTCGAAGACGCAGGTGAGATTGGGCGCCATTCTGACAGCCCTCCCAAAACCAACCAGACTCGTAGTGCTGATCTTGTTCTACATTGACATCGTGAGACAAGGAGTGTAGTAGTGGAATGACATATCGGAGATTCCGGTGACACTTTGGGATAAAGCCTGCCAATTGACCTGCAGCTCCAGCTTTGCACATCGAGATATGTGCTGGAAAATCAATTGATACGCTTCAACAACGGTTTTGTCGAGCCTATCATGGTACTCCCTCACGGAAGTGAAGATTGTGCCGTAATCTATATTCGAGTCCCAAATACTGATTTCCAAAGGAGCCGTCGCCGAATACTTGAAGTAGATTCGTAAGAGGGATCTGACGTCGATGTCACTACGATGATTGTGTATATCGAAGGAAATAGCTGCCCAAAGACGCGGACGAGAGGTAATAATTTGCCGCCATGCAGCACAGACGAGTGATAGGGAGCGTGCAGTTGCACGGGTATGACTTTGTCTGTGATGTGGAATGGGTAGTCGTTTCGATAGTCGCATTCCCGAGTCGTATCGTTTGACATGCCAAGGAGAATATCTCGTCCCAAACCTCGACGGGGAGTCTGCGTAGCGCAGATACCACAACTCGTCGTTTTCTCAACCGCTCCTCCACCGTTTTCCTAGCTCTCTCAACTTTATCCGCAACATTCCGATGCCACGAAATGCTTTCTTCGTACTCCTTCAGTAATCTCTCATCCTCCTCGATCAATGCCCGAATATGAGTGGTCTCTGCTCCGGTAAGAGTATGGTCCGAGCGAAGTATATGAGGGGGAGTAGGCGAGCCGGGGTCTTCGATGAATGCGTCACAGTGGTTGCAAAGAGCCGTGCGCCTCGATATATTGTCATCATTCATGGCTGAAATGGTTTTTGGGACGTGTCAACATCGACTATGTCTGCCATTAGAAGATAATACAACCCACCGAGCCTCAAACCGAGCTTGGGCGAAATTGATACACTTCCTAGCGATAACAAAGAGTATCTCGATGCTGAGCGCTGAACTCTTGACAGCTAGGACGTGTGCTGTATGTATATTCCAAAGTCGCACATCAGGATGAGGACATACTGCATCTGTAATAGTAGATGTACTGACTGGCCAATAGACTTTATGGTTCTGCAGTCACTTCGAACGAAATAACGCCGGAATTTGGTTGTAATGTTCGTTTGTCCAGGAAAAGCCGTGGTGAGTGAGAAGAAGTGATCGATGATCGCTAAAAAGTCGCGCCAGCCACGGGCACATGAGTTATTGAGCACGCACTTCTACTCGGCGCGAGGTTCGATCGAGGATCATCGAACGTCGCAGCGGATGGTTACGAGTCTAGCGAGCGCATTTGTTGAACGACTACCCACATTTATTCTCTATTATAATTATACACTTGCAGTTTATACTCTAGGAAGCATTCAAATCTGATATCGCTACACATCTCTCTAAAGGTGGGTGGAGACTTGAGCAGCACCATCCACCTGCTCAGCAAATGGATAGTCTGTGTATCCCTTTGGATCAGAGGACCCAGGAACATAGAATGTCGATCTGTCGTACGGAGTGAGGGGGATACTGTGAAGGAGTCGGTATGGTAGGTCAGGCTATCCAAAATTCCAGTCAGCACGAGCACACTCGAGTTTGACAGTGAACTCACGTTTGAAATGAACCGTCTACCATACGCAATGAGATCGCCATACTTATCAGCAAACTGTTGTCCAGTTTCTAGATCGTGGTTTCCAGCACTGATTAGCCGTCTACCATCCTCCGTGTCGTTACCACCTGGGCTGAGAGACCAAATTTCACGGATAAAGTCGTTGTCCCAGCCCTTGGGAATTTCGAGGATGTTTTCCTGGCCGTTGATACGGGGTTCTACTGCGTGGATGTACGCAAGGGTTGGATGAGCCTTCTTGATTTCGGTGACAAGGTGAGCAAATTGGGGTTTAGGGTCTTCCATCCTCATATCTAGAGTTAACCCATCGGTATCTGGTTCAGAGTACAGAATCAAGAGATCTCACCTTGGAAACCGTTCCATGGACTTAGACGAATTCCTGTCTTGCGAGGGCCAACAGCCTTCACAACAGCATCCAAGACCTCAAGTGCGAACCTTGATCGGTTCTCGATGCTACCACCATACTCGTCCGTCCGATGATTGCTCACATCTTGGATGAACTGGTCGATGAGATAGCCGTTGGCACCGTGGACCTCGACACCATCAAATCCAGCCTTCTCCACAGCATTCTTTGCTGCTTGGGCATAGTATTGTTGGTACTCTTTGATCTCTTCGATAGTCAAAGGACGGGGAGGTTCATGTGTACGACCCTTGAGAGGAACGTTGGATGCGGAGACGTAGGGATATGATGGATCTTCGGATCTGAGTTGGTCGGGCTGCGCTGCACGTCCAAGTGCCCAAAGTTGGAGATAGATAAAGGAGCCTTTTGCGTGAACGCCGTCGACTATCTAAGTCATCCTGTCAGTCGATGGAATAGCACAAAACGAAACCGTAACATACCTCCTTCCAGGCTTGAATCTGAGCATCTGACCAGATACCGGGTACGTTCTTATAGCCTCCTGCGCGTGGATGAATGAAAGTCGCCTCGGTGATCAACAATGTTCCAGGCGTGCTTCCACGTTGCTGATAGTATTCCTTGACAATAGGAAGAGGAACATGGTTCTCGTCGGCTCTGAATCGAGTAAGAGGTGCCAAGACAGCTCTGTGCTTGAGGTGCACAGTGCCAAGTTTGACACCCTGGAAAAGTTTGGATTTAGAGATGGCCATATCGTCGTCGCTGAGGTGGGAAGAGCTGAGCTAGTTGCAGAGCTTGATACGTCGGTTGGTCCATTTTATAGCCGGTTCTCTTGAAAGTTCTCTGTCAGATCCACGGAATAAAGTTCTAGAAATGGATTGGTAAGTGAGAAATTCCATAGTCATCCACTCGGTCATCCACTCCTTTAAATAAATCAATTGAACCCTGCCTTACCAAGCTGCTATCTGGCACACAGATATCTCTTCCTTGACTCTTTGAGTGATTCCTGGGCAGGCTGACGCCATAATGAAAGAAAGGAGAGAAGCAAGAATTTTGGTGTGAAACTTCCGTGGGTAAATCGGGCACGGTACCAGCGTCTACTGGTCCCTGGACGTCCGACTATGGTCCGAACCAAAAACGTTCGGCATTCCATATCCGACCCTAAACCTTGCTTGTCCATCCCACCATCGTTATGCACAGGCAAATATGAAGAGACCCCCAACCACCATATGACATGATTCGACGAGATATAAAATGGAATAGTGAGTGATTCATGTTCGGGCACTGACCATAGGCATTGAACCAGGCGCTAGGCGCTGCTCTAAAATGGCTCGAACTCGAAGTTCAATACGATGCTGTGATTTCGAGGCAATGAATATATCTCCCCTGCTTCTTCTTTCGCTACTGTCGCAAAGGCAGAATCATTCACTTCTCAAGGTCCTCGTGGCTCACGACATACAAGTATCATAGTATCTTCACGGTCAACCACATTTTCACAAACTCTTCGCGAGGGAACGGAGTCCTCTGACTCACCGTTTTCTCATCATTCGACAACCTTCGACAGCTCGCTCAATATAAGCTTTGACCTGATTACCATTACTACGTTTGTCGGTTCAAGGTGGTCTTATGTCAGTCCGTATAGCCGCAAGTCCACCCCCAAGTTTGCACTCTCCAATCATCGCGCCCATTCTCGCTGAATAGCCTCAATGCTGGAAAGGGACTTGCGACCGTCTTCTCTTTGATTGGAAACGCGTTCACGCGTTGTCTCGCGGTTGCGGTTGATAACCCCGACCTGTTCGCATAGAGGTAGTGCATTGCTGCGCTTTTGACTTTGCGTCATGTGTTTATCAATAGTCTTTTGGCCGGTTCGAAGGCTTGAACTAGCACAGGTGTTCGAAGTTCAATTTTGCTGTTTTCACCTATCCAAGCACCTAGTATCATGTAAATGGTTCTGGGTACTATACGAGCTGCTTCGGCTGGAGCACAGAAGAAAACGCCGGCCCTTTTGCATTGCGATATCTGAATCATTCAGTAACCGCGTACGCAGTAAGGTACGCTTGATCTCTACTTTACGGGGCACCTGTGCTGATCTCCTCGCCTTAGAAACTAATAACTTTCCCAATAAATACACGGCATCTCCGAGTGTCGGGCTCCCCCGATTCACGGTCTTCACGTATCATTGAGGCATTTGATGGTGACCGCGCCAGCCTGGCCAATGATAGTCTACCCCAAGACCGCCCCTTTAATCCAAGGCATTGCTTAGCCCATCATATATAAACCCTTGGCTCCACCGACATCTACCATCGCTTAACAGAAATGAATCTCTCCTTCGCTCTCCTTTTCACCCTCGCTACTGCTGTCGCTGGAGCGGTACGAAACTCCGGTTCTCTCATTCACTCAGACTAATTGATACCACGTTGCAGGTCATTCGCCGCGCCGACGGCGACGAACTCCCTACTTCAGCCAACATCACCACCGCCACTAGGGTCATGGTCACTCTTGTTCCAGAGTCCCCCTTCCTGACGGTCATCACCACCGGTGTGGTCATGACGTGCGTCTTGTCCTTACTTATTCGTGAACGATGCCCTAATCCTGAACAGCCAATTCCCGGAATCCACGCCGCTCCCTTCCTCCTCCGCGCCCTGAACTGTTGGAACCCCAAATTGAGAGAGTGAGTAATCTTCGCTGTTTGCTATTCCGGCCCCTTGGCTCACTTGACATCCACAGCCAATGAATCTCTTAATATGGTTCAATTTGTGCAAGGCACAAGCATGTACACATACTTGATTCATATTCCACAATCGTTTCTCTATAATACGAGCATTAGACCTATAAGGGTAACCTAAGGGAATGCATGGCACTTCTATCCCTATTATTCAAGCTGTATCGTAACCGTCTATTCTCCGTTTCTTCTGATACCGTAGTGGTCAACTACCTCCAGGGTCTTCAACCGTATCACTCATTTCCGTCGGTGAATCGAAATAGTCCATCGAAAGTCCTGACATCCTCAATATCTTCTCCTTTGCATCACCCCAAGACATGGCCATGTCATGCATGGAATAGTCATCCATGTCAATGCCCTTCGCGACGATCCACTCGTCTAACAGTCTAACAAACCTCGGCCCTCGTCCGCTTAGCACAAACTCGGATACCGGATCTGTCTCGCTTTCCTTGTCAATGATCTCGGTCAGAGCTGATGCAACGGATGGGACGAGTTCCGCTCGGATATCCTCCGAGGCACGCGAGAGCCAAGACTCCAGGTCGTCGAGAATCGAGATAGAGGATTGGCGAATGGGAAGTGAAGGGTGCTTCCACAGTTCCCGACAAATCATAAGAATAGGACTCATATCAAACAGGGTTATACGCCCGTCAGCGCAGTATTGCTTGACCGACGCGATGATCTGATATAGTAGTTCGGTCTGGAGCTCTGGTAATAGTCCTTGATACGCGTCAGCGAGACTTTCCAGTTAGGTAAACTAAGCGCTCACCGTCTCCAACGAAATCGATGATTGCCAAGTTCCAGAACGAGCCCAAGGCATCTCCGATACTCCTTGTGTCACCGCCTCCGCCACTACTAGTGGTCTGGCTATTGAGAGGCCCGTTGACCTGTCTCAAGAACAACTCTGCCAGGAACCTCCCTGTATCAGGATCCCAAGCCGAATTCCTGAAAAAATTGTAGTACAGCACATCCCTAGACTTCTCTCCCGGTTGACCGGTCGCATTGGCCACGAGCTCCGTCTGAAGGCCTTGCATGCAGTGGAAGATATGATTTGCCATGACAGTGCTATCACTGAACGTGGCAATCATCCACTTGAGCCCACGTAAAAGGTACTCCCGTGGATTCAATGTGGAAACGGGGAAGTGATTTCGAATGATATGGAGATCGCTTGAAGCCCAATTCGGGAACCGAATGTGGGCTTTGGATCGAAGGATAGGGCGAAACATGACCCGAGCGATACGATAGTAGAGCCATGCTTGTGGAGACTTGTATGGGCACACATACACGCTGTCACTGAAAACAATAGAAGGGGATGTAAGGAGGTAATAGCATGGCAGGACGGTGGTTATTGAGAGGATGAAGACACTCAGGCCTATCAAAGCCGTAGCCAAGCTGGCCACAATGTAGTCGAGTGCCCAAAGTAGATCTAAGAGGCCGGCGAAGAATAGTACGAGGGCGAGTTGGAGAATGAGCGGTAGAGACGCGAGGAGCGTCAAGACGCCCCACCGCTCTAGACTCTCGAATCGCAGCTGGCGCAATTCCAAGGTCTCCTTTGGCGAGGAAGAAGGCGTGTCGCGGCGATGTTCTCGAATCCACTGTTTACATAGAATTCCGAGCATCACAGTCGACAAAGCGAGGATCAAGCTGAGGAACCAGGATACGTTGACTCTGACGGCGAAAGCCTCCGAGCCGAAGGTGGAAGTCTTAGGTGAAGTTGAAACATGAGTGGTGGCCTTGATAGTCAGCTCTGCCGCGGTGTTATTTTGGCCAATTAAGTGCTGTAAAATCTCTGCGAGAATCCTGGCAGACGCCTCATCTGGGTCTTCCGTTAACCAATGGTACGACTCGATGACAAACGCTGTCACTGTCGCAGAGAATAAACCGGCCTGTAATCATGGTCAGATATCTCGAAAGGCTGGCCAAGTTAATCAACCAACAAAAACCAACAAAGTATCGATATCTTCCTTCCAGCCTCGGCACATCTCATCGTCGTAGTTGTCGACGCGCTTCAAACATTCTTCCCAAGGATCCCCCCGTCGTTTTGGAGCGAAACGATATGGTTCACCTTCGGTCCACATTCGAACGTGAGGCTGATGAGTTGATGAGTATGAGCCTAGAAACAGGGAGCAAAAAGTGACCTACCAGACGTTCGGAGTAGCTATGTGAGCGACTCCCTGTTGGGCTTGCAGTGCGCATGCTCTTTGGAGGAGGAGATTTGGGCCGGTATTCTGATCCATTGAAAACGCCATTATTTTCGTCTTTCCGTGTCTGCGAGCTCGAGTCGCGAGACCCCATGTCAAATGAGACGCGTCTCGAGTTTCGTCGCTTAGCGTGAGGATGCGTCTTGACTATGTGGAGGTGTCAGTTTGGCCAGAGAAGTAGGGGGATAGGAAGATAGAGAACGCGTCTTCCAATTGGGCTGCTTTAATACCGCCCCGCTACCTATTGAACTGTCGCTGTGAAGGAACATAATTAGAGCAGCTGTATGCATGATGGCGATCAACGATGCAATGTGTGAATGAATCGCAAGGTAACATGCAATCGCCATGTGTCCGCCTCGACCCCGAGCCTGTAAACATCTACATCAATTACACACAGGCGCAAGATTATAAATGCCAATCACCATTGATACGAACACAAGGTTTGTAGAGGGCCAGGAACTTCAAAGTATATCGCACAAATCTTATACTTTAAAACGCTGCTCTCCGCTCTGTCTCCGACATACACGGAATTTGGCTATCCATGTGCCCGTGCAGTCGATCATCTGCAGCGTATAGGCTATGTCGAATGAGCGTATCGTCTTCCTTCGTGTTTCTTTTCACATGTTCAGAGTTTAGAAATAGCAACCTTGAGTATGAGATAAGAATGGGGTGCGGTCTAGTGCGGTGGTGTCGGAAGTCAGGGTCCAGGGCAGGTTGCAGCCTGTAGGCACCTCCCAAGCGAAGCTACCCATCTAGCCACAATCACATACGCCACCATTCGAACCGAGGCTTGACAGGTTTTTGCTATCGTCGACCCTCGAACATCTGAATTGCCGATTCACATCGATATCAGGGTCCAAAGGTATCATCTCGTGGTTCTAGCAACGCCTCCAAGGAAGGCGGCTTATAACACCAATATCAAGGCGTTTTGGCATCACCCCGAGATGAATACAAATACCCTGCCGAGCCAGGTAGCGTAATCAATCGTCATCCAAGTCTTCATCTTCGCTATCCGGCTTCTTCTTCGACTTACTCTTCCCCTTCGGCTTCTTCCTAGACTTGTCCTTGCCGCCTCCTGCTGCATGCACTGCCTCTCGGATTGCCTCTTTCCATTTGGCTAGGTCTTCGGCCTGTTCGGAGTAAGCAGTTGTTAGTGAACTTCTATCTGCTACCAACAACGAAAGTGTACCTCTCCATGACTAGAATCAGATAAGTTGTTGAGCGCCTTAATTTCCGTCTTCCACACATTCCACTCCTTCTCGTCTTCGTGTGCAGGGGTTTCGAGGACCAGCGGGAGATCTTGGACTCGCTTATCACGGAGGATGTGTAGGAATGTTGACAGCGAAAGATGTCCTCTGTCGAGGCAACTGCTCAGAAGAGATGGTAGAGTAATGGAGAAGACTACTCACAGCCCGATATTTTCATGTCTGTCTTTATTACTCCCACAGGCCATCTTGGAGTCGTTAAGATGCATACCCCGGAGGTATTTTAATCCGATTTCCTTTTCGAACTCCTCCACTGCGTCGGGATAGAATTGGGGAAGAGTATATAGAATCGCATAGATAACCACTTACACATGTTATCCCAGCCTTCCTTCGTTGTAATATTGTAGCCCTGTTGAAACATACCGAAGAGGTAAGATATGGACAAAAGGAGAAGCAAAAGACATACAGCAGCGAACATATGACATGTATCCAGACACACGCCGACCCGTGTCTTGTCATCTACCTGGCTGATAATCTCGCCGATTTGCGAAAATGAGCCGCCTATGACATTTCCCGCGCCTGCCTTGAAACACAGTAAGGTAAATTTGGCGCAAGCGATTGAAAGATCGTTCGAAGACGCGAACCATGTTTTCAATGACAGCCACTACATTAGACCCGGAAGTGTCTTTATGAGCTCGGTTGATACACTCGGCAATATATGTAATCGAGGTCGACGGCGTAACGGTGCCTAGGCAGGAGCCTGGACTGTGTATGTTAGTGAGGTCTATGTTGGAAAGCAAGGAGTATGATCATGACGTACTGGAAATTGTATAAAAGGAGGCCGAGTTCATCACAGCGTTTAAGGTCATCCAAAAAGCATTCATATGACTTTTCGCGTTTTTCGCTATGAATCGAATGAGAGGAGTACAGCTGGCTTATGCACAACATACGGGTCGGGGTTGCCAAGGTTGATCAGGTAGCTTCCGTGTGGTAAAACGTGTTTTGGGTCATAATTAAGGTCTTTCATCCGAGCCTTGAAAGCATCTATTGAGGTAGTTTTAAGGGCTGGAGAGACCCATTTTCGTTGACTTTTAGGAAAGAAAGCGAAGGCATTGGCACTGCGGTAGGAAAATCAGCCTATGGCTTGAAAAGAACGGACAGGAACGCACCCGATCCTGGAAGCATTGTAGATTGCGTTCTCGACACCACCTGCCGCAGATACATGTGCACCAACTTTCCAGGCACTGATTGCGCGTGTTGGAAGAACAGACAAGTCGATTGTATCTGCCTTTGTTTTTCGTGTCCGTTTCGTTTGTGTTCCTTGCACTGCATCCGACGTCGAACTTGATGCTACTGCAGTCAAAGCCTTGTTGATTTCTTGCTCTGTGGCTATTCTTCTGCCTTGGTTGGCTCGTTTCGAGGGGCCCGTTTCATCCACATCCTCTAGAGTTTCCACCTTTGCTCTTTTGGTGACCCGCGAAGATTTTCTGACTGAAACTTCTGCAGTTGTTTCCGTGATTGTACGTTTCCTGGCCATTGAGCAAAGATGTGATGAAAACGAAGCTGAACGAAAAGAGCTCTTCCCAAGTAACATGTACTTAGGATGAAATGAAGCTGAGCTGAGATGAGATGAAGCTTTCAAGTCCGGGTTAGATACTGATGACAATATGCGGAATCCAGTAAGCCCCTGTAGTCACCTCTCTCAGTGGCCGCCTGGCGAAATGGCATCGCGTCTGACTACGATTGCGAAGTAATCAGGAGATTGCAGGTTCGACCCCTGCGGTGGTCATTTTGTTTCTACACTTCTAGCATCCGTTTTTAAATGGGGACTATTCGGATCCTGGCCTTCGAACTCAGGAGTCGAACCGAAAATGTACATCGGGTACCTGTCACGACTGGCATATTTACATACTTATAATTGTAAGACCATCTCGTTTTTCCATTCCAATCCCCCATCCGTACCTTCACATGGGAGATCCTCAACCCAACTCCTGCAACTCCTGCCAGCGTCATCCCCAACACAATCACGGTGATAATGGGCAAGTCTGCGAACGATGCTTTCCAAGCCAGGACACGATAAAACTCCGAATCTGTGCTGCCTGCTCTACAGTGAAATACTGTGTACGTCCTCGAGTCGTATCGAAACCTTCCAAAGCAACTGAAAGAGCTTCAAGAGCACAGAATGCCAGAAAAAGCACTGGCCAGCACACAAGGAAGCATGCCGTACTGTTCAACAATCCAAGAAGATACGGGAGTTGTTAGGCTCGGGATACGCGGAAGTTCGCCATGAGCACCTGATACAGTGGACACAGGCACCCCAATTCTATAAGGCCGTGTCATTCCCGTTTTCGTGGGCGCTTGGGGTAGGGACGGATACCGATTTGACAGGTGCGTCCCCATCCTATCAAGACATTCATTCAAGTGCTGATGACGGTATCTGTTTAGAGACGCATGTAATACTCGTTCATGTAGAGGTCCAAGAACGTCTCACCTCTGATGGGAAACCTAACTTCATATTCACCCTGAAGAGTGCTACTTGCATCTCAGAAGAGGAGTTACGGTCTAGCTTTGAGCCTCGCGTTGTCGAAATGGAACCTAGAGCCGGGAACTCCATTAGGGTATGGATCGAAGATGAGAGTATAGCCCGCGGCATACCTTGGAAAGTTGGCACGTACACCAACATGTCGAATCTCAGGACAAAGATATGGCCAGCACCAACACAATTCAAATGGTTCGAACACGCACAACGCGTTCTAGCTGGTATCCAGACCGACTTTGTTGAAGGAATGTATATTTCCGAAAACGACGAAACACGAGCTCAAGATAACATCCGTTGGTATAATGACAACGGCGAGCACATTGGACGTGCAGGGCTTCTAGCTTTGGAAGTTAAGAGTAAACCAAGTCGTGCAAGTAAGTCCGTTGCTTACTTTGGTTGGAGTATAATGTTGACCTTCTGGGGAGAAACGCATTGCCTCGCGGTGTACGTTCGGGTTGATCAACAAAAGACACCAGAAGGAGAATCCGTCTTTCGGCACACTATCGAGAGGGCCGAACCGATGAAGATGCAAGAGATAGAGGAACTTTTCCATTGTGATGTCCCAGAAACGGAAGGACATCGTCTACTGCGCAATGCGTTCAAGCAGCCCCGAGCCGATCTGTACGCATCTTCATGATCGACGGAGGGTTGCCGTTTCCCAGATCCATAACGCCATTGGCTATGGGTATAAACGTAAGCGATACAGAGATTGCGAAACATCCAGATGGCTGGTTAGCATGGTTGAAGGAACAAGTAGACGATTAAAAATAAATGTTGAAGCTTCGGATTGAATGTAAAGTAGACTTCATGAGCTGGTGAACACGCGCTTCATTAGCCAGAACGCTTCTAGAGATGGTTTTTGGCACATACTGAAGCTCTTATTCAACCTCAATACATAACGTCTCAGTTCCTTTCCAGTTGTTACACGCTGTCGCGTATCGTGACTTATCCTACCAAGTAACCACACGCACCAGTGCGAACAACGGCATCATAGAATAATTGTAGTTTTGTCGAGAACCTATGAGGAATTCAGATACTTATGATGAAAGGATATAGAGACTCACTTTAGCGCGATTTCGATGAGATTCCTGGCGTACAGTCTGAGTAAGAGGAAGGAGCTAAGGACCCGAGGTAAGAAACTTACGTAACTCGACGCGCCAGGTCCTCGTGACTTGTGCGCGGCTTGAACTACACCGTGTTACACCACCACGTAGCACTTGCAGTCAAACGACGAAAGGTAACAGACTTTTGATCCAGCTAGTCAATACACGGTACTGAATTCCCTGGACATCTCCAGATATAATCCACAATGATGCTCTCCTGCGAAAAAACTCAGGTCAACTCCAATGCTGCTGGCAGCCGCGGTGGCAGTTTGCGAAAAGATCTCCTCATCGAATTTCCACGTTCGAACTACACCCCTTCCGAAGCCGAGGTCACCCTGGCGCGTGCGCTCTTGACATCTGAAGAGTCTGAGCTGATAGGCTGCAACGAAGAGGTTGCTCGTATTCGTGATTTTCTGGAGCAGCTCGAGGCAAAACAATCGATGTTGCAGGGTCGAGTCATGAAATGCCGCGACTTTACATCTATCCGCCGGAGACTACCGATCGAGATATGGGATGAAGTATTCTCGCTGATATGTCTTATAGACGGATTCTCCCTTTCTCTTCCTGCAACATGTGGCGACGGGAGCGCTGGTGCGACGACGCTCACTCTCTCCCAAGTCTGCTCCCTTTGGAGAGACGTCGTCACCAACACTCCGAAACTATGGTCATCTTTTGCTTTATCAATCACAAAGATAAGCGTCCCCATCCAGGGCTTGCTAAGCCACTATCTCAGAAGATCTGCCAATCATCCACTAAAAATTCGTGCTTATCACCGTGATCGAGGAATTTATGAAGACGAGGAAGACTCGGATGATGATTTGCTCGCCGCAGCGGTGGGGAAGCACGGTATTATTGCTTTCCGTATGCTTATGTCCCATTGCACCCGTTTTCAAGAGCTCGAATTAGCGTTCGATAATTGGGACATACTCGATTACCTGTGTAATTCGAGGACGAGGATTTCTTTTCCCGAGTTACGCTCGTTAACGTTTAGAGCAACGATTGGCGGAACAGGAAGGGCATTCTGGTTTTGGAAAGAGGCGTGCACCGCTCCCAATCTTGTGGCCTTACGTTCAGACAAGTGGGAGGAATACATGAGCAGATCATTGGTTTCTCTGGAGCTTGATAGATGGCCTCATCTCTTGACTTTTGAACAACTGGGAGCATCGACTAAATTGGAGTGCCTGTCGATCGAGCTGTTTCAAGGCTCGGCTACACTTTCCCCAGTCAACTTTCCACGTCTCCAGAGTTTGTTTCTCCGAAGGGTCGACTGTCATCTCGACTGGTTCTTTGGTTTCGTTACATTGCCTTCTCTTGTTCATCTGAAGATCAAATACATATTTCCCCGCCAGCCCACAGCACTGACTTCCATCGTCGAGATGATTCAGCGATCACGCTGCTCTCTCAGAACCTTGGAGATAGCTTGTCCAGGGAGTCAGGTTCGTGGCAGCTTCAAATTTGTAGTTGACGTTCTACAAGTCTGCCCGGAATTGACCCGCCTTGAAGTGCCTTATGAAGAGAAACTCCCCTACAAGATCCCGCTGCCAGACCAACCCGAAGAACCACAATCCGATCTGATTGCATCCCTCACCGCGACTGCACAGAATGCCGAGAACATTCTTGCTCCAACCCTTTGGAGCGTCGCACTCCCTATATCATCTAATGTATCGAATGTGGCATTTGCGGAACGGATTTTGACTATGGTGGAATCGCGAAGCATGTTGCGTCTCAAAACATTTGCTGGCAGTTCAATCTTGCGCTGGGTTACCGTCAAAGTCTGCTGTGACCGCCTGCGCATGGATAGACCATCGTCCACCTTCTACTGTGAATGTAATCCCTTTTCGACTCCCAATCTTTCCAATCGGATGGTATCCCTCGAGCAGTGCGGTTCTAGGATCACCATTGAAGGGTCTTGCGGAAGGCCCCCATACGCCAACATGGCCGATTAAGGAGCAATGCATCTCATCGTGATTCGGTATGCATTACCATTTTGGATTGTTTCGCATTTGCTAAATATGTGGCAGCATACAGGCAGTTGACGAGTTTATTTTTTGTCCGTCATCGCCATATTCCAGCCTTTTGCTATCGATTATACTACAGTCGGCATCTTTATATAATGTATAGATATTTGATTCTCTGGCTTGTAATTCCGTTTCGAATGAAGACAAAGTCAAGACCTCCGCGCGACTATATATTCATGACAACACGGCCATAGGGAATGAGACGAACAGGCGTGATCAATCCGTAATGCTGTCTTGCAGGGGGTATAATAACTGTATCCGTACGCAGCTGACCCAGTGACATGACTTCTGGTACCTGTAAATCTTGGTCAAAATGTGTCGCAAAAAACCCTGGCTATAAACTCACAGAATTCACCACATTCAGCAACGTACTCGCAGCATCCACACGTAGGACATTGCTTCCTTCCTTGACGAAGCGTGAAATGTCCACTGCCGGACGGACTGGGTCTGCAGTTGGTAACTCCACTCCGTTCAGCCAAGCCTTCAGGGTATGAACTACTGAACCGAAATCGAGCTGAAGTCCAACACCACCATCCATGGTATGCTCCCAGCTGAACGTCGTAATGTAGGTTCCTACTCCAGAAGTATCCTGGTGTCCCCTAAGCTGATCCCAGGGAACGAGTCGAGTAAGGTTGATTGCTGGCTCGGGTATAAGCTTTGATGGAATTTGGCTGAGATCGTCGGGAGGTGTCCATTTTGTGATGTTGAGTTGCCAGCTGTTCAGCTCGCGAGTTACTTCGCCTTCGAGAGAGAACTCGATGGTCTGACTTTCTCCATTCGAAAGTGTGACCTGTACGCTGCCTTCCGTCGATGAATGCAGCTCAAAAGAGCCCGATCTCGAGGTACCCGCGGTGACCCCAGCGCCGACATTGACTACGTGTGCGGTTGAGGAAGCAACACCCTCAAGCTCGCTTTCAGTGGTGACACTGATCAATGCAGTTTCACCCGCGGCAAGTGAGAAACCTGGGATGGTGATTGTGCCACTGGAAGTACTATTCCAGATGAATATGGGTGTGACGGTACCGCTGTAACCATCCAATGTAAACGGCGTGCCCTCGAACCCGACATTGAGAATAAGAGTACCTCTAATGGCAGTTTGAGCTTGATTATAGAGGAAAAAGTGACTAGTGTTGCTTGATAGAGATTCTTCATCACGTCGTATGGTCCACAGGGTAGACGCTGGTGGATCAAGGCTCGCCGCAGGAATGACCTCCAAAGATGAGAGAGCGCCGGAGACAGCTGCTTCATTCGCGACGATTTTGACCGTCGGTGAAGCTGTGAGCTGTTCCATTAGTGCGTTCACTCGATCGCTCTTGCTTCCATCAGTATCGAAGCCAGGTATACCATTCGGTACACCACCCGCTATGATTATCGGAAGTCCGTCATTTGCGAAATCGAGGAGACTCTGGGCAGCGTCAATGGTAATATTCTGGATTCGGCTAAGCACTAAAGCCTTATACGCCGGACCAGCCAATGCAAGACGACCGTTCGTGACGAAGACACCAGGAAGCT
This sequence comes from Paramarasmius palmivorus, assembly GCA_037176845.1. Lineage (NCBI taxonomy): Eukaryota > Fungi > Basidiomycota > Agaricomycetes > Agaricales > Marasmiaceae > Paramarasmius > Paramarasmius palmivorus. The sequence goes on along the minus strand of JAYKXP010000061.1, from coordinate 61,488 downwards.
TGAAGTTTTCGGGGCTGACGTACTCATACGTATAGCCAGCGTCGGTAAGTGATGTACTGGGGAATGGCGATGGGGAGAATCTAGTGAAATCATAGCCCTTTCGATAAATCGCCACATCGACCTTTGGGGTACCTGACTGGAGGATGTATTGATTCCGAGCTATGTAGTCGAGGTAACCCTTGTAATGATCCCAAGCAGGCATCCTGGGTCCGTGCATATCAGAATAGCCATAGCTAATATTTAGAGTCGATCAGTAAGCCAGAGTGCAGGCGAGGTCAAGCTTAACTTACGCAAACGTGCAAATACCAGGCCAGGTTGTATTAGGGTAGGCACCACTATATGCATAGCCGTGAAGCACGAGTTGGTTGACCTGAATCAAACAACAAGCTATGAGCGAACATAGCCATGCACGTGAACAATAAAACTTACATGTCCTGCAAATTGCGCTTTGCTGTCTTCAAGCAGCATAGGCATAGGCAGTCCGACTGCAAAACCAGGTCGTGCCGCAGTCTCGCTTGAGAAAATGGTGCGATTTCCAAGGTGAACCCCACCAGAGAGCTGGCGAGCATGATCCACGAGAGGAAGACTCAATGATTCAATTTCGGGAACGTCAGGGATAGCTGCGCTTGCTGCGGGGTCGATTCTAAACAACGTCCAAGATTAGCATCCATAGAAGTTCAACTGAGAGATACTCACTGGAAATCATATGCCGGTTGGTTGGAGAAGAGAAGACCAGTGGAATGTGACCATTCATTGAATGCGGTCATATAGTCCATGTATAGCGAAGTCTATGGCCAATGTCAATAGTGGGAGCATGGGACAATTTGGTGAGACTTACCAGTGTATCGCGATAGTCTTCCGCAAAGATCCAGGGATCAAAAGTCGTTCCGTAATTGAAAGTCTGATTGACATTGAATCCAGCAGAGAAGAGAGCATCTGAAAGGCCGATATACACGTCAGTGAAGTTTAAAACCACGGTCTTGTGAGCCACATACGTCCAGGTAACAGAGCGTGCAAGATAGGAAGCACTCTGCCTACGCTGTATCCGTGGCGTTCTTCGAACCGTTTCGCAAAGCCATCCGTCCACCAAACCTGTGTTTGAAACTCCATACTGTCTTCCCAAACATATTTACCAACCCCAGGCTCTGCCAGCATTTCTCCGATATCTTCGCGTGATAGAATGTGATCCTGAATGAACCTTGATGAGACCTCGGCGCCCTTAGCGGAGAAGTGATCCACGACAAAAGCTCCCCAAGAACCTGGCTTGGCATCTTCCGCCCCATTCAGGCCTCCCCGAGCTTCTGGGAAGCCGTTTCGGCGGTAGTAGAATGCCAACACAACACTAGTACCATTTCCAGGAGGCCTCCAGGAGACAGTCGCGTTATCTCCGGATCCCTGGACCTCGTCGGTGAGATCCACAACGGTAGTGAAATCCAAGGGAACTCGAGGCGCCCGTATATTGGCACCCTTAGCAACCTGTGCTCCGACCACTCCCACCAGATACTTCTGAGTGGTATTTGCACTTCGAATGACGCCTTCCACATCGATGAAAGGGAGAATGACTGGAGAAGGTAGTGGCCCATCGAACGTTTCTCCGGGCTGCAAAAAGCGGGAGCCAAAGACTAGCTCCGTAAGCATACCCTCCTGATCAGCGTCAGCAGGCTTGACTGGGACTCCTGCTCCCTGGTTGGGTCCTAAGGCGAGGTCGATGGTCATATTATGTTGCTTGGCCGCCTGAGTTAGTGTAGCAACCACTGCCACAAAACGGTCGGAACCAAAGGCAAAGTCGGCTGGGTCTAGGATCACATTGCCCGTGTTGCTTTGAAAACCACCATATGATTGATAGCTGAAGGAGGAAAGTCGTGAATTTCAGGATACTGTCACACAAAAAGCACGCACCTAAGTACTTGGAACCCGGAGGAACCAACTCTAGCCATTTCAGTCACATCCGAGTGAAGAACTTCGAGATCGGCTGACGAATCCTCGATCCAGTAACGCCATTTCACGCCAGTCCTTGGGCTAGCAAAGGTGCCGCGAGGGGTGATGCTCTGGGCAATTGCCCATCCTGCACAGAGAACCGGTATGAGTATGCTAAACATTGCGATGCACGATTCAGTGATCGCGTTTGTATTTATAGGTGGTATGCCTGCACATCACTTCGCGAACACCGTATTGAAGAACGATGGTCACCAGATGTGAGTTCTTCGGCGGTTTTCGTGTGCATAGAGGAGTTGGTGTGAGGGTGTTATTGAAGAGTAGATGAATGGGTGAGGCCGGGCTTGTGCTAGTTGGATTAGTGAGTTCACATCAAGTGCGCTAAACGTTCAGCAAACGCACCATATCTCCTGCAGCGTCCGATAATAAAGTCTTGAATCAAGACTAACCATATCTATCATTTCTCGTCTGCACTGATGGCTTCAAAATCGTATACGAGCAACTTCACCCTCCAATGTGAAGCTTGAACATCCGTTTACATTCAACGAATACCTACCAAACCAGCCAGACGGCCATACATATATAAGTTGAAAATGTGAATGTTGAAAGAAATGGAACGTTACCGGTACCACCAGAAAAAATATTCATGAGTCCGATGAAGGTGATTCCCTCGAGTATGGACTTTTTTGTCTTTCGATAGTTGTCACCAGTCAGTTAAGTAACGAATGTATACTGAGCCTAGGGTCAAAGAGGATGGAGGCTGAAAGACTTTGGAGGGACCCGAAGTAAATCGCTGGGAAATTTCTAGCGCTAAAGCACGCAGTGCAACCACATTGTCTCTCACATTGTCTCCTCGAGCTCGAGCATTTATTGGTTTCATTCTCTCTTTTTCATCCTGCTCATCGGCGACATATACAAGGATCTCGCACTGTTCGTCGTAGAATTTTTGTGAATCAGTGAGTTCAATACAACAGTACTGGTACTGTTCAGAGTTGACTACCATTGTTTTACAGCGTGAGGCCCAACGAGCCCGATGCATGCAGCTCCAAGTACTTGTGAAAGCTGCAATGCACTTATCTCAGATACTACCCTGTCGATCCCTCCTCACGCACTTCGCTCGGACTATGTTCCTACAGAGACAGAAGTCGCACAAACACATTTATCAATCAAGGAAGAGCTGAGAATGTTGAAGGAGTATGATGAGAGGATTTCATGGCATCGGAACTTTGTGGATAAGTTGGAGATTTACAAGAATATGGTGGAAAAACGGTTGGAGAGACGGAGAGCAACAATATCCGGGTTGCGTAGGCTTCCTGTCGAGGTTTTGGATCTCATTTTTTCGTTGGTGTGTTCGCCAATCCGAGACGATGAATGCAGCGGGACAACCCAATCTCCGTTTCACATGCCTACTAAAGGACCTATCCGGGTAGCAGCTCACGATCTGTCGCTTACCTGTGCAGCGTGGAGGCAGATTGTTGTTTCTCGTCCCCGTCTATGGGCAAGCATATCCCTCGACCTGAGGTATCGTGGAACTACCGATATCAGACCTCTTCTCCAAGCTTCCCTCACAAATTCGGCCAAGACTCCACTGAAAATCAGTTTCTATGATACGGGTTCATGGCGTTGGAAACGGCCTGTCTCCGTGCCTGCGTATCTTGCCGGTCTGACCGCGAGCATTGTTGGCGCATATCGCATGCTCTTCCAAGAAATGTCTCGATGCGCAGTGTTGCAGCTGAGCCTTCCTTGGGAGGCTTTGGCACCCCATGTCACGGGAACTTCCGACGTGGCATTTCCACAGCTCCAAACCTTCTTATATGATATCGGGGAATACGATCCGCAATCAACCCCTGCATGGTTTTGGCAGGCCGCTTTTGCATCCCCGAACCTCATCTTTCTACGCGCGAGTATCCAATTTGGTTTACTTCCTCACACGCCGCCCTACAATCAACTTACCACACTTGTACTCGAAAATGTGGAAAGCGTTGATCACTTGCATACTGCGTTGGCAAGTAGCCCCAACCTCGAGGTTCTTAGTTTGGAGAACCTCTCACATTGGGAGCTCCCTGGAAATGCTGTTGCTCATATGCTTCCATCCCTCAAACATCTCAAAATCTCCTGTGCATGGCCAATTGAAGTCTGGTTTGCCACCTTTGCACCGGTTCGCATGCCTTTGCTCAAAGGCCTCTCGATACTCAATAACCTCAACGATCGTTCGCCACACCGGCATATCTTCAAGTTACCGATGTCATTCACGTCCACACTTCGAGGATGTGGAGACACCTTACAACACTTGATCATACACATTTCTCCCGTATCGTACCACGAATCGGAGATTACAGACCTCGTAAAGAGTCTGCCAAACCTGGCCCATCTACAGTTCATGACCTACGCATACAACGCCGGAATCTCCCCGTGTATCTCACACCTATTTTCTCACCTTGCGGACCTTTCTTGTCCTATGGCAATGAAGTTGAAGTCGCTCGACATACGAGAACTCAATTTTTGTCTTGGTTTTCATGAGGAGCTCGTTGAGGCGGTGCTTTCTCTGGCAGAATCGAGGAGTAAACGTACAATATCCACATCGGGGCACGTTCAGGACTTTGTACCGGTGTCGAGCATCCGTTTATATTGGACCGCGAGCTGCTACGATCACAAAGATTGTTTGGAACGTAAGGTCAAATTCGAGGCCTCAGCTATCACGAGAGCCAGGTCTCTTCTCCAGGATGGGACAGCATGTACCATAACGCAGAAGACACCCAAATGGCTATACAACTGCGATGCAGACTTCCCATTGTACTAGTGTACACAATAACATTCAAAATTTGATAGCTGTTATTCAGATGAGAAGGTGGTGAGTGAATTGAAGATATCATATAGGTGGTCCCTCAGTGACGTCAATACTACTGTCCTTGACCACCTCATTCCCTGAACCCGGCCCATACTCCAAAGAAAGCAACTCCGACCTTCGCATGCTAATCTCGAACGCCAGCTCATGGAAAACGTCAATATGATCCTCTATACGCTCAAACCACTCCACAGGTCGACCTGTATAGCTCGCGCGAGATATGAGCGCGGCTTCGGCTTCCTCGTTGTACACACGACACACGAGTTCCTGCCTCTGCGGCGATTCATTAGCTCATAGTCATCACTAGGATGGAAACTATACACACCTCATCCCGAGCTGGATATCCCTTATTGTTCGCAAATCGGATATAATCCTCTGCAGTCACACGTCCCAGCTCCCTCTCCTTTGGATTCAGGACCGCGTTGAGTCCTTGCCAACTGAATAGATAATCCATCGAGTGGTGTGCATATCCTTTCCAAGCGTTATCGAGAGTGGCATGGTAATCCCAATGGGCAACGACAGCGTCCGGATGGGCCCTTGCCATGTAATAAGCTGGGCCTGTGAAAACCACGTCGGTGATGAGAGATTCGCAAACAAGGTAAAGGTCGCGTTTTGATAAAGACGGGTGTATCTTGTAGTGTCGCAAGGTTTCCGTTGCCATATCTTCTGGAAGATGCGAGCTGATTAATGAGATGAGCTTAGAGGGAGATATCGTAAACTGCCGGTCGTATATGATCCCTTCATCTACGGGAGCAAAAGACGTGAGATTGGGGTGCTTAGGGTGAGGCAAGACCTTACGTTTACAGTCAGTTATCATGAGCTTCCCGTCCCAGTCCAGCTTTCCCGTTACACAGCTTGATGGACGAGGTAATTTCTTCCCTTTCCCGAGGATGCTTTCATCGTCGCACAACGCAAACTGCGGTAGACTGATCCCTCCAAAAACACCATCTGTGACGTCTAGCAGCTTGCTCGCAGGCAAAGCTCGTAGGGCTGCGAGTCGTTCTGGCCCAGGCAAGTTGATATCGATTCCACATGCACGTAAGAGTTTGAGGTACAAAGTATGATATTGTTCTTCGGTATAGATACCACAGGTCGTGACTGTGCCCGACATCAAGATAGCGCGTTTGAATAGGTGGTTATGAGGCAAGTGAGCGTGCATGTTGACTGAAACTATCAGAGTATCAGAAAACAGTGCGCAAGACAATGCCAGTGTACGTACTAGCACCCGCACTCTGTCCAAAAATTGTAATGTTGTCGGGGTCACCACCAAAAGCTGCGATATGCTTGACGACCCACTTGAGAGCATTATACTGATCTCTAAAAAGATGATTAGGCATCGTTCGAGTTTTGGGTACGAGACTTAAAACGCACCCAAGCCCTTGGTTCCCATTTCCACCATCCAATGATTCACGGTCTGCACGTATGTCATCCGAGGCCAGGAATCCAAACCAGCCCAGCCTATAATTACATGTCACGAAGACCGTCGGACACCCTATCTGTGACGAAATCTCCGATACTCCTCGACCATCCAAGACAGAATAGTTCGCCGTCCCAAAAACAAATCCTCCGCCATGAAACCAGAGCATAACGGGCAATTTGTCCCCTGCTTGGCATCCTGTTGGTATTGTGACATTGAGAGTTAGACACGCGAATTCATCCTGTAGAGATTCGCCGAGGTGGGGTCGTTCAGGCATTGGAAAAGGGTAGAAAGGGCGGTGAGGCTGAGGTGCATATCGGCTGAAAACCCTTTGAGTAAGAGTCCAAGGATCAATTAGATAGAAAGCATACCCTAGAATGCGACCATCGTGTTCTCCGGATGGCCAAGACGTATTCTCGGTAGAACTGCGAAAACGAGCACTAATACTGGCATAGGGAATCCCGAAGAACTGCTGAGACCCTTCGGGATTCTGCCAACCATGTAATTTCCCAAGACCCGGTATGTCAATACTTATTGGTTCAGGAGTCTGCATGACAGAGGAAGGTAAAGGGAAGCCATAGAACCCATGACCGGTATCGTGAATGTGGTGGAAATCAGCGAGGTGGTTCGCGTGGGAAGGCCAGCTACCTGCTGCTCATTGCACAATGCAACGTTCCTAGAGCCACTATATACGTGTATCTGGATATATTTCCAGATGGCGGAAAAAATCACACAGTATTCCCTGGGTAAGCTTCTAGTATTGGCCTTTTTCAGTCCCCTGACTCCAGCTCACAGGCAAGAATCCGGACGATAGGATCGCAGAGCTTGAAAGACAGATTTTGGAAGACTTGGATATACGAGCGAAGCTAGACGCGAGAATTCGGCACAATAGAGAAGTGCGCAATTCATACACCTTAACTCATCGCCTCCCTTTCGATATACTCTCCGGCATTTTTGTCATTTACATACAAGGAGAAGAGGAGAGAACTTGGGAAGGTTACAGCAAGCTCGATCCAAACCGGTTCAGTTGCATCACCCATGTTTGTCGCCATTGGAGGATCGTGGCATTAGGCACGCCTATCTTGTGGTGCAACCCGGATTTTCGATTTCCGAGAATGGCTGAAGAAATGTTGAAACGCTCAGGTCGTGCACCGCTAGAAATATGCGTGCTCAGCGCAGAAGGGACAGCCTTGATGACCAAGACCCTATCCAGCGAGTTTGAACGAACCTCAGCGTTGCACATTTCATGCCCGGAATGGCCGGTGTCGAAGACCCTCATTCAGCTCAGCCAGCCGGCGCCTATTCTTAAACGACTTGTACTCGATGGCAGTCAGAGTGGTTATCGCTACGCAGTGGCTCTTCCACGTAACTTCCTTGGAGGACGTGCTCCAGAATTGAGGCACCTTTACCTTAACTGCTTTCGCGTGCCACTCATCTCGCCCGTGTACCGAAATTTGGCCAGTGTCGCTATCGGTTTGATGGTGCATTCTTCCGTGCCGGATCTACTTCTTCTGCTATCAGAAACGATGGAGCTGCAGAGTCTCTCCCTCTGGGGCTCTTTGTCGTCCCTTGATTCCATTGATCGGGGTATACCCCAGCTCGTTTTCTCACCTCGACTAAAACATGCTTGCTTATCATTTCAAATCCGACATCTCGAGACTTTACTTCATCATATGGTCTTTCCCGAGACGACATCCGTGAAAATAGACTGCACGTTTGGACGGTATGCTATTGGGGACAAAGAGAAACTCGCTGCCCTCTCAACAATGGCATTAGACGTGCTTCATCCCGGACACATCATATCTATACAAGCCGCCTATACCGAGGATAGGCGGTCCGTGTTAGGAGAAAAGCTTCCACACACAATAGACATATGGACGAGCAATCCTATCCCTGGTCCTATTACAGCAGAATTTTGCAAGGAGCCTTGTTACCTCCAACAGCCGACTGTCCCTCGACTGCGTATTGGCTTAGGCTGGGTGTCGATGAGTATGGGGGAAGCGATAGAGGTCGTTTTTCCGACATCGATACTCAATCACCTACAGAGTTTCGAGAACAAATCAACTCGGAAGTACGAAGATGACAGAGTTTACCCTGAAAGCTTCAAGTTCTTGCCCAGGTTAGCTGTGCTGACATTAATGCAGCACGGCGCAGTCACCACATTCGCAAGGTCGGCTAAAGGACCAGAGGCCGACAAGTACCCTGCGCTTCAACGGATACAAATCGTGAACATCAACTATACATTGGCAGAATGGGACTCAGCATTCAAAAGACAGTGGAACATTTTGAAGTGGTTGCATAAATGGTGTGTCTCGGGAAGGAATGTATCGCTCACATTTAGTGGTTGTGATTTTACTTCGACACAGCGATCATACTTGAAACTTGAGGAAGGAAGGTGATTCTTGGACTCGGAGTACCTTCGCTTGACAGTGCATCTTCGCGATCATTACTAGTTCACAATGTACATAAGTATAAGTATAATAATACAATCCAGCCCGCCAAGTCTTTCTTTTCGACTTCTTCTCCCATTCAACGAAAAGGGAGTAAAGATTTATTTCATAGGGAGTTCAGCTCTATGTGATACTCATAACAGTGATATTCGAGGTGAGGGACCCAAGGCTAGATGCTACCACTCAGTCATCTTCACCAAAAACGCTATAGGATGGCTCGTCTGCCCTGTAGTATTCGTCCCAACCAGCTTCATCCACCTCGACCGTCCGACATCCGTCTTCTAGATCCATCGAGTGCTCCCGTAGATACGCAACTTGCTGACCAAACAGAGTACATTGGCTGAACAGAACCTTAGGCAACGGTATACGAAGGAAACCATACCAGTAATCCATGGACTCGATCGCACGCCACTGTCCACTCGAACCAGGATGCGTCAAGTCTGTATCGTGTATGCGAAGCATTCTAAGCTTCGTAAAGACCTGTTGAGGCGGATCCCTAGGATCATCCGAGTCCTCATCAATCATATAGAGCGGGTGTTCGGGGAAGACTTGTATAGCATGGACGAACATGTAGATCATCCTTTGCGAAACCGATAAGTTCCTCAACTTTGGCAGGGTCCCAAAACATTCGCGAAGAGTTTCGGTGGAAATGGGGTCGTTTTGGGTTTCGAGGCCAAGGGTATGAAGATGATTGAGATCAAAAGATTGGGTCATCTCTTTCATGATTGTATCGGCATTGAAGAATGCCATTCCGTGTAATGATACCTCAACGTCTAGACGGATACTACCCTTATAATAGTAATCGCCTGTCCGATATTGACTCTCAGAATCATGGTCAGATTCCACTGTGTCGCGAATCCACGTCTGAAAACTGAGGAGAGGAAAAACGCAGCACGGACATCGTTCCTCGTTGGAAACCACAAGTGACCCGATAGGTCTCTGCTTGGTGCTAGCGATACCTGCTAACACAGGACGCAATAACGCGAGTTCGTCGACCATCCCCGTCGGTGTCACTGCTGTGAATGTACAGTTCATTAGCCTGATGTAAGCTGTTTCCGACATGGAAATGTACTGGAGGAAGTTGGTGATTTGGGGGAGTGCGGAGGAGAAGGATGCGTTGGTCAAGTGAGGGAGATGTACGGGTTCCTTCGACTCGGGCGCCACAGAATCGGAACGTGGCAATACACCGACAAGTTCGAGGATCTCGAGGCCTGGCATACCATGCAGGAAATTGATCCACTGTTTCGTACTATAGTGATTCTGAAAGTCCGGATTCGAGGTGCGAAGGATGAGGTTTGTGACATTCCGATATAATGGGGAATCTAGCGGGACATGGACACCGTCAAGGTGCAAACTCTTGAGCGGAGGTATCTCATTTCCAAGGAACGAGTCCGGGATATCGAAAATGTCTTCGTCATCGCGATAGATTGAGAGATGGGTGAGAAGGGGAGCAGGCTGCGTCATCAACAACAAAAGCTCCTTAGTTCGCGTGTTGGCAGCTATATCCAAGGAGAAGGTGTGGGAGAGGTGCTTGGTAGCTGCCTCCAGAATGACATCCCACGCCGCTCCCCTGAGACGAGGGAAAGCCATTGCGAGCGGTGCACCCTTTGACCGTCGGAGCATCTCCCTGGCCATGTCTGGAATGAGAAAGTATGGTTGGCACCACAACGTGGCAGTAGACAAAGCTACCGTTCTCCACCTACCACATACGTGGGTAATGACAATCCATCCCAGCTTGTAGGTATGCCTGTTCAAACTTGAATTGAATACGACTTTGATGATGCGCTTGCGGGCTGCAAAGCAAACGAAGATGCTGGAAAGCACCTCATCCGGAAGACGTTCAATTGGCGAGAAGGTTGCGTGATGTGCGAGCGCTCTCTGTTGAGAACTGGCAGTGCCAGATGATGAGACTGAGATGATTTAGATGAGATGTAAAAAGAGAAAGCGTAAGACCCACTCCAGTTCAGGTCTCCCTCTATAGCCACCCCTTTCATAGTCACGTCTTTTCCCGTTTCGTCCATGCTAGTGGAGATCCTGAGCCAGCACCTAGGGCAAAGTCAGAGTCACTGAAAAATGCAAAAAACAGCCACGCACCCCCTCGCTTTAACTAGGCATCCAGTCGTGCAGAGAACACCTCAACGAATGTCTATTCAAGTCAATGGAAATTGGTCGGAACGCCCGTAGGACCTGCGGTAGTGGGCAGAAGCAGAGTAGGCTCTAGTACTACTAACTGAAGCCGCGTCCGCTGCGGCAAGCGGCTACAAGCGACCTCCAAGTTATTACTGTTATACTCCCACCATCATCGATATCTTCAACGTACTTCTCTTGTTCAAGCCATCCATAGGTCTTCGAAAAGTGAGTGGAATTATCTTATCTTTAGTCTATTATTGTTGATACAAGAAATAGACAAGAGCATTGTCGGGAACACATAGAGAAATTTACAGAAATGCCTTCTAATACTATCATTCTCTGCAACAAATGCAGTTCATCCATCGACCTTCCTTCGTCTTCACAGATCGCACCGTCAGCTCTCCAAGATCCATATAAACTTGTAAAGACCCATGTACTCTCCTCAATCGAGCAGGAAGAAGCTATCATAGGTCGCTGCGATGTCGAAATCTCCCGTATACGTGCTATCCTCTCAGAACTGGAGACCAACAAGCTTATCATGGAAAACCGAGTCAGGGAGCAACGCTACTCCATATCCGCACTCCGAAGTTTTCCTGAAGAGATCTACGATATGATCTTTTCCTTCATGGCAGAGCCTTATTCTCTCCAGATAACCCAGAACACGGATACCGGAATTCAAGTTCAGAGTTCTATCCTAGCCATATCCCAAGTCTCGCGATATTGGAGAAACCTCACACATGCTCTTCCTCGTCTATGGTCATCCATCAGCGTCGACTGCACCGGGCTTCCAGCGAAATATCGAACACTCATTGAAGCACATCTCCAAAATGCCAAACAAGCCCTACTCATACTCGAAATCGACGCGTACACTTCTACTCGCGATGATACAGACGATTTCCCCAGTGCCATCTCCCGAGGACATGGCCTCGACATCTTTCGGTACCTAATGAGCGAGACGCACAGATGCGCCGAGCTCAAAGTCTATACAGATTGGGATACCCTTTCTGATGCTATACCCACGGAGGCAAACAAGATATCCTTCCCTGAGTTGCAATACCTGTGCGCCGACATTCGTGGTTACCAACCAGCAATATTTCGTACGAGATTGTTTTGGCAAGCCATCTCGGAAGCGCCAAAACTCGTCATCGTGGACATCCCATTCTTGCTACCATCCCTGTTCATGTCCTACAGTCATTTCAAAACCGTGAGAGTTGAAATGGCATGGGACGTGGGAGTTGTACTTGATTTACTCCGGCAAGGTGCAAGACTCGAGAACTTGGATATACGTCAGTTTTGTCATGTCGAACAGGTGGAGGAGGAGAATCCATGCGCTGTGGTTTCTGAATCACTACGCACGTTGTTTCTACGCGCCACCGATAGGGTACCCTACATGAACATGACAAGTCTTTTCGACTATATGTCATTACCTTCCCTCGAACAGTTCACATTGACTACTCGACACGACTACGCGACATCTGGCATCCCATGCGAGATTCCTTCGTCGATGATTACCATGCTCCGCGGTTCATCATTGCGAGAACTAGAGTTGCAGTTTGGTACTGGCTGTCCGTTGGAGAACACACTCTCAGACGTCTTGGGATCTACCCCGAACGTTACCGCTGCCAGGTTCTCCTTCAGCGCCCCCAAGGAATCCAATAAGACGCCCTGTCTCCATAACTTGGTCTCGAAACTCGTACTCCCTGACGATATCGATATCGATACCCCGATTCAACCACTGGCGCCAAAGCTAACACACCTGTTCTTGGTATGGGATCTGGTCCACCCGCCGACCTCGGAGGATTTGGACGATATATGTCAATTGTTCGTGGATATGGTGGATTCAAGAGCTGCAGCCTACTATGATGAGATTGCTAGCAAGCTTGTTACACAGATGGACGTAGCTTATCTCGCATACGCCTTGCCTGGGGAAGAGCAAGTAGTACCTGAAAACAAAAAGTTTGAATGGGTTGGTCCACGTTTGGGTAACAAAATCGAGATCCTCGGATGGATGGGAACGAGCTGTTATGTTGGTGATATTCGTGGGCTTGGGGAATGACACCATCTGTTCAAGTAGACCGTTCCCTTGTTAGTTATGGAGAGGCAAGTGTGTCACACTTGGTTTAGTATATATTGGGGAATGAAGTCTACGTTACCTGACCGCTGTGTATTGTACAATTTGATACCGATATCGAGTAACGAGTTGTTAGAATTTGGTTGCCGCGTCAGGCTTTCGGAGTAGGGGTAGTCATCAGCAACGTGTTGGACAGTGGCATTGCAGACGCGTACTTAAAAGGTACAGGCGATGAAAAGCTGGATCACGGTCATACCGTGTCTCGACGTATTTAATTAATACCCAACCTGTGGACTTGAAGGCTCAAGAAAATATTTTTTACGGGACTTGGATCTGTAGTCCCATTTGCCGAATGTTTGGGCATCGAATTATGTATTTGCTCTCTAAATTGAATGTTCGTTAATCTGAGGAGGTATTCGGGAGCAAAGAAGCGTACTCACGCACAGAGACCATCTGAATCTGACGCGTTCACGCTTGAACCGAACTGGACAGCGAGAGGTTGCTCACAGCAATCCCTTTCTCCTTTCCCCTTTCCTTCAACACCAAACTCTGGGCTCTAGGGATGGCCCTGTTGCTCCGAACATTGATAGCAAGACAGGTAACGAGTCGATGACGGTTCGGCGTTGACAATCTCGTCGGCAACTGACTACAATGTACCGTAAATCCACAGGCTCCACAGTTAATAACTCTAACACACATACCGAACTACGCTGCACCATGATCCTTCAACCACCTCTTCACAACGCTGGCCATAGGACACGCCGTTGACTCTCCCTTCCCATCGGTCGAGTCGTACATCTTCTGGCAGCATAGATAAAGCTTCTTCAGGTGAACATCACATCTCTCCGGGCTGTACGTGTTTTTGTTGAGACAAGTTTGGAGAGAACAGGCTGTTGCATAGGAATCCTCAGTTTCGGGTTTCCTTCATAGAAACTGGGCTCGGGAAACGTACCTTCCGTTTGACATGGAGGATCACTATCGTTCTGTGGTAGAATTTACGGTGAAACGGAGATATTATTAAGAGGAAGATGCAGACTCACATTGGACATGAAGAAAGAAAAGGCAAGCCCGCAGCGTCGCTAGATTTTCGAGGCAGTGCTCGGGTGTTGATGTCCGTTTTGGGTAGGCGCCGGCGGTGCTAGGCTCCAAGTGATGTCCCTTTGACCATCATCTGTGACGTTCACCTCGCCGTTTCGACGCCGTTTCAAGGTATTCCAACGTCTTTTGAAGGACCTTTGGGCTAGCTGTAACATTCACCCAGCGCCCACAGAAATGCCCAAGCAAGCACGTTATCGCGCGCGGGCCTAAAGCAATTGCAATGCAATGCGTTTCAAAATGGTACTCCCGCCGGGTAAGACCTGTGTCTGTGAACTAAATTTCACCTAATCTTCTACGCGTACGGGCTGTGTGTCCCGCTGGAGTCCCGATCAGCGACAGGCTAAGATTAAGTATTTATTATCACTGCAGGGATGCTGCGCAGCATAGTATATATCTTGCCTTCCCGTCCTCGGCCCTGGTCTTTTTTCTCTTTTCCCTTTCCCATTTTCCCTTCCTCTCTCTTGAATCATCCTTCACGATGGCGCCCACTCCCAGAGCCGAGTCTACCACTGCTACTACCAACGAACCAAATGTACCTCTCATTGTAGGCCTCACAATCACCGCGGTCGTTCTCTTACTCCTCACCATCCTAGCCACCATCTACTTCCGGAGGCGATCGAAACAAAAGAAGGAACGACCTCGTCCAGCGAGCTTGGATCCACTCACCAGTCAGCAGTTCCGGGAGCGCGAGAAATATCTCAGTCCTCATCCCCCTCATTCACCCGACGCACCTTTAATCAACCAAAGCACTGGAGACTCCTTTGCTTACGATCCCTACGAATCATATCCTTCCCCAGGCCATTCCCGTTCAGACGTCTCAAGCTATCAGCACCACCTCAGTGGTAATTACGACGATGCAGAAAACCGAGGTCTTCTCTCCAAAACACCATCACCGCACCCTTCTCCCTTCATGGAGGCGTTCGAATTGAATGATCGGCAACCCAGCCCTAGTCAAAGTCGTCGGCACAGTCGAACACCTTCCGATCGCCAGTCACTTTCTCTATCACCCAAAGATCTACCTCGGCTCGTCATCCCCACTACACCTACTACTCCAGGTGGTACCAGAACATTGCCGATTCCACCAGCACAGCTCGAATCCGCAGTCGAAGCTAACTTGGTTGCTCCAGGTGCCAGCGGTAGTGGTAGCTCCACATCTTTACCTCAGCGCGCATCCATGTCCCTACAGCCGCCACCGCGGCCGCTTTCCGAGGAAGCTGAAACAGCTCCCACTCCAAGTCCCAGAACGTTACAGCCGACAGCCGCATCGCCTAACCCCATACCCGAATCTCCCGCTGAATCTGATGCAGAGACTGAATCACTGTATTCCCAGTTCTCTGCGTCTACGACGCGGCATAATACGTTGGCATTTGACGTTGCGGATGCACCACCGGTACCGCCGATACCAACAGAGTATCTTGCGTCGACTCAGCCAACTCAGCCATTGTCGCTTTCATACTCTTCCCCTCAGCAAGAGGAGCAAGAGGTCGACCTTCACAGAGTTCCAACAAAGGTCATATCTAGCCTTCTCAAATCCCGCGCTCGTGGACGTGGAGGACGAAGGCCAGGTGGTTTGACCAGGGAGGTTAGCCAAATAAGCCATATCTCGCGTATTGAGCGTGCAGGGTCTATTGATAGCTATCTGTCTGATTCCGACGGAGAGGCCGATGAAGATGGAAGCGGAAAACGAGAGGCACGTCGTATGCGGACTCTATCAAGGGTGTCCGAGTTATCCGACTTGAACTCTGACCTGCATCATCGTTCCACCCACAGCCATGTAAACGCAAACGAACCCTTACCTGAAGAACAGGAACTCCCCAACCCATTCGACAGAAGCCTAGTATCGACGCCTGCGACGAGTACTATGACTATCTCCTATAACGATGCCTCTCATTATAGTGCTTACACTCCACCACTGGGAGTTGCAAAGCTCAAGTCGTATCATGAGCATCCGAATTTGGAGGTGGAGGAGTCGAGGTCGGTACTCTCAGAAGAGGCACATGTTCATGGTTCCTTGAGGCCATTGAAGGGGTCGGTCGAGAGTCGTTTGAGCAAGTTTGAGGTCTGAGGTCTTGTTTATAGTGATGAAGGATGCAACATTATGAGATGATACCACATTCATTCCTAACTTATTTTTCTTGAACCATTACCCATATCATGGACTCGTAGAGCAACAATGTATTCATTACCTTATCCAACCTGTACCTACTACCCAGACTACTGAGTATTCATTCGCAATGGTGAATTGCACAACATCACATTATACTCGAGGCTGAGCATTAAAATTATGGCAAGGTATGCCTACGCAACATGGCCCATGGATGGCATGTGAACATTGGCCGAATACAGTACGTATACAGGCTCAAGTGAATACCGACACCAACACGCACGTAGTTCTGTAGAGAAACAAATTGAAAGACAGAGCCCAGGCTTGAGGCTTGACAGCGTAGCTGGTTGTTGGGAACCCCGCAATTGACATGAGAGGAGCAGTTTTCGTCCAAGACCTGTCCCAGATCTAACGCTCCTCATAACCACCAGCTCCAGCAATAAACCATCCGTATTAGATGCAGACCGCAAGCGTGCGGGGGATGTTATGGTGTCGTCAGTATAGCCTGAACGGTGTAGCAAGAAGGAGGTTTCTAATTGGCGTTGCTACTCGATGGTACCGGGTGAAGACCAAGACCTTGAGTACACTGGCAGCTGAGAGAGAGCGTCAAAGAGATTCATCCGTTGTTTTCCGACAACCCTGACGTTTCAACATGAGTGAGAAATTCAGCGAAAAAGTCCGAACATTCAACACACACACCGCCAAAAAGCCTGACCACTATCACCGTGCTCTGAATTCATAGCACATCGCATCATAGGCTTCTTCAAACCCTTAGATAGAATTCAGAATCGAAGGTGAAGTATCTACGGGGTTTAGCGTGCTTGTCGTAAAGCAATATCTAGCGAAGGCCGGGATGTGATTTATCTTCCGAGTCTTTATCCTTGTAAAGAAAGCATCAGCACTTGGAGGAGGAGAAAGAATTCTTCCCACCAAAAACAAGACGAAAAAACCAGTCGCATGATGAGGTCGTGGTAGCGGACCAAGAATTCCAACGCGTACAGACGCTTGAATCTTGACCATCATCATCTCAGAACAGGATCGGTACGTTTCCTCGTTATATACTAAACCGAACTCGGGCTTTTTATAGTTTACTATTGGAAAAAAATGACCCAAGTGAGTACAATTCACATTTCCATTACCTCCTAATTCATCGTACATCGTGGATAGTAGAAGCCCAGAAACCGCCCAGCAGAACTGCTATCGCCCATCATTCTCTGCAGTCAATGCAAGACATCCATTGACTTTCATCTCGCGCCCATCTTGTTCACAAGCGAAACCATCCATCCCAATCACATTCCGACCTTCAACGAAATGGAAATTATGCTGTCATGCATCGAAGAAGAAGCCCTCATAGCTCGTTGTGATACCGAGATGGCTCGAATCCGGGCTATTCTCGTAGACCTGGAGGTCAACAAACTTGCCATCCAGAGACATATCATGGAACGCCGCTACTCACCATCCGGATTCCGAAGATCGCCGGTAGAAATCCACGAGCATCCTTGTCGGTGGCAGAATTCGGAAGAGTCGGCGAGGCTCCAAGCCCGATACTAGCCATGTCCCAAGTTTCCAGATACTGGAGAACAATGACGCATGCACGCCCCCGTCTCTGGTCTGCGATTTCCGTCGAACCCGCTGGAATCAAAGCAGACTACCGACCATTCTTTCACGCACACTTTCAAAAGTCTGACCGAGAGCCACTCACGGTTACTACCAATCACAGGTGGCAGCCCGGCCTTTTTGAGCTCAGAAAGAAAAAGGGAAACACTAAAGGAAACACTAAAGGAAATATTAGAGTAATTCCCAGAATTTAATCATATATATGGACGCGGAAACCTAGTCATTGTGTACCGAGAAATAGTCTGTATAGCGCGAGATAAATATCAGCTGGATTATTTAGGAAATGCTGCAAATTATTTCCCGGAAAGATGAGATCCGGAAGCCCAGATATGTATAATCTCGCGCCCAAAAAATATTATCACTTCCTGGCAAGAAATCTAACCTTTGTTTGCCAAGATATGTCTCATTTTTGGGTGCTATTTTTCAATTCCCGAGAATCTCCCCCTTTGGGTGAGATCATCTCTCCCTCACCTTCCAAGATTCGCTACATTATCTCCCGAGACTCTGCGATGTTCTCATATCCGTGTACCTATCGAAATCAAGTGATAATTGAGCGAAAACTATACTTAGAAAAATGTTTGCCGCACAGTGCACGATTGACCAGAAAACAGAGAGAGGGAATGGGAATAGCTAGTAAGAGAAAAAGCGGAGAAAGAGAAAAATATGCCGAGCAAGTATTCGGGCGCTGTAGGGTTCCGTAGGAATGGTATATCGGGCTAGGTACAGGTAGAAATCAAATTACCCCACAATCCCCATATAAATACCAATTCACAGGTGCTTGTACAAATATCAAAGGAACTACGTATTCGTAAAATAAAAAGCCTAATCGTACTCCTCCTCATCAAAGATAGATCGAGTTATTTCGTCGAACACACCCGCCCATGTCGACACCAACAACCACATCTCCTCATTGCTGTAGCCATCCATCCGAAATGTTTCCTTGTGATTTCCCGAACCTGTAATGCACCCCAATGCATTAGCATGCGACTACTAGGCAATCAAAGTGGCCTCACAGCCAATGCACAACTCATGCAGGCGATCTCCAAAGCAAGACAGAACCAAATGCACCAGTTTTTCTGCCACTTGTCAGACTGAGAAAATGACACCAAGGACCGATTCACTTACCGACAAGACGACAATATTTCACTCCAATCGACCCCAACCACTCCTGCGTTTGTGCTCGGCATTTATTTCTCCAATCTCCTTTTCGAATCGAACATTCCTTGCAGCTGCCTACTTTGAACGTCTTCCCGTACGAGGGGTGTTGCGAATACGTGATCCCGAAGCAGTAAACGAAACCCTGGCATTCATTTGCTGGTAAATCGCCGTCGAGCCACCTCTTTGCCACTTGTAGCACCGTGTCCCATTTGCAAAGATTTCGAGTTGACTTGGGGGACATTGACAATGTTGGCGGCTCTGGAGGTAAACAATAATAGGTGAATATATGAAGGAAATCAAGAAAGAAGCAAAACATACCTTGTCCATGCCTATCGGTCATCGTGAGCTAGTTGGTAGCAGGTGGAAGTCGAGGAGAACGTCTAAGTATGGGTGTGAGTATGTATTGGCGCATTCAAGTAACGCAAACGTACGAGAAACGACAACCACAACCAGAATGAATTTGACCCCGTATAGTCGGAGAGTGAGTGAAAGAGAGCGGGAGAGCGACAGAATGCGCAAGTGAGTAACACTGGTTGAAGGATAGATAAAGCGGGGCACGATAGATCAAGCAAGAGTAGGATTAGAGAATGCCGATTCGAAGGGTCAAGTAGGATTAGAAGGGTGAAGCAGAAAACCAAAGACAAACATCGAAACGGGGCGAGATGAAACGATAGAAATCGACATACAGGTGGGTGGGAATTGTACATCCTATCCTACGCCACATTGATATTCTGGGCGCCGAATCTGAGCAACGTCGAGCTTGGTCGCGCCTGTCGATGTTAACCGGAACGACAAGGCTTGATTTGCGCTCATTTGCCTTCTTCTGCATGTTTGAGCTGGAGCGTGTGTCGCTGCAGTAGAGAGCTTCAGGAGCCTGAAGAACGAGAAGGATAAGAGTTTCATACCAAGGGCACACCAGCAGCGATAACATCGATTCGGCCTTTCATCTTGACTGTGAGTTGCTTGTCCCTTCGCCTGACAATTTATCGGGGACCCGCTGCCTCTTGTTCCGTACGCACATTGACCGCAGAACAGACCTAACGCAGAACAGACCTATATAGTCGATATAACTGATGATTGGTCCACGATATCGGTAGATTTGGCGAGGAACAGATGACGCTGGTTGAAGCCTGTATCTTCAGTTTCGCCACCCTAGATGTGACCGTTCGGAATGTTATTCTCGTCAGCGAGCGGAGGCGTTTCCAGATGGGAGAAGACAAATCCGGGGCCGTACATCTTCGTGATTGTTGTGTCAATCTCACGGCGAGTTACAATAGTGCTCGACAATTCCTTCCCGCTGACATGAATGTTTTGCAAAGTCCAATAGAATACGACTTCACCCAGCTTCCCATTCCCACCGCACTTTCCCTTCTGCCAGACTACCGGACTACTGTCATATTCATCCAAGTCAGCTTTCATCCAAACCTAAAGCACCAAGAAAAACTCACAACAGGAAACGGTCTCTCAGATCCCCGACGCGTCGAATACGGCAAACGCCAAGATGAAAAGCATTACTTGCTCGAGCCCTTATCAAACCCTCCTCCCAACATGTAGGTGTGTTTCTTGTAAGATCACATGTGCCATCGACGAAGCCAGAGTTGGGATAGGCGGTATACAGTGATGATGAATGTCATGAGGAAGGTGACGCCGGATGTCATCCTGTGGGCGGGAGTTGAAGTTAGCGCTTGAAGAAGAGAAAAAGGACGGTACATTCCAGACGATAGGTGAAATTAGATTGTCGACTTGGACTAAGAGGCCAACGTTTAGAATTCAATTCTTGGGTGATTGCTTGAGATTGCGATACGAGGACGCTGCCTTGAAATTGTCTGCTTCGCGGAGAAAAGCATTGTCCATTCGATTTGATACGTAGGTAGTGCGTGTTGCTATGGGGTGTTGATGGTTGAGAGGACAGTAGCTTGACCTCAATGTGAGCGGTGTAGCTTTCAAACACGAGGACAAACCAGCTCACCTCAGCGGCTCCTTCAACAATAACGGGCCAATTCTGGGTGCTACGTATCGCCCTCGACCGGGTCAAGATGTCTGAGAATTAAATCCCAGAGGAGGCACAAGACCGAACGCTCGATAGGACGATATTGCGGTTGTTGTATAGTTTTCCAACGAAGGGGAGACTTGGGGTCACGGTGTTTAACGAGAAGCTGGTGACCATTCAGATTTCCAGGAGTAAGCTGTAAAGACAAGAACCTGAGACATACGATAGTTTCCGTAGCTGGTGATCCAAAAGTAGTGGAGGCTGCTAGTGGTCAGAAAGAAAGAGCCGCCTCGGATTTAAATATTTATCGCCGAAACACCTTGACCTGCACCACCTCCAAGGACACTTCTTGGTTTCTTATGCTCTATGATCCCCGCATCTTCATTCGAAGTATTGGCGCGATTTCGAATGTCATAGCATAGGAAGCAGTATGTATAGTTCGCAAGTTTCATCAATGCAAAACTGCAACATCCTCATTCCCAGTTCGTCAACAAGAAGAACAGTCTATCCTACACAAAGTCCAACACTAACAAGCCTGCGTCCATGAAAAAATGTCTGTACGGGACATTATTTATTTGTACGTTTAAATAAATCTCCTTCCAATTTTTCTGCTAATCAACTTTGACAACAGCTTTCACTCCAACATAATCCTTCCGAGCTCCCTGCTCCTGCCTCTCCACGTAGCCATTCATCTCGCATACCACTTTCCCCCATCACTACCACCACCTACCCCTCAAATTACCGTACTCCCGAGTAGCTACCTACGTGCTCTCAAAGCACTCCAGTCGTGATGCGTTCCGTGGAACACTATCAGCCAGATTGCCAGGTAAGCCTTGCCTTTCTTCCGCATAGCTCGCTTTTGACCGGGACCAGCCGAATCAGATACATCCACTCTCGGTACTTGGTCTCCAGGTCGTTCTCCGCTAGTCGTCGAGATTGGCGTCTACTGTGAGTTTTCCAAGAACCCCCGAACTTACGAGAAATAACCTACCTTGAACGCCGCCTCCGACATCTCGATGAGCAAAACCGTCGACGTCACTCTTGCATCCATTAACCTCTACCTATCAAGACATCAGGGATGCTAACGCTACATCCGACTATGTCGACAGCGCTGTCAAGCTTCTCGATGACCTCGGAAAGGCGCTACCATTCGTGGCCACTGCTTTTATTCTACTCAAGGTCATTGTTGATGCAGAGAAGAGAGCTCGAGACGTGGATATTAAATGCCAGGACTTGGTTTTGCGGGTTACCTTCACGCTTAGTCACTTGCCTGCCCTTGCCAACCTTCCTCAGAGCCGCCTCAGAGGCAGGTCATCGATCAGATGAATTCAGTCTTGAAAGAGACTGCGGCCCTTGTTGAGGCGTACCGTAACCAAAGTGGTCTGGCCCGGAACAAGGAGAAATTTGAGACGTGTGCGAAGGCATTGGCGGAGATCACGAAGGGTTTAATGATGTCTCTCCAGATCCACCAAAGTGTCTTGATCGACACAATTCTCCAGCGAAATGTTCCTCAAGATCCCCAGGACGAGAAGGCGAAGCGATTTGTGGAGAAATATGGAGCAGGGGACCAGGCTGTTGTTGAGGCGGATAAAGGGCTCTTGAAGCAGTCCGCGGAGGAGTTGAAGCTGAGTGTCAGCGTAGAGGAAGAGGCTATGGAGACGCTCAATGCCAACCTCGGCGACCTCCTACGAGCGCACCAGGCACAGCTTGAACGTCGTCTAGATGACACCATTCGCGCCTCTCTGACGTCGAAGGAGGTAGACATGGAGCAAACGCTTATCTGTGTCCAGTGCGAAAAGGAGTCCAAACAGTCCATCAATTACGCCCAAGCATGTTCGTTCCACCGGGCGGAATACGATTCTCGGTCACGTAGCTACAGGACTCACACATCATTATCTCTCATATTGGATCACAGACAGTACTGCATTAGAGGAGTCTCTTTGCGAGTTCAGAGTTCCTTCTCCATTTACGGTCGTCCTTGAGTTGGGCGGAGGGGTTCTCCCCTCCGATTGCCGTTGAAGCGCTGGGATTCTAGATCTTCAGATTTCGTCGGAAGGTCATATTCTTGATGAAATATCACTTCTACGAGCAACCGCCAGAAGAGTTGGAAATGTCGTCTAGCTTGGAAGAGTTCGATATTTTTAGCATAACATATTTACCTGTTGCTGTCAAGGCCATGAGATATACGCTTTGGGGTGTTGTGGGGCAGAGAGCCGTTGCGCCTGTACCTGCAGGAGTCATACCAATATGACTGGGAGGGCGTACACGTAGCTCACAAAGTGTAGTCGCGTAGTACGTATAAGGTCTATGTTATGTAGCGAGCATGCAGAGATGACTCGTGCACTAATTGCTGCAAAGTTCAAATCATTGTCAACCCGGCGCTTGAATGTGAACCATCACTATGTCCGCCAATACAGTGCCTCCACTCGAAAAACTACTAGCTAATCCTCGCCTGCTACCACCGCTCCCCCCTTCCTGCAATACTGAACCACCTGTTGATCGTAGTCGCGAGGTATGTCATCTCCTTTTTTTTGCAAACATTCCGCCTGACCCAATCTTCGATAAAAGAAATGCCTTTATATCCCCGCCACTGGCGAGCCCCGCATCGTAAAAATCCCTGCCGAAAAATATATAACACTCGACTTTTCTCCTTACATTCAACCTACCGCCCTTGGTGCCAAACTACGCTCGTTCTATGTGGACTTCGAGGAGCCCCGCAATCATTTTGTGCTTATCATTGATCAGACTGCCCAAAACGATCTTCCTGAAAACGAGACACTGTCGATGATGTTGGGACATGAATTCGAACCCCCTCTGCATCGACCGTGGCGAGGGCCGGTTCTTGTCGTCTATCCGTGGAAGGGCCAAGGGCCAACGAAGAGCACGTTTGAAGACGATGTCAACGATACCCTCAAGTGAGTGACAACTCTTCCTATTAACTCAATTTATATTAATCGTCCGAACCATAGCTGGATAGAGGTAATGTACGACGAGCTCCATGTCGATCAAGGCATACCTCACGACCGTCTGCCACCTGGTTTAGTCTCTTTTACCACGATCCCAGTTCCAGAGTTTGGCACATCAAATTAATACATGTAGTACCAGTTGTAATACCTTGACTTGCGATTGCCTTTTATTAGTTGTTGAACTTTGAACTTGCACTCTAAATGACATTGAGCCACCTAGAACCTGTCATCGTGCGAACATTCGATAATCGGGACTATTCCAAGTCTGTCAGTTTTTCAATCCCTCCACTTCGGTATTCATCAGGCACTATACAGGCCTGCTTTCCACCTCGATACTCACATACTGTCCTGCTTTGACATAGCAATTCAATCGGTGAATATCCAGTTGATTCGCCTGATAACCAAAACTCCTTATTTAGCGTGTTCCAAACCGAAATGAACACCTTTGTTTCTGTCTCATGTAGCTCACGGCCTTTCGTATACACCCTATACCACTATTTCCGCACTCGAGATACTATCCCATCAACACGACATCAACACAAGACTTGGAACATGGAAAGTTGAAAGTCGAAAGTAACTTGCACAGAGTGTGATATAGGTTCTCGGACCCATGCCAAGTCTCTTCTTCGTTGCTTTGAAGGAGTCTCGAGGCCCAGAATGACCGGAAAGCTTAGATTTGATTTATCCTCGACGTCAAGCTCTGAATCTGAGGAGTCTTCGCGCGTTCAGATCTATTCGGTGTGTCCTACTCGAGACATTTTGGAAGCGTTTTCTGAATCATTTGTACTTGCATATTGGGACACCAATTCCACTTTGTCAACGAACGTCTCCAAAGGGGCTACCTGGCCTGGGATGTTGTTCTACCTCGCAACGCAAGAGTGCTCGAGACAGGAACTGAGACAGGTATGCTTGTCTTTTTCCGGACTCCTCGTCTTTTCTTCTGACATGTCTTTGGGCGCATGGCTATTGACCTTGGCTAAACAGTTGCCAAAGTCCGCTATCTCGTACGATTGACGAATACAACACGTTTTCCCCCACTGAACACTACGCAAACGTCCACTTTTACCAAGCCCCATCAACGTACCTTCCGTTACAATGGACTTGCCGATTTGACCTCGTATCTCAATCACACCAAGCAAAGAGGCTAAAGAAACAGGATTGGTGGGATGCCTGCGACCACACTCAACAAATTCTCAAGCCATCTGGACACGTTCAATTCCTTAAGCCTCTTCTGGGGGGACTGGGAATGCGCGATTCCGCTCAGGCTGATCGCATTAGCAGACAAGTATAGCCTTACGCTCGCCGATATAGCCATCCTACTACAGATTTTGAGTAATCTGAGGTTTCGGATTATCCGGCTGATGTCAATTCGCGTTCCAATCGGACCCATTGAAGAGGAACGACGGTGGTAGGGTGCTCAGATGAGTCTTTCAAAATAACTGATGGTTCGAGGTTGTCGAGAGCGATGCGGACTTGAACGCCCTTTTTCGGAGTGGGTACAGGGGTTGTACGATGGGGATGCCTACACATGTACCGTCGTATGTGCTCAGAAATGAACCCAACTTATATTTAGTTGTTCGTCAATGCAAGGGTGAAGGAAGAACTCGGAAGATACAGGGGTACCACGGTACAATGTTAGTGTCGACTTACGGGGCACCTGTAGTTCGCTGGCTGAAACGAGCTGACTGCGGTGAATTTCTTCGACATAGGTTGCCTCACTTCCGTCAGATTTTACCCCAGATTGGCTGTACGAGTTCAAGTCCGACAGCCCAGGGACTGACCTTGCACCAAATTCTTCAACGTCGAAGAAAGCGGCAGTTGCTGGAATAGCAACTTGAAGAATGGCCGCTATATTCAGGTTAGTATGTAGTTATAGATGTGGTCGATATAAAAACTTGCTACTGAACCCAAGAAGGGAGATTACAACAATAGTGGGACCGTCGCGTATCCTTGCTGATCCTTATCCTTGACCTGTAGCTAAAACGGCGGACACTTAGTATACAGGAGACTAGTCCCACCTGTTTTGAAGTTTTGGACCGAACTTTTGAATTACCTGCCGTGGACCGTCCCCGATCAGCGCAAAGTCCCGTACTACATGCTACGGATACATACCCCAATACGACATGAACCGGCGCACCCCTCAAAAGGCTACGGACTCCGTTACCCATTCGATAAACACAAACACGTAGTTATCGATCGTCTGTAGCCATAGATCATGCATCAGAATATCCCTCCCACGAATGAATATGCAAATACGAACTTTATAGTCAAGACATGTACAACCCATCAAGAGTACCATGCTTCAATATGATCATCCTTATCAGGGATATCGAACCCTTCGTTGTCGTGAACCCCTTCAGCTCCGTCTACCTCGGCACTGACATCTTCCAGAGACGTGTTAGGAACCCAGGGTGGAATAGCATCGAATGTCTGTAGGACCTTGTGCACTAGTCTTGCAAACGGCGCACATGTATCTGAGCAGTCCACCGCCCTACTGATGGCGGCAATGCCATTCTCTGTGATGATAGCCTGTAGTGAATGTGCCATAGGATCTATCTCGATGAAGAACTCTTCACGAAAATGTACAAGATCCAGTGCAGCATCACAGTCCCATATCGCATGCATTTCATCCTCTACCCGAATATGGCAGAAACGACAAAGTCGTTTCCTCCCGAGAAATTGCGCTTCCGTCCCGATTACGTTTCCACCGCAAAGTCTCAATTGCCAGTCGGTGAGTCGATGTCAGCAGCCTGGTGAGCAACTTTCGGTGATCGTTGATAGGTACCATCAAGTATGACTGCACCCCGTGCTTTGTGAAAGGTCTCGAACTTCTATGCCAGACGAGCATTGTCGAGGGTAGTATCGAGTTTTCGGGATTGAAAGTTTTGACAAGTGGATCTGCTCGATAAGATTGTCTCTGTGATAACAGCCGAGCTATCACCGCACCAGCGTTCGAACCCATCCATCTTCTCCTGAAACTCCGAAATCTTCAGAGAGAATGTAGTTGCGTCATCCGCCTGTTCCAGATGGGAGAGCCGACGCCCATACACCACAACACCACCAACGCGGTCATGCCACATGTACCGTGGAATGTCTGCAAAGAACACCTTCCAGAGCCCTGGAGATGCACTATCACCCGTCAGTAGCCCGATGGGTAGTGCGAAGGTGTCAGAGATTTCTCCCCCAGCACCGTGAGCCCACAATTTAGACCAGTGTCGACACTTCAGCAAACCAAAGCCAATGCTGGAAGGTATACCGCTCGGCGCTACATGACAGTCTCTGGGTATCCATCAAGACCGGTTCTGATATGTTCATAAGCACCAAGGGAGGACACCAAGGGGCCGTTCAGTATTGAGCGCCGATGTTTGCCTTGGGAAAGCTATCTTCTGTTCCTTGAAGTTGAACATGGAGAGCGGGTACCCACGGGACTAAGCAAGGAGGAAGTGACATATGCTCTTTTGAGGACGAAGGTGAGTCAATAAAACACTGGAAAACGCATGGCAACGACGCACCTGCACTTGGTACCGAGATTCACTACATCTAACTGGAGCCGTAGCGAGACCACTTGAATTCTAATGCGTGATTCTGAGATCCATCTTGATTTCGAATGCTGCGCCTGAGTTCCGTGACTTGGAAACCCTGATTCCAACCGTGTATATGGCCTATACCATACAAACTCCAAGATACTATTTCCACCTGATTGAAGATCTCCCAAAGAGCTTTTCGATCGTTCCACTATACGACCATTTTGAGTCAAGAGATGAGTGCAAAAGAGTTCCCTTGAACTTGGCCTGTCAACGGATTTTTGAGTAGCTTCGAGGTGAGAAATCGGTTTGAACGAGCAAGAAATGGAACAGACAGTTCCCCGATCATGCTTTTCCAGTTCACGAAATCCGAACACCGTGGGACAATCACCCTTCCTTAATAGCACGTCGTGGTTGCCCTTTCACAAGTCACACCCTCGTATCACATTCTTTGTCTTCAATGGCCTCAAAGGTATAAAAGCTCATACTCAATCTGTATCGGTTCGTCTTTCCTGTCATGTCCAACTTCAGTGCAGCAGCGGTACGCATTCCATCATCGGTTTTCACACTTTGAAACTGACACTTCGACACGAAGCCCGCCGATGTCCTTCGCTTGGCCAAGGAGAATAGGATCTCAATGCTGGAGACTGAACTCCAACTAAAGGAACGTCAGTTGGAGAAAGTGCAGCGTCAAAATACTCTTTTCAAGGTTTGAAGCTCAAGCATATATCATATTCGAGCTCATGCTTATGACCATGTCCCAATAGCGCGCTCTGAAGACCCTCGCCGATGATAGGAATGAGCTTCTCGAGATGCTGGCTAATAGTAGCGCTGACGAAGTGAGTAGTAAATTCGCCTAATGATCACACTAGGACTGACTCGTCACTCCACGCAGGTTGGAGTGTCTGACGATGCAGAACAACTGGCATTTGACACATATGTTTCTGGCTGGAGGGCAGCAAATGAGGTGCGAAACTTGATTAGATTCTCACAACACGACCTTTTAAGTACTGCCTAGCCTGTCAATCGATCTTCCACCTTCAAAGCTTTCACGTGGCTTATCATCGTCATCTTCCTCGCTCTTTTGGCAATGGTAATAATCAAACGGTTTTCATCGTACCAATTTGGACTCTTTGACAAGGCGTTGCATACGGGCAGATCTGTGATCGCTTTCATTAATAACATTAATAACGTATAATTTCGTGATAGTATGAATATATCGAGACGTACCACGCACTATTCAATCCATAACTCCTCATCTTGGCTCTTAACGAACACCTCGAAACAGTAGGTGGTCCCGGCTTGTCGTTGGGTAGTCTCTGGACTTCTATGATTCAATGCCCCAGCTTTCCTAGGTGTGAAGAACGAGCTCCGAGAACAATTGATCTTTTACAGATATCGAAACCTGAGCGTTGTGAGTCCTGAAAGTCTATTCTCGAGGGCAAAACAATTCCTCATCAAAGCCCAACGCTTCATGCTATTACCTGAGAAACTGCGAGGCATTGCTACAGCGTACAGAGACACTTGCGGACAAAATACGCTGTCAGAAGCAGAGGAAGGAACAGCACCCGGCCGCGGTCAGGAGCGCAAAAGAATGTGTGCCCGAGTCTCAGTCGCTTTGCATCGTGATGGCCCTACCGGCACACTTGCTAATGGACTGCATTAGAGCTTGGCCTGGTCTCGAGTTCTCAAGTTCTCAAGGCTGGAGGGAGTAGAACGAGGCTCGAGAGTAGATTCGAGTCGTGCAGTGGTAGTTCCAGGATTTGAATGGCAAAAACCTGCTGCGACATTCAATGACAGTTGATCGAACCTCCTGAGGAGTAGGGTAGGGCTCCAACTCATCAAGCAGCAAGTGGTTCGAGTCTAAAAACTCCGCTGAGAATGCGCGATACCGAGAGTTCACTCTGTGGAGGAGGGGCAGCAACTTTTGATGCGTAGCTTTGAATAGTGGCGGTTCGGGGGTGAACGAAGAAAAGGAGTTGATAAGATTGATTTAGAGTTGGTCCACTCGGATGTGGTGAAAGAATTGCTGAAGGGAGCAGATGATTGGGAAGTGTGGCGACCGAGCGGAGTCAACATCAAGAGAGTGAAGCGCTGCAACCGCTGCTGTATAGTATACTAGTAGGCGTTTGCTTTGACGGAAGGAAGGAAGGGCAACGGTTCCGTAGCTCGAGAGTATGGTCAGTACCTCAATCAGGACTGCCCAAGGCACCGTAGACCTAAAAAAAAGTCGAATTTTATCAGACATGTTATCGTCGAAAAGAACCTAGGACGAAAACGTACCACCGAGATAAACTGGTTGGCTACTACCGCTACTACCCCCGCTGCGCTGATGGTACCAAGTCTATGGTGACAAATGGTTCTGGGGAAATCACAGAATGACGTGGAAGATTGCCCCGCGTCGGTAGGATATCAAAGTCGATGAACAGCGGAGACAGGAACTTGCAGACTTGTAGGGAGCGTAGCTGACTGTGTACGAGAATCTTTGAAAACAGTCCATCCTGGACGCAATTCACTTTGATAGAAGATGAGTTCTCGAGTTTCCCGTCGGATATTGGCTGCAAGCCATCCTGAGAAGGGACACCTTGAGTTCACTCGCCTGCCTAGTGGTCTACGATGAAGCGGGTAATGGGTGTTATCGGTCAAGAGACAATTCGGGCGCCTAAGCGCTTAAGCTCTTACCTGCCTACCACGACGGACCACGACCAGCACCAACTTCACTAGGCCAAGCTGAGCCCTAGTACAGTCTCGGTAATTGTAAGTATCAAGTATTACACTCCGATACCAATGCACCTCATAATTCTCGCAGACAGTATGTGACGCCGAGACTTGGCGAGGAATTGATTCGATTCTCGTCTCGCGGTCTTGAGTCAAGGTCTGCACACACGAGCTTGAGTGGAGAGTGTGCTCCTTTGTTGGTATGTGTCTACGACGTCCTTCCGCAAAGTGAAAATGTCTGATTGAGTGCTAGTTGCCATTGGAGATGTTCTTTTCCTCGTGCATCTCTCCCGCCCATCATAACACTAGGGTTCGTATGCTCAACGTCCTCGTTGGCATGATGGTGGCTTCAAGGAAAGATGTTTGTCGGATCCACGTCAGTCTAGAGCGCAACCCGTCGACCAATCTTCCGTCTGTCAAGAGCCAAACCCAAGTAAACTTTTCAGGGCAATCGGACCTTTTATTTGGAGGTGGCTGGGTGGTACTACATATTCATTCTTGGGCTCTCACTTCGCCCCGACGCACCCTCGAAAAGTACCACCAATTATTGGACATGTCCGAAGGATCTACAAATGCGGATCAATCACTTTCACTGGTTACTACAGCATCCTCTTGCCTGACAATCGTCTCGCCGTTGAAGGAAATCTGATCAGCCAACAATTTTGCCGAGTGGTTCTGTCTTCCCGAGCCTCGAGGACTGAAAGCCCACGACCCACAACAGCAATCATCGAGTCGACTTTAACAATTGCCATGGATGTAGACCAACTTGCATATTTGCATGTCTTTTCCATGTCTTCCACCTTGGATTTCATTTACTCGCCTACTTATCTCTATATTAGTTGATACCTGTCATTGGAATTGCATTCTCGCATTCGTGTCGCTCAGATCAAGAGTATATGACGAACCAAAGCGAATGTCACAGTACTAGTAGGAGTCCGAGACATGCTGGCTAACGCTTGACTAGTAATAATCTCGAGTCCGCCACATTGAGGGAAAGAATCCGAAAATACGAACGGTAAAAAGTCGCGTAATTGCTTGCATCCTCCGATTGCATTCAACTAGAAGAACAACGATCAGCATCTCAAAGCCGACAAGTTGGGGGATACATACAATGCACTCTCTAGGACGCATTTCAGCATACACTTCTGTTATACCTATCCTGGATGAGTATTTGATCGAACTTCAAAAGACCTCTCATTTACCTCAGAGTGCGATGTCTAGGATTAGCTTGCATGGCTTGAGGAACGCCTCGATGTCACATCCAACGCCGCACTGGGTGTCTCCCAGCCTGAGGTATCCATAGAACCAAGAGGCCCAGCGCAGGATGTAGAGCCTGGGAGATCACGTCGCTACGGACAGCCCATTAGTCTCATAAAAATCGGGACTATGGACTGACACCTGCGCTCCAAAACCACATGAACGCTCCATCAACGCATCAACCTTGACTAGTTATACATCTTTTCAAGTAATTCTGACCTATGTGTAATCATAATTAGCTCCCAAATGCCCAGAGACGAATACTGTACTCGCGGAATCACTGTAAGGGGAAGCATCAATGGTAGTATTAAGATGCGACTATCCCTGCTCAGCTCCCAGCGTCCAAAAAGCTAAAAGTGACGTATCAGATGGCGAAAGCTTTCTTAACTATTCTGATGTAATCTTGTCCTGGAATGATGACCAACTCAGCAACCGTAGGCCTAGAGAGGGGAAGGTATTGCGGGCGATAAGCAAAAGCAGACGAGCTACTGGCCTCGACGTTGGTGGCATTATCGATTCGAATGATGGTGTCCGGTTGTCGGGTGTGTTTCTCTCAAGTGCCAGTTTCTCTGTCGGCATAAGAAACGTTACCTAGCTATCCGTCAGTGGGTACATTCGGAAGAAGATCGCTCTAAGACAAACACACCCCAGGTAGTGACATCTATATTCCTGCAGTAATTCCAAGCCCAACCCAGCATATTTGCACACAGGCTCGTATAAGTACTCCAGCGCCGTCTGATCTGTTATGGAGCCATCCTCAAGGGTTGACAGAAAACTGATCACAAAAGTGTATGTGCGGACTGTATGTCATGTTCTGCATACCGAGGTCGGTGCTCAAGGAGTTTAATTTGGTCGGAGGGATGGCTGCTGGGGAGTAGAGCGATAGTTGAAATGCAACACCTAATCTGCTAATCCGTGGCACTGTCGGCTCTGCGAATGAAGATCACAATTGGAATGATTTGCGAGGATACGAGAGGGATGGCATACATGTTAGACAAGGTTGCATCGACTGCAACTCGGAATCTGCCGCAAGGTGCTCTTATGACTTGTAGATTAAGGAGGACTGTTGCTATGAGAGAGGGGAGGAGGGGCTGTGCAAATGTTCAGGCAAAACTGCAGTGCCAGCAGTCGTGTCGAAGGAATCATGAGTCTGGCTTCGACCTGTATGAGGGTTGTTTTGCGCATAAGTTCCAAACGTACATTTTCAGATGAAAAGCGTGGTTCATGGCCAGGATTTGGATAAAGCGTGGAAGGAAACTGGGACGTGGTCGTTATAGAAGGAAATCTAGCAATCTCCGGGCATACGTTGAGGTTGTGTCCTTTCAGGGTTTGGAAATTTGAACCTCAGTATAATGACCGCTAACAAGCTGAAGGCTTACCTTGTGTCTAGTGGATTGAAGGAAGCAGTTCGTTCCGATGAGACCGTGACCTTGCGCATGTTCAATTTTCCTGTTTGATGGATCACGAAAACACGCGATTCGTCAAAACACCCTCCTCGGGCCTTCTCTCAGACCTCGTCTTTTCTCTATCTTTCTCGATCCCATCCTGAACGCGAATATACCCAGTTGAAGGAATCAGAGCCGACGCAAAGCTGAAAGGTGAGGGTGAGACAGTATTCAAAAATGAGACTCCGACGCAAGCCGACTCCGAATGTCTGAGACTCTTGTTCAAATTTCGCATTTCGGCCCACAACAAGGTAACGATTGCATATGTGCTCACCTTCTATTGCTAAATTGTAAACCCCGTTACAGCTCTTCACTTGCAGCAACTGAGATGGATGTAAACGCCTGCACCGTCACCACCGTCACCACAGTGAGTCCTTATTGTCCTCCCGCCTTGTCTCTTACCCGATATGCTACAGTCGAATATACATTGCAATTGTTACGAAAGCGCCTCCTCCTATTTTGGTGTTTATCGTGTGGCACAACGGACATTGAATGGACAGCCCTAGTCAATCGTAGACAACATTCACGGATAGCACAAGTGAGACGCTTACCATACTCCTCATTCCAATGACTCCCTAGACTTGATGCGTCTACCGAATGTCGAAATAGCTCATCAGTCAGTCCGCACGTCTATTTGCGAGAGCAAATTCTTGTGGACAAGAGTGGATTTCATACACACCTTTCCGCAACCGGCACGCTACACCTCGATGAACGTTAGTTCTGTCAAGGGGGTGAGCCCGTGTTGTTTGTCTGTCTGAGCTCATTTTCGCTCACTTTTCTGTAGCTGTCGTGCTTTTTCTTGAATTAGAGAATATTGAACAGGTTTTATGACAACGGTGAGTCCGTGTCGTCATCCGGCCGTTTTTGGCTTGATGTGCTGAACCTTGCCTCCCAAGAGTCGAATTCGACGGGAAACCCTTCGCATCTCGCTCGTCGCAGACCCTAGTCCAACCCAATACAAGCTAACTCCCATGACGTCTCCCAGGACTGAGCCTACACCGCTGTCAATGATCAACGGTTAAATGGACCTTGTCAGCCCGATCGGCCAAGTTAGCAGTGGATTGGGCTCCAATTGACGAAGGTTGACGAAGGTACACCAAGTCGCGGGAAGGGCGCAGTGACGGTATCATTACCTATCCCTGCGGGGTGAGGTTATCGGCCCAGAAAGGTGGATTTGATTGGTATTCCTGGTGAAACTGGAGTAGGGCCC
Source organism: Paramarasmius palmivorus (assembly GCA_037176845.1). Taxonomy (NCBI): domain Eukaryota; kingdom Fungi; phylum Basidiomycota; class Agaricomycetes; order Agaricales; family Marasmiaceae; genus Paramarasmius; species Paramarasmius palmivorus. The sequence continues at coordinate 27,553 of JAYKXP010000061.1, read as the reverse complement.
GATATCGTGGCCCAACCTTCGGTGAAGTGCAGTATTGTCCTCTGGTTGTGTTCAGGGCTGCGGTGACTCGACAGGACAATGGTTAAATGGACCTTGTCAGCCCGATCGGCCAAGTTAGCAGTGGATTGGGCTCCAATTGACGAAGGTTGACGAAGGTACACCAAGTCGCGGGAAGGGCGCAGTGACGGTATCATTACCTATCCCTGCGGGGTGAGGCTATCAGCCCAGAAAGGTGGCTTTGATTGGTATTCCTGGTGAAACTGGAGTAGGGCCCGATATCGTGGCCCAACCTTCGGCGAAGTGCAGTATTGTCCTCTGGTTGTGTTCAGGGCTGCGGTGACTCGATAGGACCGTTGGAGCTTTATTGTCTCCATTCCAGAAGCAGCTGTCATTGGTATTTGTGAGATTGTGGTTGCTGTCTTCCAGAGGCTGGACATGTAAATAAAGAGCTGGAAATTCCGGTGTCGTGGAAGATTTTTTGATATGCGGTTCCAGTATTTCTCTTCTAACTTGAAAAAGGAAGCTGAGGTAGTGTTTCGATAGCAGGCAGGGAGGTTACAAACAAGTCAACCCTAGATCCGATGAGACGTTCAACGTCGAGAGATGGACAGTCATAATACGCGGGTTCGTCAACTTTAACTTAGGATTCATTGTTCCCGTCTTCAACAACACTCACCACTCACCCGGGTACACCACCTAGCCATGCTGTTCAACCACGTCAACTTACCGTCACCCACGCTGCAAGGTAGTTTAGACACCTTGGAAGAGGTCGAACAAGCACTCCAGCATGCGAAATCCGATCCACGCGATGAGAGGTGGGAGTCGCTGTTGCTGTATGCACAGGACGATAAAGGAATAAATACTGCCAAATCCCTGGAGATTTATGAAGCTGCTATTGAATGTTTTCCAAATACTGTGAGATTTTTCGCGACACCATCTCCTGGCAATATAACGATGCATTCACAGCCTGCCATTCAACTGGCCTACGCAAAGGCAGTGTCCAACAACAGCCATCAAACGCCCGGAGAAATAGAAGACCTTTTCAAGTCGTACCTGAAAACCCCATCCGTTGCACTCTGTACCCTATATCTGTCATATCTCAGGTTTGGTCTTTCCTGGACTCCTACGTGCCATATAATGACTGCTTGCATAGAGAGCGACGGCTCTCAACGTCTCTTTCAGATGTATATAAATATGTTTTAGATCTTGTTGGACATGAGGCAGAGAGTTCTCCTTTGTGGACCGAGTATCTGGCGGTGCTGGAAGAGGTGCGCAAAGTTAATCTTCTAATATTCATGTGAATCTTGACTGTGATTTCTCCAGAAGCAGGACTACACTACGCTTCGCGAAATATTACACCAAGTCGTCAAGATACCTCTCAAGGACTTACCTGTTTTCTGGGAGTTGCTTGAGGCGTATGAAAACAAGCATCACAAGTCTACTGCTGAGCACACTATTGCCGGGCTTCTACCCTCCTATATACGAGCTCTGCGGGTTTACGATGATTATCAATGTCACATTCATTTGCTCTACCCACTGTCCGCCTCGGCGACACAGAGATCAAGCTGTAGAAGCGACACCCTGCTTCTCCCTGCCTCCCCCGTGTCTTCTTTTTCCGGCGGACAGCTAGTACGAAGATGGGAAGCTTATTTAAGGTGGGAAGAAAGTGATCCTCTTTCACTTCGGCAGGGCAATATGACGGCCTACACAAAGCGCTTGCGTAGCGCGTATGTCAAGGCCACTGTTAGAGTGAGATTCTGCCCTGAACTCTGGTAAGCTCTTTTGGATCCCATTGTATACTTACAGTGTGTACTCATCCTGTAATGATTCCCGGCCAGGTACACAGCCTACAGATGGTGGCTGAGCATCGGTGATGCTGACGAAGCATTTGTCTGCTTGAAGATGGGCATCAAGGCTAATAATGATAGGTGCGTACGAACTATGCGTAAATTGTCATTATACTGATTACAACAGTTTACTCTTGAATATCGCTCTCGCACTCGCTTTGGAGGCTCGAAACGACGAGGATCAGACAAAGACACTGTATCAACAGCTTTTGGAAAATCTACGAACTGCCTTCAGATCCAACCTCCAACATTTTGCAGCAGATGATATCGCCAAAGATTTGGGTGTCGTCTATACCATGTATATGCGCTTCGAGTTGCGGAAGAGTGGACTGATCGCTGCCTGGTCTGTCTTCCGTCAAGCAATGAATGACACACCTGCAGCACCCTGGTTGGTGTTCGAAGAGGCCGCAAAGTTAGCTTTTGGCAATGGCAATAACAAGGAGTTCGCCCTGAGTGCATTTGAAGCTGGAATGGTCCATTACTCTCAGGAGATAGACTACGTCACCTGCTATTTGGATTGGCTCATCTCCATAGACGATCGAACCCGTACGTTGTTCTAGATGCGTCAAATATCCGGACTCATATCCCCTTCCAGGTGCACAGACCTTGTTCGAGTCGGTAATTGACACTTTTTCACGCGAAGATGCTAGACAATTGTGGGATCGTTGGTCGCGATACATGTATCGTGCTGGGGACCTGGAATCGATACAGGCTGCCGAGCAACGAATGGCCAAGGATTATGGATTAGGTGTGTGTCGTCACCCGTGATTAGGCATGATAACTGACTGCTTGGCCGAAAACCTAGCTGATTTACGTCGGTCGCTAGCCCTTTTCTCAGGAGCCAACCTTACTTTTACACGTAATGTCACAAGGAAGGATGTTGCAGCCCAGAAAGCTATACCCGAGCAGCGTCAGCAGTGAATTTGAGGGTCTGCCTCAAAGATGCTCTTGTAGATATCACGCTTATCGATGTTCTGAATATACTGGTACTAGGAAGTCAACCCGTGCTATGCACGGTGCCCAGGTTGCTGTATTTTTTGTAACGACTTCAAAATGACTTTACCGAAGCAGCCCATCTTCGCATCGATTATCCGAACCCTAGATGCCGAGAAGTTTGATGCCCGACAAGTGGTCGGAACTTTAATCTATGTATTACTAGCGCTTTAGCAGACGAGCTCATGAGGTTCCCCTCTCAGGATGGCTTGCAGCCAATATCCGACCGGGACCTTGAGAAACCATCTCCTGCTCAAAGTGTTTTATTCTTCGGCCGTGGTAACGACTTGGAAAATCGACGAACAATTTACCTGGTCTGTCCTCCTTCTATCATCGCCAGATCCTGATACACATCCAAGCAATCGGTTTTTCTCCTCTATCCTTACCAGCAAAGACACGGCGAGGAAATTCTTATTCTAAATGCTCGGAGGGTTTATAGGCGGGGTTTAGGACGGCGAGTCATAGACTTGGTGGATCTGTGAGTCTGCGTCCGAGTACTGCCTATCCTATATCGCTCACTGCCTCACTTTCTGTTGCGTCGTCGTCTCAGACACCAATATCAATCTCTATTCTCAAGATCTCCGTGAAACCGTCCCAACTGTTATTCGGCCAATTATACGAGGACGAGTTAGGCCTAGGAATGTCGCCGATAGGATTCGGTCTTTGCAGTTGCCATCGACGACTCCCGAATGCCAGTGAATATATCCTGGACAGGTCTCCGCAATTCCAACAACATACCCCTTTCTGATATTACAAGTATATTACCATCATATCAATAATTGCGGAACTTCGTCGAGTTATCGTACGTCAGTTGACCAGGTCAGCAGCGTCTCCGCAAGGAAATCTCTATTTGACCGTCATGACAAGTACATTTGTAGGATCATGAACTGGACCGCACCTTACGTGATACCGACGGTTTGTCCCTATTTGGATTCTGGTTCGCGCCTATCTCGACAACAGATGGCTGTCCTTGAGTCACAGTACCTGAAGGCTTGCTGTCCATAGCATGAAGTAAGTTTCTACATCGAGCACGGTTCTGGCTAACATAGTTTTGTTAAGGGCATTCTCAATGATTCAAATATGATATGATATCTATGATCTCCACCGGTTCTGTCTAGTCGCTTCGGTTCGACTTTGATTCAATTGCGTCCTTTTGAACCCGACCTTACCCAGTGCCATCACCGTCACGATCCATGACAATCATACATCATGACTCGACAAACGACTTCGACGGCGGTGGAAAACGAGCTTCGTAAGCTACTAAAAGTCTATGTGTCCGTCGTTCTACTCAATTCGGCTACTAATAATGAAGAAAAACCAATCCTTATGCCATGTACTTCACCTACGGTATGTCCGAATGCCAAGAGCTTCTCTTCCCTAGGCTTCTACACTCCTCTCTTCGGAACGTACCTTGTTATAATGCACGGACCAAGGGACACCTACAATGGTATTACCAGACTATGTCTCGGCCAGTGTCTGTTGTAATCGCGTAATTACGTCGGCGACTCTACCATGTTCTTTGACAGTCAAGAGCGGAGAGTACGGAACGCTTGCGAAGTATTTGGAATTTGGCGGTAATAAATAGAAGATAGTCCTGGGGTATGGCTAAAGCTCTGTGTTCTGTGTTGGTTCATGAGCTAATATCTACATATACAGGATCCTTGATGGTCTGATTCCTCAGGTATGTATGATGTCTTCACATCCAGGCATATCACTGACGCGGACGCTTTGGCAGCGAGACGGCGGAGTAGATGCTAGCGAGTACCTTTTAGCTCAACTTCGCCTCAATCTAATTGGAGATGCAGATTCACCGTTGTTGTACGATGTGGAGTTTTGATAAACGGTACCATCTTCTATCCTTTTGCCGACTTAGCACTCAGTACTGACAACGATTCCTAACTATCGGGCTGACGAGCCCCGTCTTGATGGCAGGCATAATCGACCATTTGCAGAAGCTATACAATCAAGGGACTACTCTCACTGTCGAGTATACCATCAGCAGTGTTGCTATTCACTCCGCCCTTACTGTTCTTACCGGTAAATCCTCAAACCTTTCCTTAGGGGACCTCTTTTCATAGGCCTATATACTTAGCTTGGCGCATCTGGCGGATCCACCGACGAATTCATTCTTGCAACGTTTACACGCGTGCCTCGGGCTCGTTCCTGCCAAGCGGTCTCTGCTCCGATCAGAAGAAGGTATCTAATTACCACCTACTTTTCTTCGTTCACCCCCGAACCGCCACTATTCGAAGCTACGCATCAAAAGCTGCTGCCACTCCTCCACATAGTGAACTACCCTACTTCTCAGGAGGTTCGATTGACTGTCATCGAATGTCGCAGCAGGTGGTTACGAGTCTAGTTTTTGCCGTTGAAATCCAGAAACTACCACCGCACGACTCGAATCTACTCTCGAGACTCGTCCTACTCATACATCTGCGCCTGCTTATCGCTCCATCATATAATCAAACTAGCCAGGATGTTCCCAGTCACCAACCAGAACCTCTGCAATTGTCATACATTCCCGTAAGGAGGTCAACATTGCAAAGAGCTCAGCTCCTTTCCCCATCTTCCCGAAGTACGTTGAACGACTTTGGTACATAGTTCTTCTGATACCTGGTGTAAAACCTTTGGCTGTGTTCCTCTGTGTGACATGGGTAAAGCTGGTCGTAAAAGATGATCTACAAAGTATATGCGAGGGTCGCGGAACGAGATGAATCGTGCACATTCGTTCGAAAGAGTCAAGTTTAGTGTCGTAACTATAAAGGAACTATGCTGGACAAGTACTATATACCAAAGATCATATCTACGCGTATCTGCAGCGATGTGGAGGGAGGGTCTAGATCTTGCGGCGCTATCATTTCATAATTTAGCGACGAAGTCGTATATGCTAGGGCGATTTACCTTTGGGTCTTGCTGTTCGGAATCACCTTCATCCATGTCAAAAGGCCGCTTCTGGCCAATGGCTCTCACTATCTATCATCCGCCAGTTAACCAGGAGAGTTCAATATCAGGTGTTACGCACCTCGTCGATCGAGCAACCGATTTTCATACAGATTGCCAAAACCTCCTCTCGAAAATAGGCCTGTTCGTCCAGGAGTTTTTTATTGTCCGAACGGTAGACATTCGCGACGGTCTCAGCGGCAGCGAGACGCCCAACTAGGACCTGGTTTTCTTTCTGGGCACAGATGAGCTTCTCGTTGGCGATGCTCTTATCTAGGTTTCTGGCATGAACGTCAACCAGCGAGCTATAGACAGAAGCAACTCAGACGTACAGCTGTTCAATCAGACGAGCTTGGGTAGCATTTTCAATGACAAGTCTTTGAGCAAGGCTGTTGGACCGTTCCATTAATTGATGGGTCGAAACCATGGCAGTTTCGAGCTGATCGGGTGATAAGTGAGCGGTACAAATGAATGAGAAGGGCCAATTACCCTGTCCAAATGGTTTTGCGCCATAGTATGAGAAGAATTAGCCTTATAGTTTTGGGGAAGGAGAATAGGGAGTGCAGAACGGAAGACGGAGAATCGCAAGCCATAGTTATAGACTGCCTTTCCTTTGTTGTACAAACCAAAGGGCGTATTATATGACGCGCCGGAAATTCAAAGGGAAGAGAATCACCTCTTTGGGCGTCTTATCAGACGTCACCGAGAAGAGCCTTCCTTAACCTGTCCTGGCACATTCTTCAAGATCCTCAGTACATATCATCGTAGTCTAAGTATGTGTTCAAGATACAGAATTTGGTATCTTGGGGCGAAGCTGGTATCCTTTAACGATATGCATTCTTTCTCGGACAAAGTAATTTCAAGTTGCCGCCGGCGCGATCGCTACTCCTTGCGGGTGATCAAACTTTCCTTTGTCCTTTTCTCATTCCTTTAATTCCTGATGATGCATAGTTCCTACTCAAAAGGCTTTCTTTATTCTCCTTCATTCAATCCTGACCTTTATATCAATTCAAAACTCTGGTGGACCGGGATCATAAGCTCGACCTCTTCGTTCAATAACTAGTTGACCAAAATTGTAAGCTCAATTCAAGCCCCTCGTCCAGAATCACGCTCATACACTTTGAAGACTTGTATGCATCGAATGTACCTGGCTCATCGCGATATGCGGCATCCAAGTAGCTCCTCGTGGAGCACCGCGCGTACGAGGCTGGTATTGGCAGAAACGAAAAACGTAGTGATGAAGAGGCAGATGAGCACCTTGAGGAGAGAGAAGAGGCTCCTGGAAGCTGAAGTCTGTGCACTACAACATGAAGTCGAATCGCTCATGGTATGTAAACAGAACACTGAAAAACAGGACACCCTCGGTATTGACACCGCGGTTTAGACCAACGAGAGCGTACAACTGGTGCAGGCGAAAGAGCTACAAACTAAGACATGGAAGGAGCTGAGAAACACTATGGAGGCATCGGAGAAGGCCTCTCTCCGATATGAGGCAACCATCGGCGAGCTCAAGGAGACGATTAAGAACTGCGAAGGAATCATTGAAGCTCAAAACCGAAAGGTGACATTTCGTCTAGCACTTTGTCCTTTCCGCTCTAAGCTTCTGCAACCTAGGTAAAGCCCCGCCTCGAGTCCGCAGGGGTGCAAGCAGAACCACCACCTCTAACTGTCAACCACGCGGAAGTACAAACAGATACCTCCATCACCATCAGGGACGAAAATGTACCTCAGACGGGAGAAAGCAATGCATCTCAAAGGGTCAGTCTAGTTTCTTTGACATTCTGATTCCTCCCTAACTTCCTTTACAAAATCGACTAGATCAATAAATCAGCGAGTTGCAAAGATGTAAACCATCTTGATGCACGACACAAGGTGCGCATGTCGAATCTTTATTTCGGCTAAGGACCTGGAATGATTTAGTGAACAGCTTCAAGATTCTACTGTTGAGGAAACCGAGGGAAATACCAGGCGGTCGATGAAGATTCGATTGAAAGTCCCTGTAAGTATATAATCTCACCCTCGGAGAAGGAGCTTCATGGATTATATGAACAGAAGCGACCTCTCCCACTCGATAAGGCTGCCCTGGAGATAGCTAACCTCGGAATTGTTATTGGTGCCCCCGCTGAGGAAGAAGATCTGGTATCCTCGTCTTCACATTCTTCTTTACTTTCGACTGCACAAGAATCAATCAGTGACCTTACCTCCATACCCACCGGATCATCACTATCATTCTCAATCGTTCCTCAGGATGCCAAGGCATGGTTTCAGGCAGCCTTCGAATACCTCAAGGATCCAGATCTCGGCGACCATTATGAGAGTTTTCTCTATCAATGGGTCCGGGGAGAGGCCTCCACTGGCTGGAAAAAGACCCCTAAAGGAATGCCAGGTGGTCGTCCGAAGGTTCTCGAAAGTTGGATCAGCAAGGCGGGTAAAGAACACGTACAACGGTATACCTCCACTCCTGTCCTCGATCTCCAGTTTGCCAGGAGTTTCCCGACAGCGTTCTTGACCTGGTGGCGGGATATGCAGCCTTCATGGAGGTCGTTCGAGGACGGTAGCTTTCAACCACCAGCATTTGCAACCTTTGGAACGTCATGGGTAACACTGAACCGTTGGGGGCCCAATGGATGGGCTCTTATCCTTGTATGTTTGAAGTGGTGGGGCGGTAGCATTGCATCACTTGCGGAAAGCAAAGCAGAAGCGGATATCAGCAGGTTGAAATGGGAGCTGGCGATCGCAGATATGTCACTCATGTTTGAAGGAGTGACTGAGCATCGCATTGGCACTTTAGGCAAATGATTCTCTTCGCGCTCGATTCAAACTGATGTACGAAGAACAATACATATAAGTTTGAACTGCTTTAGTAGCATCTCGAGTTGACATTATATTATATTCGTCTCTATGTTTTGGTTCAGAGAGCTTTCACATATAGGGATCCCTGCTGTTCCGAAAGGGGACCTGTGCAGGTTACTTTCGACTTTCCGTCACCACGCTATTCCAGCAAGAGTAATCAGACGGAATACCATGAAAACCCAAAATCCGCCACAAGATTGAGAGCGATGCCATAGTAGCAAAAGGCTCCGGAAGAGCCCATGAAAGTTGTGACACTAGCCACGAACATCGCATAGGTAGCAGATCTGCGGGTCTTAAATACGAAGATCTTGACGACGGCCGTCAAGTGGCCGAAACAACTTTCGGTCGAGACACAGCCAAATACCTTATAAGAATGTACATCCTTATATACCAGAATGAAGTACGAGATACAAGATATGCACTATTCCAATCGTCGTCTCTTCGACGGTGGTCCTATTCTTTTTGTTTGTGACCTGGAATGTCAGGCGGAGAATTCGTAAGGAGGCTCGAAATTCATCGGCAATCTGTTGGGGATGCTCCTCGAAGTGTTTCTCGAGATTGTATCTCCACCTGCCGCCGAAGAATACGGGTTTTGCTCGACCACGACGCGTCATCGCACCGAAACTCGCCTCATGTCCAGGGTGAACCGCTCCCTCACTGGTTTTGGCGGCGGAATGGTATATGTTCGCAGCATCCTTCCCGGCCTTGGTAGACCTCATATCCTCAACATGCTCCAGAAACCGACGATCTCATCCTTTTCCCGATAGAATTCCACATCGACAACCACCTCATCCCAGCACAGAGAAAAGCGATGGACGCGGCGTCACTGTCAAAGACCTTGGCAATGTCGTGGGCTAATACCACCCACGGCCAGACCCACAAACAGCGTTAACGAGCGGCTGTGCTGGGCTTAACACGATATACCTTCATAATTGAAGCCCAAATTCGGCACCGTACCCAATGTGAATCTGAGCATGTAATAGCCTACAGCGAGACGGCTTAGCATCTCGGGATCTTCTTTATTGGTGCTGCCTGGGAAGAGAATATGTGATCCTCAAGAGCTCTGGCAGGGCCTTTGGTTTAGATGAATGAAGTAAAGAGGTCGACGTAGCTGTTGTAGTAACTATTTCGGTCAGCAAAGGTGATAGCTTGAGTAATAAGATAAACACACCTTCAATCTCCATGGTCATGAAGGTTTTCATCCGTCATCGACTTGGAAGACAGCCCACGCGGCCTCTACATCCACTCGTTCTAGCTTATATCCTTGTATCATGTCCTCGTTGCCGCTCAAAGCCCATACCGCGAGTGTATGATGAGAAGTATGGCTGTTGAGACCAAGCTGGACAATGCATGGACTATGGTTGAGAACGTACTTGTGTCGAGAATGTCAACGAGCCAGAGACGATGTTTTGCAACGTGTTTGGCTGCTGGATCAAGACCGGACATTCGAGAAGCGCTGTCTTGTCTGCAGGATCCTTGAATCTTGGCGCGATTTGATGAGGAGCACTGTGATACCAGTAAAGAAGAGACTTCACTAAATATCAGTGGGTGTACGTCCAACTAGAGATACGACTCGGAACTCACGGAAATTAGAAGGGTATCAATACCCTCCTTCTAGTCTTTCACTTGTTCCTAATCGTACTTCGTGACCTTATTTATCAACTTGATTTGTTGGCTGCCAATTTCTTGCCTACGGTGCTTGCTGTTGGCGTTGCCTGACACTGGCCCTTCCTGACTGGCGCTCAACCAAGTTCGTGGTCGTTAGTTGATTTTGAGGTGCCGCGTGTTATTGGCAAGGAAAAACTAACTCTTGTCAGCAACTCTGGAACCTCTTAGCCAGAGAGTAACACAAGGAGAGCAAGGAAGAATGGGATACATTTACATCGAGGAAGAGTTTCGGCCGAGTAGGAAGCGAATCGGAAGAAGGAAGGCTGTGCTTTTTTCTCATTGCTTGAATATCGTGATCAGTGCAATATTCACCAACGACAAGAGCCAAGATTTCCTGGTCGCATCTCGCTGGTCCATGTTCAAGAAAGAGAATTTGTGACGCACACTATGGTGTACCTCATAGGACAAAAATGAACGTAGCACACACCTCAAAACTAGCACAATCTCGAGATCGACAACTGATTATTGTACCACTATCGTTTCACTCTGCAGTCGCCAGCGGTGGTCCGCATCGAATACGCGATCAAGAAGAATCTATGTATTTGCACCAATTATACATCAACATATCAAAACTTGCTCCTCTCCTTCATGTATTCAATTGTCAAAGGATGAGGCTGGGGCCACTTGTAACGACAGTCTGGTGGTGGTATGACAACGAGCTCTTCTTCAGCATACTGCTCTGCCATCTGGTGGAGCAGGTGACATTTCATTGGTGGTATCACGATGCGGGCGCCACAAGTCGGGCATTTGGGTTTTCCACGGCTGAAGTCTTCAACTTGGTTGATATGCTCTTCGGGTATTTCTGATAAGTCGCGTTCGATGTAACCAAGTTGAATAAGGCGTGCCTTGGCGAGACAATGTTCACAGAATGCGTGTTGACACTCGTGGATACTGCAAATAAGATGTTATCAATGAAGCGAGACAGTAGCAAGGAATTGACTGACACTATTGGGTTCGAAAATGGGTAGGAGCATATTGTGCATATCAGCCGCCTCTCTTTCTTTTCTGTGTCCTTGGAGGACTGGTGCCTAGATAGCAGAGGAAGGGAGGCCTAGATATCGAGTCATTACACTGAATGCCAAAGAAGATTTTTGGTTACCTCCATGTCCTTCATTTGTTGGTTTAAACGAGTTAATTCCATGTCGTTCAATATCTGAAATTCGTCTGGTTCAACAGGAGGATCGCGGACGGCAGGTTCAGTCATGATGGTAAAGCCTGAGACAAAGGGACAAAGAGACTCAGAGTTGGATCAGATGGGATGGACGTGAGATCATGTGAGGTGAGATCATTGAGCGCCCGAATCATCTGACGACTGACTTCCTCAATCTCTTCTCTCAACGTTATGAATGCTGCTTACGCCGTTAACCAAGTGTTCAGCAGATTTCATTGATCGCTCGGGCTACTGGGAGTTTGCCACCAGATCTGAAAGCAGCTGACGCCGCCACCAAAAATATGATGCGTTTCAGCGGGTTTCCTCTGAGGCTCTGACCGTTCTCAGAAACTTGGGCCCCCAAGCTACATGTTCAAGGCTTTCCATACCCACTTGGTTTTTGTAGGTTGGCTGAGGTTGGTGTGGGCCTTTGGGCTGCTCCATATATAGCGTACTATGTACTATTTTTTGTACAGGTTAATAGGTTACGAGTTCGAATGTAATGAGAGTCAGACTCTGAAATCCAGTGAAAATACCCCGAAAAAAGCACAGCCTCCTTTTTCGCTTCCCCGCATGGCTCCTGAGGAAGCTCCATTTCTATCCTTGGATCCATACAACCTAGTTCCTTTTCGTTTTCTCTTCTTTCCTTCTTGATTTTCACAACCGCGATGACTGCCTTAGCCCTTCCACAGTCCCTGCGCCAGACGCTCCATCTTTCCATCAACCCTGCACCGTACTCTTCCTCCCCCGCTTTCAACCGGTCCTCGGATTCCACATCACCGGTCACCCCTCATCACCCTCGTCATCTTCCCGGCCAAGCACAGATTCCAGTCCCACTAGCGGCTTCGATGAAACCATATACTCCGTGCTATATAAGCACGACCTTTCTTCGGATGACCCCGATCAGCTCTCATTTCGAAAGAATGAGATTCTAGAAGTCGTGAGAAGAGTCAAGTGGATGGCTAGCAGCAATACGGAACAGAGGAGAGCTGGTAGGATGGATACCCAAGGCTTTTGTAAAACTCCTCACAGACGAAATGGCGGACCGACTGCTCAACGTACCCTACCCCACCTGATGCGTGAAAGCGGGAGCGAGCGCGACAGAAGACCCAAGCTGCTCAATATACAGCACCTCCATCGAGTGCTACATTTTGCTATATGAAGAGATGGTCTCTGCGTATGTGACAGAGACGGTACCTTGTCGCTGCGAACCTGCGATTCCGAACGTGACGTAGCATTCACTCTACACTTTAACCGCCATGTCTGTCCAACAACGCTTCAGCATTCTCCTTAATTGGGCTTGCTGGTCCTATGGGGATCTTGTACTGTGCGTAGATTTTGTGGATAAGTGAGTATTCATCGTCATCTCTTCTAGTTACTTGTTGAAGCTCGTTTGCTTTTCTACAGTCCTAAAATCCGACCTTCGAACCCGACTTAGGATATCCAGGCCCACTGCACCTTCTCCAGTTCGTCTTGCATGCCATCCACATTACCATACCGAATACCCTGTCCCGTCCAACTCTCCGACGGGACCCCAATATGACCCCACAATACTATATAAGATGCTAGGTGTCCCCTCCGCTGCCTTTTCCCCGTTGGGTTCCTCTATAATGTGGTCGTTGTTCGAGCTTCCTTCACGTTGAACATGACTCATTCTACCCTCAGCACCGCATTACACCTGAGTCAGCTTCACACCCGCGCTACACCAACACCAATGATTATCCCACTCGCGCTACCGCCTATTCCGATTCGGTGTGGGGTACCTCCTTGTATCTGGATCTGGACGTGGAGGAGAGGGAAAGTATTGCAACATGTGATACAGGCATGGTGAAGATTGCGGAAAGCGGGAATTCAATCACCCGGCCATCTACAAAGTCTCGCTACTTTACGCTTCACCGTTATTGTTGCATGCGGCGCTATTACGATGTGGGGGACAACAGACACCAAACACTCCACCTTGGTCCTGACTCTCGTCACACATGATGATTATCAGCTCTCGAGTACAGGTACGTCCTCATCCTCGGCTCCAAGGAAAGTCTTTGATTGAAGGGACTGATACTAGGTGGTGTTTCAATGGAAAACTGATGGATACATTGCTGATAGTGGGAGTTGGAAGCGATGGGGAGTGGTACTCGGTGGAGGTGGAGGTGGAGGTGGAGGTGGTGATACAATCGTGTCACAGCATGCAGCTTGGAGGACCGAAGCTCAGTTGTTGGGATTTCAACACGGCGCTTCCGAGCATTTGTTGAACATTCAAGGTAAGGTCGCACATTATTTTTGTTTGACACGCATTGAAAGACCTTAGAATGCTAGAGAAATACATAATTCATTGGTCACTTGTAATGAGTATCAGCATTTTGCCGGCAGCACTCGACTCTGCGTCGTTTCGTTCAACACCTTCGTCTCTTCGGGCTCGAAAGGTGTGTTCAACCATTACCTCTGTACACCAAAGTCTAATATGCCCTCAGTGAATTGGTGAACATTACCAAGATGTTGGTCGGCACAATGCAACCAAGCATCTGCAATCCAGCAGGTACGCTACTCTGACTTCTTTGATTTTCACCGTCACTCATTGCTCCGTACCAAGCTACGTTCAAGTCGTGATGATATGACAAAGGAAAGCCGGATAATCTGCTTTCAGAGGCCCCACCTCTTGGCGTTTGCGATAATGAGTCAACGTTTCAGCAGAGGATTGAGTCACCTTGTTGCGAGGCGAGTCTGAGTGAACCATTTTCATTGCTTTAATCAATAACTTACTAATGCCTTGCAAGGTTTACAGGAGGACAGTGGCGTCGGGAAGTGGAGCATCATCACTCATCGCCCATTGCGTATCTAGATGCCCGATAACCAACACGCCATACGTCGAGGGCTGTGTGAGTATATGTCTGCCCCACATCTAAGCATCCCTTCGTCTCGCGTCCTCATCGAATATCACGATCACCGGACACTGTCAACTATCATTGGTGGGATTGTCTCGTCTATCGAACGGTTGGGGTGCTTTACACATTGAAGGAGTTTGATCCTACGATGATGAATGTTACAGAACCGTTCAATCTACTGTTGCCGGGAATTATTGGAGCCCAAGCCCAGTTCGAAGAAGTCCAGGGTAAGTGGGATTTCTACGTGTTATTATAATTCTCATCTCATTGTTCACTATTAGAACCCGTCAATTGCAAAGAGCAGCGACCGTTTATACTATTGTTGTGCTTCCAAATGAGGATGTAATGGATGCGGAGAAATCGTTCAACGTTTCCCTATTGAGGCACAATTCCGGGAGCGCGACAGCTCCTTTTGAACTGGGTTTTTGTATCGGTGTTCTATATTTTTGAATGGAAATTAATGTCTCGTGAAAGCAAGATGAGATGCTTAGAGGAGATGAGTGAATGAGTGAGAGAGCCGTGTTTCTTTTCCCGGAGTTCCCAGATCACCGTGACTGCACACTTTCATCTTGAACGTCTGCACTGCCAAAGATCGTTCTTGTTTCGCTCGCATAGGTATCTCCTCCCAAACAACCACTTGCCAGTCAAAAATATGATCAGATGTGTGGTCTGCGATGAGGCAGGTCATGGATGTAGATGGACATCAGCAGTCAAGAGATGATTCGGGAGCTTAAGCTCTTAACCGGGTTCAACACAGCGGAAGTGTCAGTTTCATCGATCATGGATTATCTCTGCAGTGACGCAATCTCACAGACTCTGCTATGTGCCCAACAACCTCCAACGACCCCCAAGTGCTGAAGATAGTATGAAAATTGACGCACAAACTTACGGGCTTCAAGTGTCTCGTACCCGGGCCCATACTGCGGCACCCTCACCACTTACCTCACATAACCCATACGACTGGGGACAAGGACTCGGAGAAGTAATCCTGGATGGTTGTAACTTGTTGGATACTAGCAGGTAGCACGTTCACTCATCGACGTCTCGACGATGATTCTCGCTGCACTAGCCTCTGAGTCTCTTCCCCAATATCCGCCTAGTGGGCTTTACCTCCTTCCTTCCTTTGTTCCGTATACTTTGTCACAAGTTTGTCCCCTCCGCTTTTTCTCTTAGTAGCTTTCCGGTTTTTCTCTCAGCTCTCTTAGCTCTCTCGCCGCCTTTTCTCCTTATCCCTATCCCCATTTCCTCTCTCTGTGCGGCAAACGTTTTTCTAAGTATAGTTTTCGCTCGAATATCACTAGATTTCGATACTACACGGATCGGATCATCGCAGAATCAAAGATAATGTAGCGAATCTTGGAAGGTCAGGGAGAGATGATCTCACCCAAAGGGGGAGATCCTCGGGAATTGAAAAATAGCACCCAAAAATGAGACATATCTTGGCGAACAAATGTTAGATTTTTTGCCAAGAAGTGATAATATTTTTTAGGCAGGAGATTATGTATATCTGGGCATCTAGATCTCATTTTTCCGGGAAATAATTTGTAGTATTTCCTAAATAATCCAGCCGATATTTATCTCGCGCTACACAGACCATTTTTAGGCACACAATGGCTAGGTTTCAGCGTCCATATATATGATTAAATTCTGGGAATTACTCTGATATTTCCTTTAGTGTTTCCTTTAGTGTTTCCCTTTTACTTTCTGAGCTCAAAAAGGCGGGGCTGCCACCTGTGTTTCTCTCATTATGGCGTCAGCCTGCCCAGGAATCAAGGAAGAGATATCTATGTGTGCCAGATAGCAGCTTGGTAAGGCAGGCTTCAGTTGATTTATTTAAAGGAGTGGATGACCGAGTGGATGACTATGGAATTTCTCACTTACCAATCCATTTCTAGAACTTTATTCCGTGGATCTGACAGAGAACCTTCAAGAGAACCGGCTATAAAATGGACCAACCGACGTATCAAGCTCTGCAACTAGCTCAGCTCTTCCCACCTCAGCGACGACGATATGGCCATCTCTAAATCCAAACTTTTCCAGGGTGTCAAACTTGGCACTGTGCACCTCAAGCACAGAGCTGTCTTGGCACCTCTTACTCGATTCAGAGCCGACGAGAACCATGTTCCTCTTCCTATTGTCAAGGAATACTATCAGCAACGTGGAAGCACGCCTGGAACATTGTTGATCACCGAGGCGACTTTCATTCATCCACGCGCAGGAGGCTATAAGAACGTACCCGGTATCTGGTCAGATGCTCAGATTCAAGCCTGGAAGGAGGTATGTTACGGTTTCGTTTTGTGCTATTCCATCGACTGACAGGATGACTTAGATAGTCGACGGCGTTCACGCAAAAGGCTCCTTTATCTATCTCCAACTTTGGGCACTTGGACGTGCAGCGCAGCCCGACCAACTCAGATCCGAAGATCCATCATATCCCTACGTCTCCGCATCCAACGTTCCTCTCAAGGGTCGTACACATGAACCTCCCCGTCCTTTGACTATCGAAGAGATCAAAGAGTACCAACAATACTATGCCCAAGCAGCAAAGAATGCTGTGGAGAAGGCTGGATTTGATGGTGTCGAGGTCCACGGTGCCAACGGCTATCTCATCGACCAGTTCATCCAAGATGTGAGCAATCATCGGACGGACGAGTATGGTGGTAGCATCGAGAACCGATCAAGGTTCGCACTTGAGGTCTTGGATGCTGTTGTGAAGGCTGTTGGCCCTCGCAAGACAGGAATTCGTCTAAGTCCATGGAACGGTTTCCAAGGTGAGATCTCTTGATTCTGTACTCTGAACCAGATACTGATGGGTTAACTCTAGATATGAGGATGGAAGACCCCAAACCTCAATTTGCTCACCTTGTCACCGAAATCAAGAAGGCTCATCC
Organism: Paramarasmius palmivorus; assembly: GCA_037176845.1. NCBI lineage: Eukaryota > Fungi > Basidiomycota > Agaricomycetes > Agaricales > Marasmiaceae > Paramarasmius > Paramarasmius palmivorus. The sequence goes on along the minus strand of JAYKXP010000061.1, from coordinate 10,332 downwards.
AACCCTTGCGTACATCCACGCAGTAGAACCCCGTATCAACGGCCAGGAAAACATCCTCGAAATTCCCAAAGGCTGGGACAATGACTTTATCTGTGAGATTTGGTCTCTCAGCCCAGGTGGTAACGACACGGAGGATGGTAGACGGCTAATCAGTGCTGGAAACCACGATCTAGAAACTGGACAACAGTTTGCTGATAAGTATGGCGATCTCATTGCGTATGGTAGACGGTTCATTTCAAACGTGAGTTGACTGTCAAACTCGAGTGTGCTCGTGCTGACTGGAATTTTGGATAGCCTGACCTACCATACCGACTCCTTCACAATATCCCCCTCACTCCATACGACAGATCGACATTCTATGTCCCTGGGTCCTCTGATCCAAAGGGATACACAGACTATCCATTTGCTGAGCAGGTGGATGGTGCTGCTCAAGTCACTACCAACCTTTGAAGATGTGTAGCGATTTTAGAATCAAATGCTTCCTAGAGTAGAAACTGCAAGTGTATAATTATAATAGAGAATAAATATGGGTAGTCGGTGTTCAACGAGTGCGCTCGCTAGACTCGTAACCATCCGCTGCGATGTTCGATGATCCTCGATCGAACCTCGCGCCGAGGAGGAGTGCGTGCTCAATAACTCATGTGCCCGTGGCTTTTTAGCGATCATCGATCACTTCTTCTCACTCACCACGGCTTTTCCTGGACAAACGAACATTACAACCAAATTCCGGCGTTATTTCGTTCGAAGTGACTGCAGAACCATAAAGTCTATTGGCCAGTCAGTACATCTACTATTACAGATGCAGTATGTCCTCATCCTGATGTGCGACTTTGGAATATACATACAGCACACGTCCCAGCTGTCAAGAGTTCAGCATCGAGATACTCTTTGTTATCGCTAGGAAGTGTATCAATTTCGCCCAAGCTCGGTTCGAGGTTCGGTGGGTTGTGTTATCTTCTAATGGCAGACCTAGTCGATGTTGACACGTCCCAAAAACCATTTCAGCCATGAATGATGACAATATATCGAGGCGCACGGCTCTTTGCAACCACTGTGACGCATTCATCGAAGACCCCGGCTCGCCTACTCCCCCTCATATACTTCGCTCGGACCATACTCTTACCGGAGCAGAGACCACTCATATTCGGGCATTGATCGAGGAGGATGAGAGATTACTGAAGGAGTACGAAGAAAGCATTTCGTGGCATCGGAATGTTGCAGATAAAGTTGAGAGAGCTAGGAAAACGGTGGAGGAGCGGTTGAGAAAACGACGAGTTGTGGTATCTGCGCTACGCAGACTCCCCGTCGAGGTTTGGGACGAGATATTCTCCTTGGCATGTCAAACGATACGACTCGGGGAATGCGACTATCGAAACGACTACCCATTCCACATCACAGACAAAGGTCATACCCGTGCAACTGCACGCTCCCTATCACTCGTCTGTGCTGCATGGCGGCAAATTATTACCTCTCGTCCGCGTCTTTGGGCAGCTATTTCCTTCGATATACACAATCATCGTAGTGACATCGACGTCAGATCCCTCTTACGAATCTACTTCAAGTATTCGGCGACGGCTCCTTTGGAAATCAGTATTTGGGACTCGAATATAGATTACGGCACAATCTTCACTTCCGTGAGGGAGTACCATGATAGGCTCGACAAAACCGTTGTTGAAGCGTATCAATTGATTTTCCAGCACATATCTCGATGTGCAAAGCTGGAGCTGCAGGTCAATTGGCAGGCTTTATCCCAAAGTGTCACCGGAATCTCCGATATGTCATTCCCACTACTACACTCCTTGTCTCACGATGTCAATGTAGAACAAGATCAGCACTACGAGTCTGGTTGGTTTTGGAGGGCTGTCAGAATGGCGCCCAATCTCACCTGCGTCTTCGAAGAAGACAGTGTTCCAAGCCATTTTGGTATACCTCCATACACTTCGTTCACGAAGCTACGCCTCGGTGACGTGTACGGTTTATCCGGGCTCTGTAATACGCTCTGCCTAAATCCGAGAGTAGAGGTTTTCAGCGTCCGCGGCTTGAGGATGTGGAACACAGCAGAGCATCCTCAGAGTGCCCATGTTATGGAACTCCCAAGCCTAAGGGACCTCAAGATCTACTGTGGACACCCGATGGAAGAGTGGCTTCACTTCGTCGAGTTGTTCAGGATGCCTGTACTCAATAGCCTTTGGATAGGCAGCGAACTTAGTCTGGATGATGACGTCTCGGAGCATCAGTATCACACTCCACCAGCCTCCTTCACCTCCAAGTTGCATCATTTCGCAAATTCCCTTCAGTTCCTATCGCTTCACTACAACCCCGTCTATTATAACGAACCCGAAATAACGAATCTTGTCAAGAATCTTCCCAACCTCGTACATTTTCGTTTCACGACATTTGCAAAGGTAGCTGGTATATCTCTCTGTACCACGCACTTTCTTGCCAGCCTCCAAGTAGCATGCGGGAACTCTGATGCTGTCTCGAGCTCATGTATCTTGGCCCCGAAGCTCGAGCGGCTGGAGATACGAGAATTCAACTTCTGTCCTCGTTCCGAGACAGAGCTTGTGGAAAAGGTCTTGGCCATGGCATCATCCAGGAGTGCCAGTGCGTTGAGAGCGTCGGGACTCGAAAAGGTTGCGTCACGGTCATTGTCGAGGGTTTACCTTTGGTGGAAGGAAGATGACTCGAGCGAGGTGCACGCCTTAGACCATGATTCCGATTCGGAAGACGGTCACTCCACTTCAGAATCGGATTCAGACAACAAGTCCGCCTCGAGTGGACATCTTCTGTCTGCTTCCACACGGCTTCACGGTACGGAACCTTCATGCAGGCCTCTCTTGTACACGCATTTCGGCGCCCGGATCGAAGCTCTTGAAAGAGATGGGACGATCTGTAGCATAGAGCGGAAAGCGATGCAATGGTGTGATGACCTGAGTGTTGGTGATGATTTCGACTTGTTGAAGTTCTATCAGTAGTCAAAGTTTAGAATTTACTCTGAGTCTTTGCACAAATGGTCATGTTTACCCGCAAGCAAGCTTGAGAGTGTCTGGGCACCCGGAAATGTCAGACACGTGTCCTTATGCTGTAAAATACAGACGCGACGCGTCAGTATGACCACTTCTTGATCTGCTACCACATCCTCAACTTCATCGAAACATCAATCCTGCTTCATTTTTTCTCTCAATCTTTGGCCAAAAATTCCAGTATCTCCACAATGCTGGCAGACAAGGATTATAGACACCAATTTTACCTGGGTAGGCTACGTTTGGGTTCAGTCTAACAATCGGTATTGATACAACCTGTCGATCATTCCAGCAATAGATAGCAGCAGAAAATCGACACGTACAACTCTCTGTAACGATTGCCACGCATACATTGAGCACGGTGCCAATCAGCCCATTCCTGTTCATGCACTTCGCTCAGATTATATACCCTCGGAAGCAGAAGCTCACCAAGCTCGTGCATTGATCGACGAGGAGGAGATACTATTGAAGGAATACAACGAGAAGATTTCATGGCACCAGAAGGTTGTGGATGAGCTGAAGGAGGGCAGCAAAGCATTGGGAGAACGGTTGGAAAAACGACGAGCGATAGCATCCGGGTTGCGCAGGCTTCCTGTCGAGATTTTAGACGAAATCTTTTCCTTGGCCTGTCAGACGGTCAGAGTCGGAGAATGCCACAGCCAAAACTACTACCCATTCCACATTCCTCGTAAAGGGCGCATTCGCGCAACAGCATATTTTCTATCGGTTACTTGCGCAAGCTGGAGGCGAATTGTCACTTCTCGACCCCGTCTTTGGTCCACCATTTCCTTCAACATCTACCGACATCGTTGGTACACCGACAGCAGACCCCTCCTACAAATCTACTTCAAGTATTCTGGCACGGCTCCTTTGGAGATCAATATCCGTGACACGAAGAGAAGATTCGCCTCTGTACATGCATACTACGCAAGACTGCACAGCAAGGCCATCGATGCATATCGGTTGATTCTTCGGCAAATGCCTCGATGCGCAAAGCTAGAGTTATCGGTCAACTGGGAAGCTCTGACCCCATACATTGCTGGCATTTCCACGATCGCTTTTCCTCGACTTCATTCCTTTTCACACAACGTCAACGTGGACCGCGACGAATATGCTGCAACGGCTTGGTTTTGGCGAGTGGTTCGCACCGCACCTAACCTTGCCTTTGTGTACGAGACGAGGAGTGATCCTAGTCATGTCGATGCGTTACCTTTCAATCCATCGACGCTGACAACGCTGCGCCTCGGTGGAGTAGACCGTGTATCAGATCTTCGGAGTATTCTTGTCAACAATCCGAAGCTGGAAACGCTCGATGTACGGGCTTTGTTGCTTTGGTCCTTCGAGTTGATACCCGAAGACATCAGCCCTCAGGTCCTTCCGTGCCTACGTGACTTGAAGATTTATTGCGGCACACCAGTCGATGAGTGGTTTGGCCTGTTTGACTCGCTCAGGATGCCTGCACTACGGAGTCTTTGGATAGGAGGAGCGCAGGACACGGAAAACGACCTCTTGGAAGAAGACGAACCAATGATTCTCTATCACAGCCCACCAATTTCAGTCACATCCACGCTATATCGATGCGCGAGCTCCTTACGGCTCTTGACACTGCAATTCAATCCCATCTCGTACCACGAGCTCGAGATAACGAATCTTGTCCAGAATCTGCCAAATCTGTCCCATTTCCGTTTTGCGACCTATGCCCCGGTTCCTGGCATCTCTGCTTGCACAGCTCATTTACTTTCACGCCTCAAACTTCCACTGGATATCAAATTGCGCATACACGCTTTGGCGCCAAGTCTAGAATGGCTCGAAATACGAGAGTTCAACTTCTGTCCCCGTGTCGAGCAGGAGCTCATCGAAATGGTTTTGAACATGGCATCATCAAGGAGTACAACTTCACTTGCAAGATCAGGGCTCGAGGGTGTCGTATCACTATCCAAGGTTCACCTTTCCTGGATGAAACACGAGGATCACGATTCGGATTCGGATGAGTCGGATTCAGAGCATGGAGACGACTCTGACAGTGACAGTGGATCCGACCTAGCATCCGATGGTTCTGACTGGAGCTGTGTAAACTCGGAAGCTGATGTCGATTCACTTGTAGCTAGAATGGTGGCTCTGGAGAAAACTGGGATGATATGCAGAGTTGAACAGCAGTACTTAAAGCCGTACGACAAGTTTCCTGTCAACTTTGATTAGTGTACATGTATATTCTTGTTCGTTCCTTTACCTTTTTGCACCTTGAATTGCAGGACTCGCAATTATACTATATATACCAGCCATAGTAGTAGAGAAACCCCGTGGGTGCCCCAGACTCGTTCCACTTCATGATGCATGAAGCTCCGTTCAATCGCATGGTCCAGGTCTGCAGCTGCCCACTGGGAAATTTAAAGGTTTGGGAAAGGCGGACGTGAACGCGTCAGCACTCGTTCTTGATCTGCTACCACATCCTCAACTTGACTCAAAGCCCCGATTCTGCTTCATTTATTCTCAGCACTGCTCTCGATTACAACTTGAAGAAGCAACGGAAATCACTTCTTCACTCTGCTTCTTCACCCGTCGACAAGGATTATAACGTGTCACTCTCGCCTAACCTCTCAGGTAGGCTGTAATCAGTCTATGATCGATATTAATACCAACTGACGATCATTTTAGCAATGAATGGCGATAGAATGCTGACACGTACGGCACACTCTAACGGCTACCACGCATACATTGAGCGCATCGCCAATCAACCCATTCCCGCCCATGCCCTTCGTTCAGACTACGTTCTTACAGAAGCAGAAGCCGCTCAAACCCATGAAATGATCAAGGATGAGAAAGAATTGTTGAAGGAGTATGACGAGAAGATTTCATGGTACCAGGACGCCGTGGACAAGCTGAAGGAGGGCAGGAAAGCAGCGGAAGAGCGACTATCAAATCGACAAGCTATGGTATCTGGACTGCGCAGGATACCTGTCGAAGTTTGGGACGAGATATTCACTCTAGCATGCCCCACAATCATACTCGGAGAATGTGATACTCGAAACTACTACCCATTCCACATCCCTCACGAAGGCCCGATCCAAGCGACAGCACACACCTTATCCCTTACTTGCGCGGCATGGAGGAAGATTGTTACCTCTCGTCCACGTCTATGGTCTACCATATCCTTCGACATCTATCACCAGTGTCAACAGACCGATATTAGGCCTCTCGTACGAACTTATCTCCGGTATTCGGCCAAGGCTCCCTTACACATCAGCATTTGGGACGCGAGAAGACGCTGTGGGACATTCGCCTCGGTGCGAGCATATCACGAGGGGCTTGAGAAGAAGACTGTTGACGCATATCGTTCAATTCTCCGACAAATGCATCGGTGCGCGAGCCTAGAGCTACAGGTTCGCTGGGAGGCTTTATCTCCATACGTTACCGGAATGTCGCTCATCTCCTTTCCCCGACTACACATCTTTTCGCATGATGTCAGCGTGGACGATGATCAGGACTCGAAATCTGCTTGGTTTTGGCGGGCTATCCGCCGCGCGCCAAATCTCACCTACGTGTCTGAAGAAGAAGGCTTACCAGGACATTTCAACCTATCGCCCTACAATCAGCATGCCCTCACAGGCCTAAGGCTCGGTGGGGTGGAGGATATGTCTCATCTTCGCGATGTACTAGCAAGCAACTCGAGACTCGAGATATTCAGCGCTTGTTTGATGTGGAAGGACAGGGGGATACCAGGGAATATCGATGACCTGGAACTACCATTCTTACGATACCTCAAGATTACTTGCTACTGGGATCCAATGGAAGAATGGATCTGGCTGTTCAATTCGTTCCGAATACCTGCGCTCGTCAGCCTTTACATCAATAACGAACTTGATGTTTACGGACACGATTTGAGCGACCATGGGCAACCGTATTACACGCTACCTTTCGCCGTCACAGCCCCTTTGCACCGATGCACAACTTTCTTGCAGTTCTTGACCCTCGAATCCGACCCTGTCTCGTATCACGAGTCCGAAATGACGATCCTCGCCCAGAATTTACCAAACTTGACTCATCTCCGCTACGCCTCATTCGCCCCCATCGTTGGCATCTCTCCATGCACCGCACACTTATTGGCTAGTCTAAAAACGGCGCATCTGAAGCCTGGCCTCCGAAGACACTCTGATATTCCGTCGCCCAAGCTGAAGTGGCTTGAAGTACGAGAGCTCAATTTTCGTCCTTGCTTCATAGAGGAGCTCTTTGACGATGCCTTGGCTGTTGCAGAGTCCAGGAACACACGCTCAATCACGACATCGGAACGCGCTGAAGATGTTCAACGACTGACAAACATATATCTATGGTGGGAGTACAGGGCAGAAGAGAATTCTGATTCGGAATCTGACTGTGGATCCATCGCGACCGATGATTCTGAAGAACATGAATCCGACGTAGAACTCGAAGATTTGGAATCGGATTGTTCGGACGCCGGTAATGGAAGTAATTCCGCTGCAAGGGCCATAGCCCTCGAGAAGGACGGGATCGTATGCAGAGTTCTACACAGAGTCGTCAGACAGGCATGGTTTGAAGGTTTTCCTGTTACAATGTTCCACTGAGAGTGGAACCACCCCTTGTGAGAGCTTTGACTTCTTGAAAGTGTATTATAGTAGTGCAAGTAGTGTCTCTGCTCTGTATGTACGGTAATAAAGATACCCGAGGGCCGACGTTTTCCTGCGCACAGCCGTCCGCATCAACACGCTCTTCATAAAAATGCACACTCATCCATCCACTCATGATCCCGAGGAGCCACAATCTCACCTCAACTGTTTGCACCACCACCATCACGCCAAGATACACTTTATTGCCTCGTTTTGCGAACGAGAGCCAGTGATCCTAATTCACTAACATAATCCGCTTCCGCCGCCTTCATCGCCAGTGGCCGAAACACGAAATGTTTCATTAGCGCACACGGCAAATCACAGATATCTATCCCCTCAAACCTGTCGGACTGCTCTTTAGAAAGATTACCGTTGGAATGGAGAGAATCAGACGATAAATTGCGAAGCAGTTTGTGGAGGAAAAGACAGCATCCGAGCTTGTACAAGGACATTTAGAGCACCGTGGTGGTTGTTCAAGTCAGTCGAATGTTTTATTTTCTTTTCGCAATCTCGATGAAACTAAACATTGTTCATAGCGGGCACCTTTCAAACGCAGACTGTGTTCTTTGGGATTTACCGAAGACCGGCACAAAGTTTTTATAACCGGTACCCTTCGGTGGCTTGTTATTCAACTCATCAGAAACTCACTTACATACCGGCTAGCACCTCACAAAGCGAACATACATGGTGGAACGCTGTACGTCCCCAGCTATTCTAAGCCAACCAGAAGATACTGAAATCACCCATCTAAGTTCTCTAGAACATCACCCCATCCAATTTCTCAATGCGAAAGAGATACACCAAGCATTGTTTAGTTATGCATGGTTTAACTGGAGGTACGCGGTTTCAGGGTTCATGTCTCTCCCAGAAACGATCTGAATCCAATCCAGCTCCTACGAACAGATACGTTCTCGAAATCAATTCTCTACCCTGCATCTCACCCGTTGAAAAGGCGGCCTGGGATATCGCGGTGTTGTAGTCAACTTTCGTGGATGTATGTACTCTCCACGCCATCCCATCTCAAGACAAACGCAGTACTGACCATTATTTGACATTGATAGGTGCAGGAACACCGAAACCTCGCACAACTTACTCGGCTGTACACTGATGATAAACGTACCGCCGTGATGTACATCCAGAACAAGTACCACTAAAGCACCGGCTTCTCCGTCTGGGCTTCACCCTGGGCGCAAAACGAGATCACGGTAGATATTTCCCGAAGAAGGAGAACAACAAGATGGTCCGCGGGGTGTAATTCTTGGTTGGTGTCGTCCGATTCTGATAAACCTATCTGAATCGCAGTCGTACTAATCAACACAAGTATCAGCCATGGGATCTCGAACGAAATACAGATGCCATGAACGAAACCTTTGTCGGGAAATACATCTAATCAAAGGGCATGGCTTCGAATCTCCACAAGGTTGCTTCTATTACACGTACCTAGCACTTCACGGCGCCTCCGAACCCGACCCTTCGGTTCCACACACCACCCATCAGATAAACCACGAAGCACATGGTAAATCTCGTTGCAGAAGAACAAAACCGTCATCTCGATCTCTTCAAGCAGGTCATATAACGGCAATCAGAACCACAAAAAATCACCAAATAGAACCTCGGGGGGGGGCCACAACAAGCACAAGCAACAGCAACACTACGCACCATCACCTACTAAAAGAGACCTGCTACTAGAATATATAACAGAAACACAACTCGAATTTCGATTGGATCTTCCACACTTGGTCAAGCAGGTGCTCGCCCACCTATAGTCCCTTTCAAATCCGCTAGACATACTGACGATGGGCAAGGAGCGATAAGAACCTACCCGTGGCGTTAGAAGACCTTTGTTGGCACTCCAACTCAGGTGATACCCTGAGTAAACAACATGTACCTTGGTGAGACAAAGAAGTCGGCGAGAGAAGGAAAGGATGGCTACGTGATAAGTTGTGAAGACTGCTGGCGTGCGGTCATATTGGTTGTTCACGACTTTTCGACGATAGCATTTCGAGGATCAAGGCGGATGATTCCGGAAATAATTGCAAACCGCAGATCTCGAGATGGAGACGGAGGCCGTTCTGCAGTGGTTCAGAGGGATGATTGAGGATGTTGCGTATCGAGTAGAGGCAAACGATATAATGAAGGATCCCGAGGTCTCCTGGGTTGCTAAGGAGAGAGAATGAGGAAAAGTGGACGTTGCGTAATTATGTTTGTAGAGGAAGGAGAAGGACATGTGGTAGATGGGTCGCCCAGACCTCGTAAGGAACAGGGGAAGTTACAGGACTTTAAGAATCTTTCATTCGGAAGAATTGTATAGCCAAGTGGTCTTTTGTTCAATTCGGACAGGCGCTCACGATGAATATTTGACAAGTAGTAAGTCCAAAAGCTCAGGCCGCCTGGCGAAATGGCATCGCGTCTGCCTACGACTTGCATTAATCGGAAGATTGCAGTATCGAACCCCTGCGTGTGGTCACTATTAGCACATGGGTGTTTTTTTCTGTTCTGGGAATGTTCTTTCGAACTGGCGGCGAATACAACAACACTTTTGTGCACATTGATTTGCTATCTCAAAGAATACTTAACATCAATCTCAATCTAGCATAGCCTCCTGGAAGAACCTTTCACGACGTAGAGTGAAGTATACTGCACCATGTGAGGGAACTCGAACTCTGTTAAAATTCGAGATGAATATC